>BNCP01000085.1:0-316824 GCA_019650235.1 Volvox reticuliferus | reverse complement strand
GCGTCAGGTGGGATGGATGCGATAGTCCGGTGCCGGGCGTGCTTTTACGGACTTTGGCAGCGGGATGTCGGTGGCGCGCACACGGCGAATGAAAGGGCTGGTGTTGGCACCGAGTGTGGCTGGTGTTGGCAACGCAGGTCGCACAGACGTTGAAAGACGTAGGGACGGTCTTGTCAATTCGGTTTCGTTCGTCAGGTGTTGGCAGAGAGCGGGTACAGGAGGCGGGAACGTGTGTCGTAACGGTCCAGCAGCATTTTGGAAGACTCGAAGCGAACACTGAACACGGGTGTTTGTCCGTGTGCTTTCACTCCGGCACCCAGGCCACCTAGGGTCGCGGAACCTAAAGTACGCTGTGGATTGCAGGGGGCGTACAGACGGGAGGGGGGGCTGTCCGTGCGCCACCGCGTCCTAAGGCGCAATCGACTGCGGACGAGCGCAATCTACAACGCCCCCTTCAATTCACAGCGTACTTTAGGCTCCGCGACCCCGTAGTTTCAACCTGGATGGCCTGGCCGCCGAAGTGGAGCACGGACTGGCACCGTGTCACTTCGGTGCTCGCCTAGAGTCCTCGAACATGCTGCCGAGTCGCCACAACACACTCGACTACGACCGTCTGCTGTGCTCATTCTCTGCCCCACCTGTGTGATCTGCGTTGCTTGCATGCGGCAGATGTATCGTAATGCCAACGTCCGGCACATATCTATACTTACACCTACTCCAATCGTCTTCGCCCCACCTGGTCAGGTACGATCCACTCTCCGGAGCACGTAGGAGACCCATACCACGGATCTACACCTCCCTCCCTACGCGCAGTCCTTCGCCTTCGTAGGTCAAATGCAACGCCTCTTGCCCTCGCCACTGCCGCCGTCGTCGTACAGCTATCCGCCGAGTCCGTCAGACTTCCAGTCCCGGATCTTCCACCCCACCATCCTACGCGCTCCCCTTCTCCGCGCTTCGCGCCTTCGTCACAGGTCGCAAAGGGGTTGGGAGATGTAGGGACGGCGGTGTAGCAGAGAGCGGGCACAGGAGGCGGAAAGGTGTGTTGTAGCGGTCCAGCAGCATGTTGGGGATTCGAGGCAAGCACAGAAATGGTACAGGTGCCTGTCCGGGTGACGGAAGCACACGGACAAACACCCGTGTCATTTCGGTGCTTGCCTCGACTCCCCAACACGCCGCTGGACCGCCATAACACACTCGACCACGGCCGTCTCTTGTGCTCAACCTCTGCCCCACAGACTACGTCGTCCCTGCGTCTCTCAACACCTGCGCGACTCGTGTTGCGCGCATGCGGCAGATGTATTGCAATGCCAACGTCCGGCACATATTTACACCTCCCATCGCAGCATCCTACGTACCCTCCTTCTTCACACGTTCCCCCCCATCCGTCGTAGGTCAGACGCAACGTCGGTGACGACACGGTAACACGGCGGTGTTCTGTCTACTCCCTCTAGTCTATTTTCGCGACGAAATCGGCATGCAGAGCCATGAGCACCTCGGCGTCACCAGCCACTCCGGGACGAGCAACGTACGGTCAACGTACCGCGTCCGCCACATCTCGGGCCCACCTAGTACTCGGAATCGGCAACCTGCCACAGCGTTCTCATCCACACCCGCATCCTCATCTTCATCCGCCGCCCTGTTTTTCGCCACCGTCGCCTTCGTTGCAGACCCCTCACCATCGTCGCCGTGTCACGTGGTGGTGGCTGCGGTAGTCCAACGCTCCTCCAGGTGCCGGGCGTGCTCGTATTCGGGTGCATAGCGGTTGCGGGTTGCGGTCGCGCGGCGGTCAAGGAGGCGCAGTTCGGCCGCCAGGTCGGGGTCGAGCTTTGTTGCTGCCAGAAACTGCTGGACAACTCGTTTTCGCTCGTCGGGTGTCGTAGAGAGCGGGCGCAAGAGGCGGATGTGGTTGAGTGTCTTGTACCGTGTCAGTAGTACATACACGGTTGCGCGCTTCAAGCCGCCAGGTGGGACGGAGAGGTCCGCAACCCAGCATTCTTCCTTGAAACTGCGACCCTGTACGAAATAGTCGGTCACGGCGTAGTAGTCACCCAGCGGCACGTTGATGCGACGCACGTTCTTGGTGGCGGTGCCGGTGTTGACAGCAGGTACGGTGATATTGGCTGCTGGTGAGGGGCGTGGTACGACGGTGAAGGCACCACCTTTGGATGCGAAGTCCGCCAAGTCCGCTAGCACCGTATTGGGCGCGTGTCCTTTAATTGGACGGACCATGACGGCTGCGGGGAGGTAGTGAAGGCGCCAGTACGGGCCGTGGCCGTCGTCGGGCGGTTCGCGGCTGTCGGTGAGCAGGCCGCACGCCTCGACTTCATTGTTGTGGCAGGCGCCAGCGTCGGCGGCAACGGTGTCGAGTAGCGTGTAGCGTGCTCCTTCGTAGTACCAAGTGTCGGCGGTTGTGTGGTCGAAGGCGGCGTCTTTGACTCGCATCGCGACAGCCTTCTCGACGTGCGAGAGTAGCGGCTGCTGGGCTGTGCCGTGTTGGCGGACCGGGACGTGGTCCGCGTTCCAGCTGACCAACCGTGCACCCTTGCGACGCGCCTGGAGCATGAGCAGTCGTGTGTTGAGGACGTGCCTGGGTTCGTTGCGTTGCAACACCACGCGGGGCTCGAGGTCCGTGAGGTCCGATAGGTCGGTGATGACACGTTGGTTGAGCGCGTCTATCAATGCCGCCATGCGCGCTTCAGTGGGTTCGCCGCCGCCGAACATGGTCGCGAACTGCGTGAGCTGCTGACCGGACGGGCTGTTGTCTTGTCGTTGTTGTTTTTGCAGCATGAACACGACGTTGCCGAGCTGCCGGTACAGCTGGAAGCCATCGTGCAGGCGGGCGTGCGTCTGTGGTACGGGTCGGCGAGGGCGACGCATGGTCGCGGCAGTGTCGCGGTCGTTGTTGTGCTCGTCACTGCTGCTGGTGTTGCTGTCATCCGCACGGCGACCTTCGTCTTCGTCAGCCGAGGCTGGCCGGCGCCGGGTGTTCGGTGCCGACGGAGTGAAGTTGGGGTTCCACTCGACGTCGGCCGCGAAGCGGTATGGTGGCGAACCGCCCGGTTGAGGATGCTGTAGCAGGTCGCCGATTCCGGCAGCGGCGCGGCCGGACAGGACACGGGTGCTCGAGTGGGTGGGTCCAAGATGTGACGGGGGCGGTACGCTGGCCGTACAGGAGTAGCTGATGGCGCCGAGGTGCTCATGGCTCTGCATGCCGATTTCGTCGATGAAGACAGCGCCATCACCGACGTTGCGTTTGACCTACGAAGGGTGGGGGGGAGCGCGTGGAGAAGGGGGGTGCGTAGGATGTTGGGGCGGGAGGTGTGGATTCGTGGGATGGTTGTCGTACGTGCTCCGGCAAGTGGATCGTACCTGAAGGCTGGCGTGGGCACCGCGCTTGGGAAGGTTGGCGCCACGCGAGCTGCTTTGGCTCGCAGAGATGCCGAACATCGAGTGGGTCGACAGGCTGCGGTGCACTGGGGTGTTGAAGGCGATCGCGGCGGCCCAGGAGTACGCGCATGTGGCGGCCCAGTCGGGGCTGTCGTGCTGGTACGTGTACCACAGCAGCGCGTGCACGAACCTTGTCTTGCCCGTGCCCGGGGGACCCATGATGAGCATCTGCGGCGGAACGCCTGGATCGGGTTCGTTGCGGCGGTCGAAGTAGCGTGCCACGAGCATGAACGGTACAGCCTGATCCGGCGCCAGGGTGAAGAGCTCGATGGTGTCGTCAACGGTAGGCGGCTGAGCCAGACGCAGGTATGTCGGCATCTCCGCTGTGACGAGTGCGCGGTCAGATTGTTGGCCGTCGTTCATGAGTACCGCCACTAGCGGGTAGCCGGGGCGGCGATCCAGACACAGGCGGGGGGGGCGGACGGCGGTGGCCGGCGTGGCGATGGCGCCTTCGGTCAGGACCACGTAGCGCTTCAACCGCTTGGAAGCCTCACTCAGCAGCGGGATGTCGGTGGCGCGTACACGGCGAATGAAGGGGCTGGTGTTGGCACCGAGTGCGTCGGGTAGAGGAAGCGCACGGCAACGCCGGGCTGCACCGTATGCGTACAGCCCCTCCACCGTGGTGCGGTCGTACAGGTCCGTCAGGGCGACGTCAGACAGGTTGAGCCCCGTCGTCGGGTCGCCTTGGCCTGGCACGAAGTCATATCGCTCGACCTGATTGTCGTGTGGTGGCTGTGTGTCAGGGTCGGGTTCGAGGCGGCCTCGCGCGGCGTCCGGGTCGTCATCATCCGAGTCACTGGAGGTGTAGTTCGGGGGGAGACCGGCAGCCGCAGCGGCGGCGCGGCGCTGGCGACGTCGCAAGTTGTATTCGGCCTGGCGCCGGCCGCTGGCGAGGTGCTCTGCTTCGATGTTGTCAAGCAGGGCACTGACGCAGGCTCTGTAGGATCGGCCTGCACCGGTGGTTCCCAGGTCCGTCCACCAAGCATCGTACGCTTCCTTCACCGTTTGATTGGCAGCCACCGGCTGGCCACGGTGAGCCTTGAAGATGCCCAACACGAATGCGTAGTAGGCGACGGCGGCTGCGGTGGTACTGCCTGCTTGAGGACGGCGGGGCAGTGCACCGCCCAGCAGGACGTACCTCGGCTGCGCCAGGCGACGGAGGACGTGTGTCAGGTACAGCGGGTGCGTCGGTTGGAAGGCCACCTTCTTGGGGGGAATGGTCGTTGCTGGACTGGTCGGTAGCTGGTCCGCAGCTGAACCGCCTGACGCAAGGAACGTCGCGGCGGCGGTGGGCTGGGCGCCAGATGGGCCGGAAGGTGCATCAGTCACGGGGGTCACAGCGGTGTCAGAGGCCTTGCGTTTGCGGTGACGAGTCGCGGGAAGGACTTGGGCGCCAAGGATGGCAGCGTGGGGGTGCTGTGCGGGCGTCACACGTTGCACTTCGAAGTTGGCCACGATATTGTAGGCGCTGCAATCGAAGCCGCTGAGCTCCACTCCGCGCTGCGTATAGTTCTGTACGGCGTCGGCGAGAGTGTAGCCACCGTGCTCCTCTGCCTCCACAAGCTCCACGCCGGTTTCCGCGTCTTCTGGCTCCACGGCGGACTCGGCCGCCAGTACAGTGAATGCGCCCACCGGCAGGTAGTTACGTTTGTACGACGCTTGAAACGTATCGTGACCCGAGAGCTTGAAGACGACCAGTGCCATGCCGGCCGTGATGGTGGCCGTCATGCGGTGTACCGCGGCGCATAGGTTGGCGAACGCGCTGGGGCCATCGCCGCTGGCGCTGGGCGGGCTCCCCGCCATCATGAAGTCCTGCACGCGCCCGACGGCGGCACAGGTGAGGTGTGCCTGGCTGCGCTCGATTGTCTTTGCGGTGTACTTTGAACTGTAGTACGCAGCATCACGGGCACGGTCGATGGCGGGCTGTAGGAGGGGGCAGTCACCACGTTCGTTGACGGGGCGTGCTAGTTGTGCGGCGACGTCAGCCGTGTACTCCCGGTCGACCTCACAGGCCAGGGACATCAACTGGTTGCAGCCGAACGCGAGCGCAACGGCAGGCATGTGCGGCACGAGGTTGGACGCCAGGCGGGGCAACAAGAAGAGGCCGCCGGTGCCGATCCACTGAAAGGCCGTGCGGATGAGCCGGGGGAAGGCCATGCCGCAGCTGTCGTCGGTGCCGTGGCAGCCGTGGCGCTTGCAGGTCGTATTGTGGGTGTGGGTGAGGGTACCGTGTATGACGGCAGCGTGGTGGGCACGGCAGGCGGCGTGCCGTGATGGTGGAGGGAGCCCGCCGTTCGCGCACCCGGCCAGTCGTTCGAAGTCGCACGCGGCAGGTGGGCAATCTACCTGCACCGCCGGCACGGGCAGGCCGTGCTGCTGCGCCTCCGCTTCAGACATACCCATGACCAGAGGCTGCGTTGCACCGTCCGGGGCCGGAGCGTAGTACGGCGAAGGATACCACATTTCGCAGAGCGCATACGCAAGTGCCAGAGCCCGGCAGTTGGGTCCACAAAAGAACGCCTGCAGGTTCTCCAGCGCGAAGCACTCGAGATGTGCAACTCCGTGCAGGTGTAACGCCAATCGCCCACTCTGCTCCACCTTGACAACCACCTCGAATACGACACCGCAGAAGCAGTTCGGGTCAGTCTGCCGCATTGCCCCAGGTGCAAAGCCAAACAGCTGCTCGACCACCACTTCTTTCGTGGCAACGAGCAGCGCGGCGCAGCTGTACGGGTCTTCCTTAACGCGGCGCCACTTTTCCACCGTGCTGGTGATCTGGGCGGGACGGCCGGTGTCGTCGAACTCGATGAACCGGCCAGACGCTACAACGGCGCAGCCAGCATGCATGTCCGCCGGGTTGAGGTTGAAGAACAGCGGCGGCCAGCCAATAGTGAGGGCAGCTGCACGCATCGTGGCCTTCGCACCGTTGTAGTAGGCATCCGTGAGGTCAATTCGCAGCAAGCTGGCACGTGCGCCCTCGAGGAGAGCGCGCACCACGGGCGACTGCTGCGACAGCAGCTGCCGTCGCTGGGCGTGACGGTACGGCAGCGCCAAGATGTCCGCCATGGCGCATACGACATCCCTTGAAACTCGCGCCGCTGGTTCACCCAGCCGTGGTCGCATGTGCAGGGCCACTCCCACCTGCGCCATGCTCTGCTGCCGAACGTTGATGTCGTACATGCGGGCAAGCAGCATCAAGTTGCCGCTGAACTGTGCCCGAGGCACCCGCCGTACCAGGTGGCTGCAGTATGATGCGAAGGACATTCCCGGCGGCCGCTGTCCGGACAAGCCATACGGAAACGAGACCGGGAAGCAGACGTTGAGGATGGCCGGATGACGATCATCCAGGATCCGAGCGTCACGGCCGCCAGCGGCGAATGCAAGACGTGCACGGCCGGTCAGCAGATCATGCACCACGTTGGGCCGGGTATCAAACTCGCTGCCGTCGGTCGGAACGGCAGCGGGCTGCGGCAGGACCAGTTCCAGCTCATTCGGAGCGCCCAGGTCGGCATCAGCTGTGTCGGACAGAGGGGACGGGAATCCACAAGCTTAACACGACGGGCAGACAGATGGACGGGTGCACCCTCTCGAGGTCGTATGTATGCGCGAATTGTTTCGAGGCCGTTCGGTGAATGTGACGGAATACGCGAATGGAGGTGTACGAAGGTGATAAAATGCACGCCCTCACTCACTCCGGATGGGAGCAGGGTCGGCTGCCTCACGCACGACGACCGCGAGGGGCGGTAAGCCCGTAGCGCCAGCTTCTGCAGTGAACAGTAGTCACAGTCGCGCACACACCGTAGATCAACAAGTGGCAATACGTAGAGTATTCCGCGACGCCTAACCTGACAGGAGGCTGAGCGCGTCCGATCGACACACAGACCAGCAGCCGCGACCCGTGCAAACCCACGGGTACGTACAGGTCGCAAAACACAGCAGCGGCACGGGCAACTCGCAGCTGTGCCCTCACAGACATACCCGCCATAGGAGTGTCCGAGACGGTAGCCCCGGTCGTGGGTACGTCGGGACTTCCAGCAGATGTAGAAGTACAGAAATACCAACGCCGGAAGGATGCGGGCAAAGTACGTGGGACCAGGATTGTCAGTCCGATAGTGACGTATCTACGTTTCCCGTTCGGCCCGCCCCCCCACCGTTCCCCGTCTGTGAGCCCCGTCGGCTGACCCCGTCTTTCAACAAGAAGGAATCACACCTGTATCAGACGGCGATGCATACGCACCACCGCCCTGAACGATTTCACCAGCCGCGTTTCCTTGTAACGTCTCCTGCAGCTGCCGTACACCAGCGGCGCCAGTGCGGTCATGGAGGAACGTGCTCCGCAGTACGCCGGCGACCTCCGGATCTGTAGGACCGATCGCGGAGCGCAGCAGTGCCTCAGGTACCTGTGCAACACATCCCATACGCTCGTACTCCTGCAGAGCATCTTCATCCACCGCGAGCTCATCCTCATCGTTGTGTTGAAGAAAGCGCACCCAGGCGACGATGACGTGTCCTCGCACTTTAACGCCAGGCGCACGGCGCACGCGATCCAGCAAGTCCTGCCGGTCTCGGACCTGGTCCACGCACACCACAGTGAACGCACCTGCCAAATCCGCAATGCGCGCAGGCAGCTGGCCGCGTAGCATATTGGGGTCGGGGTTGACGACCGCGATACCATGCGACTGAACGGCACACGGGAAGACCTGGGGGGGACGGCCCGTGAGATGCACAATCAGCAGCTGCTGCATCAGATGGCCCCGCCCCAAAAGCTGACTTTCCACAAACGTGGGTGTAGGCAGCGGGTCGCCCAGGTGATTGACAGACGGCACGTCGCCCGGATCGAGACGCGCCAGAGCCGCTTCAGGCACTCGGCGTGCTGCAATGAGAGCGGCGACAGGCGGACATCAGTTAAGCAAACTCGAATGGCAATATAGGCGGCTCGATGAATCAGAGGCGTTCATGTTCCCCTAAACGGGCCGGAGAAGGTCCTCACCCGCCAGTGCCTTCTCGCAAAAGGCGCAGATAACGAATCGCTCGGAGCCACCATCGCCGCGGAACACGGTCCGATTCGGCAAGTCCGCATCAAGGCGCATGCAAAACGGCACCTCCACACTCCGCGGATCGTCAAAGCAAGGTCGCGGCTGCACCCGTGGTGGATATGGCCACAACTCCGATGGCAGCTGCACCGGGGCCGTGCCCTCTGCACCACCCGTCGATGAATCCGACTCGTCAGCCCCATCGACACCACCATCACTGTCAACTGCCACCGCATCCTCATCCACGAATGCCGCGGGATCGGCGTCAGCGCTGGCACCTGCAGTACTGCCGCGCTCGGATCTGCCGACACGATACCGTGCCGGTAAAACCGGATCCGGCGGCGGTGGTGCAACACCTTGGGTGGTGCAGGGCATGCGCCGCCAAGCCAGAGTACGCGCATGACGCGGCACGGCGCCTGTACACATGACGTCAGCGCGTAAGATGTCCACGTTGGGGATGTCCACCCAAGCACGAAGCGCGGATTGGTCCTCCGAACACTGCTCCGAACAGACGGCACACACCCGGGAAGGCATGCGCCGACGCAGCGCGGCGGCCATGCTGGAAGCAAGCTGCAGGTGTTTCTCATATGGTACCTGCCGCTCCACCGGAAGTTGACCGCCAGGCAAGTCCTGCACACGCCCTTCCGGAATCACCCCAAGAAAATCAGGTGGTGCAGGGTGCTGACCCTCGTGCAAGCAGGGAAATCGCATGAGGTCCCGCAAACGCTCAAGCAAGCTAGCTTGCGGAAGCTGTATCCCACGTAACCGAGCACGGGCCTGCGCGTGCGCGGCCTCTGCAGCCCTGCACTCCGGGTCTCGACGGGCAGCCGCTCGTGCAGCGGTGTTACGCCGCTGTTCCGCAGCCCTGCACTCCGGATCTCGACGGGCAGCCGCTCGTGCAGCGGTGTTACGCCGCTGTTCCGCAGCCCTGCGCTCCGGATCTTGACGCGCAACCGCTCGCGCAGCAGCGTCACGCTCCTGCTCCGCAGCCGCGCGCTCCGGATCGAGACGCGCAACCGCTCGCGCAGCAGCGTCACGCTCCTGCTCCGCAGCCGCGCGCTCCGGATCGAGACGAGCATCCCGCATCCGTGCTGCATCCGCGCTGAGCTGCACGCACGACGCACTCGTCCCTCTGAAACCTCTGAAATGGAAACCGCCGGCCAGTGTACCCAGACGCTCCCGACTACGCACCTCGGACTGCGGCGCCGCACAGAGCGAAGTGGCAAGCGCGGACCTCTGCCCGTCAGCGACGTCACGCCCCTGCTCCGCAGCCCTGCGCTCCGGATCGAGACGAGCTTCCCGCATCCGTATTGCATCCGCGCTGAGCTGCACGCTCGACGCACTCGTACCTCTCAAATGGAAACCGCCGGCCAGTGTACCCAGGCGCTCGCGACCGCGAGCCTCGGCCCGCCGAGGCGAATCATCATTTATTCGGTCCGTCATAACTGATGGGAGCCGTCTCTAAACGAACCGACGGCCGGGCCAACGGGGGGACGAACCGACGAGGAACGATCCGACAACTGTAAAGAGCCCAAGTCCAGGAAAAGAGAACGTTAAGAGAAAGAAATCGAACGGATATATATATATATATCCGCGACCACGATGCATATGATACCTGGGGCGAGCCGACGCACGCAAAGAAGGCCGTACGCCTTTCAAAAAGCCACACATTTTGCGCAAACAACGTTGGACGGGACGCGCACCGGCGTTGGATGACCGCGTCATCCAACGCCGGAAGGTTCGAATATATGGCTATCAAATATGTATGGGTATATATCAATCCGGTCCGACTACAATATTACAAGTATGTATAGCGAACCGCGCACCCGGAGATGCATCGAGTCGCACCGCGATCGCTCAGCGAGAACCATCCGGTGACGACCGGAATCGAACCCGCGACCTCGCCTTTTACGCCGCGATGTCTTAAGCGCGCGCGGAGCTCCGAAACCCGAGAACGACGGCCCGAAAAACGCGAGTTTCCAGAAACCCGAACAGACAGACGGACGGACTAGACGCGGGCCGTCCGCCCGCGAGGGGGGCCGTAGTTCCCCGTCCCCGCGGCGGAGGCGAGGGCACGCGTGCCGAACGGAAGGGGTAATACAGGGATGCAGAGATGCAGTTCACCAGCGTGGGAGTCGAACCCACGAGCGCGCGGATCGCACTCGGCCGTGCAAGCGTGTCGTCATACAGCCAGGTGGCCGTTTGACGCTGGCATTTAACGCCATCCAGTGGCGGCAACTCCATGCACGCACCTGTGTTTGGGGCAACCGGAGTGACTTACTGTTGGAGGGCCGTGACGAAAGTGGTCCGGCCCTCCGTGCTGGTGGTGACGGTGCCGGCGATGGCGAAGGAGTCGTAGGCGGTGTACGCGACGCGGTCGTTGTCGTCCGCGAAGCTCGCGTCGGCGAAGAAGTCCGTGTAGTTGGGCAGCTGTTGGAGGACGCTGGGGCTGTCCGTGCAGACTGGATACTTGCTATTGCCGACGCTGAGGACGAGTGGTATGACGGGCCGGGAGCCGACCGTCGTGACGGAGCTGGGATTCGGGGAGAGGGTGGCGGCGGCGTGTGCTCCATCCGACGGTAGGACAACGGCGGCCCGGTCGCGTTGCTCCCACGCAACCATCATGTCGTTCGTGTCGGCGCGGCTGTCGGTGGCCGCAGTGGTCTGCTGGGTAGCTGCTCGGAAGGTCTGTACCCGCTTGGGAGGGCGCTTGCCCGGGGCAGCTGCTGCCGCGACTAGCGCCCCGTTGAGGAAGATGCTGTTGTTGTACTGAGTATTGGACGGCGCGCTGATTTTGGCGGCGTAGATGTATAGCGGCGTGTTGTCGTCAGCCGCCGCTTGTAGCTGCGTAATGAAGTTGTCGGGCGCGGATTGCTTGACCGCCAGCTCCACGCAGCCGAGGTCGGGGGCGTCGGGGTTGCCGCACGCGACCCAGGCGTTGAACTTGCGGAAGGGTCCGCCGCGGAACAGCTTACCGTGCGGGACGACCAGGAGGGCGCTGCCGTCGGCCGGGTACTTGTCCTCGGCGTCCGCTTTGTCGGTTGCCGCGTTGTATGTGGGATAACGCAGCTTGGCGGTGTACAGCATCGGGAGGACGGAGGTGCTGGCCACGGAAATTTGAGTCGTCGGGGTGACCTTGTATTGGGCCAGTGTCGGTCCGGCGAAGCGGGAGGTGACGAAGGCGGGCAGGGCAGCTGGCTCCACGTTCGTGAACGTGACGGCCCGTGCAAAGGCGTGGTTGGTCTCCATGTCGGCTAGGGCGCGGTTATCGAGCTGCAGGATGATGACGCCCTGTCCGACTGTGTTTACGCCTGCGACGAAGCTGCCGTTTCGGTTCGGTGCGCCGGCAAAGAGCCGGTCTTCATCTTTAGTCACCGGGCCGGCGGTGAAGGTGACGTGGCAGGTGACGGTTCGCGACCTACGGATGGGGTCGTTAGTCGCATGTTAGTCCTCATCCTTAAAGATGGCCCGTAGCTATCGCTTACGTGGACGCGGAGGCAGCGTCGGTGGGGCTGCCGAAGGTGGACGTGCTGCTTGTAGACGGTGCCGGGGTGAGTCGCCGGCGTTTGGGGTCGGGCGATTCCATTCGGGGCGGGAAGGGACGACGGAAAGCGGCGCAGTATATGGGTAGAGAGATGTTAAGGTAGAGTACAAGTTATGGGAAGCTCCGTGTGTTTAACGCTGTGCAACGCTGGACACCGCGGTATAACGCCTGTACAAGATTGGCAATCTTGTGTTCAAATCCGCCTCATCAACCCACGGGTCACCGCGGTCCACTTGCTGCGCGCGGCAACCTCGACGGCCCCGTTTTCGGCATTACAAGGCATCCGTCGTCCAGCGACAACGCGCCCGATCCACACCTCCCACCTCCCCTTCTTCGCGCTTTCTGCCTTCGCTACTGCCGCGGTCACCACTTCGCCATTCTGCCACTTCCATCACGACTGTCGCCGTCGTTGCCGCCGCCTTGTCCTTCGTCATCGTTGCTTTCGTTGCAGACCTTCGTTGCAGAACCCCCACCATCGTCGCCGTGTCGCGTGGTGGGCTAGACGCCTGATAGCTGCGGACGCCTCGCGTGTAGACCAGGTCCTCAAGTGCGAAATCCCGGTTTGTTGCGTCAGGTGGTGATGGATGCGATAGTCCGGTGCCGGGCGTGCTTTTACGGACTTTGGCAGCGGGATGTCGGTGGCGCGCACACGGCGAATGAAAGGGCTGGTGTTGGCACCGAGTGTGGCTGGTGTTGGCAACGCAGGTCGCACAGACGTTGAAAGACGTAGGGACGGTCTTGTCAATTCGGTTTCGTTCGTCAGGTGTGGCAGAGAGCGGGTACAGGAGGCGGGAACGTGTGTCGTAACGGTCCAGCAGCATTTTGGAAGACTCGAAGCGAACACTGAACACGGGTGTTTGTCCGTGTGCTTTCACTCCGGCACCCAGGCCACCTAGGGTCGCGGAACCTAAAGTACGCTGTGGATTGCAGGGGGCGTACAGACGGGAGGGGGGGCTGTCCGTGCGCCACCGCGTCCTAAGGCGCAATCGACTGCGGACGAGCGCAATCTACAACGCCCCCTTCAATTCACAGCGTACTTTAGGCTCCGCGACCCCGTAGTTTCAACCTGGATGGCCTGGCCGCCGAAGTGGAGCACGGACTGGCACCCGTGTCACTTCGGTGCTCGCCTAGAGTCCTCGAACATGCTGCCGAGTCGCCACAACACACTCGACTACGACCGTCTGCTGTGCTCATTCTCTGCCCCACCTGTGTGATCTGCGTTGCTTGCATGCGGCAGATGTATCGTAATGCCAACGTCCGGCACATATCTATACTTACACCTACTCCAATCGTCTTCGCCCCACCTGGTCAGGTACGATCCACTCTCCGGAGCACGTAGGAGACCCATACCACGGATCTACACCTCCCTCCCTACGCGCAGTCCTTCGCCTTCGTAGGTCAAATGCAACGCCTCTTGCCCTCGCCACTGCCGCCGTCGTCGTACAGCTATCCGCCGAGTCCGTCAGACTTCCAGTCCCGGATCTTCCACCCCACCATCCTACGCGCTCCCCTTCTCCGCGCTTCGCGCCTTCGTCACAGGTCGCAAAGGGGTTGGGAGATGTAGGGACGGCGGTGTAGCAGAGAGCGGGCACAGGAGGCGGAAAGGTGTGTTGTAGCGGTCCAGCAGCATGTTGGGGATTCGAGGCAAGCACAGAAATGGTACAGGTGCCTGTCCGGGTGACGGAAGCACACGGACAAACACCCGTGTCATTTCGGTGCTTGCCTCGACTCCCCAACACGCCGCTGGACCGCCATAACACACTCGACCACGGCCGTCTCTTGTGCTCAACCTCTGCCCCACAGACTACGTCGTCCCTGCGTCTCTCAACACCTGCGCGACTCGTGTTGCGCGCATGCGGCAGATGTATTGCAATGCCAACGTCCGGCACATATTTACACCTCCCATCGCAGCATCCTACGTACCCTCCTTCTTCACACGTTCCCCCCCATCCGTCGTAGGTCAGACGCAACGTCGGTGACGACACGGTAACACGGCGGTGTTCTGTCTACTCCCTCTAGTCTATTTTCGCGACGAAATCGGCATGCAGAGCCATGAGCACCTCGGCGTCACCAGCCACTCCGGGACGAGCAACGTACGGTCAACGTACCGCGTCCGCCACATCTCGGGCCCACCTAGTACTCGGAATCGGCAACCTGCCACAGCGTTCTCATCCACACCCGCATCCTCATCTTCATCCGCCGCCCTGTTTTTCGCCACCGTCGCCTTCGTTGCAGACCCCTCACCATCGTCGCCGTGTCACGTGGTGGTGGCTGCGGTAGTCCAACGCTCCTCCAGGTGCCGGGCGTGCTCGTATTCGGGTGCATAGCGGTTGCGGGTTGCGGTCGCGCGGCGGTCAAGGAGGCGCAGTTCGGCCGCCAGGTCGGGGTCGAGCTTTGTTGCTGCCAGAAACTGCTGGACAACTCGTTTTCGCTCGTCGGGTGTCGTAGAGAGCGGGCGCAAGAGGCGGATGTGGTTGAGTGTCTTGTACCGTGTCAGTAGTACATACACGGTTGCGCGCTTCAAGCCGCCAGGTGGGACGGAGAGGTCCGCAACCCAGCATTCTTCCTTGAAACTGCGACCCTGTACGAAATAGTCGGTCACGGCGTAGTAGTCACCCAGCGGCACGTTGATGCGACGCACGTTCTTGGTGGCGGTGCCGGTGTTGACAGCAGGTACGGTGATATTGGCTGCTGGTGAGGGGCGTGGTACGACGGTGAAGGCACCACCTTTGGATGCGAAGTCCGCCAAGTCCGCTAGCACCGTATTGGGCGCGTGTCCTTTAATTGGACGGACCATGACGGCTGCGGGGAGGTAGTGAAGGCGCCAGTACGGGCCGTGGCCGTCGTCGGGCGGTTCGCGGCTGTCGGTGAGCAGGCCGCACGCCTCGACTTCATTGTTGTGGCAGGCGCCAGCGTCGGCGGCAACGGTGTCGAGTAGCGTGTAGCGTGCTCCTTCGTAGTACCAAGTGTCGGCGGTTGTGTGGTCGAAGGCGGCGTCTTTGACTCGCATCGCGACAGCCTTCTCGACGTGCGAGAGTAGCGGCTGCTGGGCTGTGCCGTGTTGGCGGACCGGGACGTGGTCCGCGTTCCAGCTGACCAACCGTGCACCCTTGCGACGCGCCTGGAGCATGAGCAGTCGTGTGTTGAGGACGTGCCTGGGTTCGTTGCGTTGCAACACCACGCGGGGCTCGAGGTCCGTGAGGTCCGATAGGTCGGTGATGACACGTTGGTTGAGCGCGTCTATCAATGCCGCCATGCGCGCTTCAGTGGGTTCGCCGCCGCCGAACATGGTCGCGAACTGCGTGAGCTGCTGACCGGACGGGCTGTTGTCTTGTCGTTGTTGTTTTTGCAGCATGAACACGACGTTGCCGAGCTGCCGGTACAGCTGGAAGCCATCGTGCAGGCGGGCGTGCGTCTGTGGTACGGGTCGGCGAGGGCGACGCATGGTCGCGGCAGTGTCGCGGTCGTTGTTGTGCTCGTCACTGCTGCTGGTGTTGCTGTCATCCGCACGGCGACCTTCGTCTTCGTCAGCCGAGGCTGGCCGGCGCCGGGTGTTCGGTGCCGACGGAGTGAAGTTGGGGTTCCACTCGACGTCGGCCGCGAAGCGGTATGGTGGCGAACCGCCCGGTTGAGGATGCTGTAGCAGGTCGCCGATTCCGGCAGCGGCGCGGCCGGACAGGACACGGGTGCTCGAGTGGGTGGGTCCAAGATGTGACGGGGGCGGTACGCTGGCCGTACAGGAGTAGCTGATGGCGCCGAGGTGCTCATGGCTCTGCATGCCGATTTCGTCGATGAAGACAGCGCCATCACCGACGTTGCGTTTGACCTACGAAGGGTGGGGGGGAGCGCGTGGAGAAGGGGGGTGCGTAGGATGTTGGGGCGGGAGGTGTGGATTCGTGGGATGGTTGTCGTACGTGCTCCGGCAAGTGGATCGTACCTGAAGGCTGGCGTGGGCACCGCGCTTGGGAAGGTTGGCGCCACGCGAGCTGCTTTGGCTCGCAGAGATGCCGAACATCGAGTGGGTCGACAGGCTGCGGTGCACTGGGGTGTTGAAGGCGATCGCGGCGGCCCAGGAGTACGCGCATGTGGCGGCCCAGTCGGGGCTGTCGTGCTGGTACGTGTACCACAGCAGCGCGTGCACGAACCTTGTCTTGCCCGTGCCCGGGGGACCCATGATGAGCATCTGCGGCGGAACGCCTGGATCGGGTTCGTTGCGGCGGTCGAAGTAGCGTGCCACGAGCATGAACGGTACAGCCTGATCCGGCGCCAGGGTGAAGAGCTCGATGGTGTCGTCAACGGTAGGCGGCTGAGCCAGACGCAGGTATGTCGGCATCTCCGCTGTGACGAGTGCGCGGTCAGATTGTTGGCCGTCGTTCATGAGTACCGCCACTAGCGGGTAGCCGGGGCGGCGATCCAGACACAGGCGGGGGGGGCGGACGGCGGTGGCCGGCGTGGCGATGGCGCCTTCGGTCAGGACCACGTAGCGCTTCAACCGCTTGGAAGCCTCACTCAGCAGCGGGATGTCGGTGGCGCGTACACGGCGAATGAAGGGGCTGGTGTTGGCACCGAGTGCGTCGGGTAGAGGAAGCGCACGGCAACGCCGGGCTGCACCGTATGCGTACAGCCCCTCCACCGTGGTGCGGTCGTACAGGTCCGTCAGGGCGACGTCAGACAGGTTGAGCCCCGTCGTCGGGTCGCCTTGGCCTGGCACGAAGTCATATCGCTCGACCTGATTGTCGTGTGGTGGCTGTGTGTCAGGGTCGGGTTCGAGGCGGCCTCGCGCGGCGTCCGGGTCGTCATCATCCGAGTCACTGGAGGTGTAGTTCGGGGGGAGACCGGCAGCCGCAGCGGCGGCGCGGCGCTGGCGACGTCGCAAGTTGTATTCGGCCTGGCGCCGGCCGCTGGCGAGGTGCTCTGCTTCGATGTTGTCAAGCAGGGCACTGACGCAGGCTCTGTAGGATCGGCCTGCACCGGTGGTTCCCAGGTCCGTCCACCAAGCATCGTACGCTTCCTTCACCGTTTGATTGGCAGCCACCGGCTGGCCACGGTGAGCCTTGAAGATGCCCAACACGAATGCGTAGTAGGCGACGGCGGCTGCGGTGGTACTGCCTGCTTGAGGACGGCGGGGCAGTGCACCGCCCAGCAGGACGTACCTCGGCTGCGCCAGGCGACGGAGGACGTGTGTCAGGTACAGCGGGTGCGTCGGTTGGAAGGCCACCTTCTTGGGGGGAATGGTCGTTGCTGGACTGGTCGGTAGCTGGTCCGCAGCTGAACCGCCTGACGCAAGGAACGTCGCGGCGGCGGTGGGCTGGGCGCCAGATGGGCCGGAAGGTGCATCAGTCACGGGGGTCACAGCGGTGTCAGAGGCCTTGCGTTTGCGGTGACGAGTCGCGGGAAGGACTTGGGCGCCAAGGATGGCAGCGTGGGGGTGCTGTGCGGGCGTCACACGTTGCACTTCGAAGTTGGCCACGATATTGTAGGCGCTGCAATCGAAGCCGCTGAGCTCCACTCCGCGCTGCGTATAGTTCTGTACGGCGTCGGCGAGAGTGTAGCCACCGTGCTCCTCTGCCTCCACAAGCTCCACGCCGGTTTCCGCGTCTTCTGGCTCCACGGCGGACTCGGCCGCCAGTACAGTGAATGCGCCCACCGGCAGGTAGTTACGTTTGTACGACGCTTGAAACGTATCGTGACCCGAGAGCTTGAAGACGACCAGTGCCATGCCGGCCGTGATGGTGGCCGTCATGCGGTGTACCGCGGCGCATAGGTTGGCGAACGCGCTGGGGCCATCGCCGCTGGCGCTGGGCGGGCTCCCCGCCATCATGAAGTCCTGCACGCGCCCGACGGCGGCACAGGTGAGGTGTGCCTGGCTGCGCTCGATTGTCTTTGCGGTGTACTTTGAACTGTAGTACGCAGCATCACGGGCACGGTCGATGGCGGGCTGTAGGAGGGGGCAGTCACCACGTTCGTTGACGGGGCGTGCTAGTTGTGCGGCGACGTCAGCCGTGTACTCCCGGTCGACCTCACAGGCCAGGGACATCAACTGGTTGCAGCCGAACGCGAGCGCAACGGCAGGCATGTGCGGCACGAGGTTGGACGCCAGGCGGGGCAACAAGAAGAGGCCGCCGGTGCCGATCCACTGAAAGGCCGTGCGGATGAGCCGGGGGAAGGCCATGCCGCAGCTGTCGTCGGTGCCGTGGCAGCCGTGGCGCTTGCAGGTCGTATTGTGGGTGTGGGTGAGGGTACCGTGTATGACGGCAGCGTGGTGGGCACGGCAGGCGGCGTGCCGTGATGGTGGAGGGAGCCCGCCGTTCGCGCACCCGGCCAGTCGTTCGAAGTCGCACGCGGCAGGTGGGCAATCTACCTGCACCGCCGGCACGGGCAGGCCGTGCTGCTGCGCCTCCGCTTCAGACATACCCATGACCAGAGGCTGCGTTGCACCGTCCGGGGCCGGAGCGTAGTACGGCGAAGGATACCACATTTCGCAGAGCGCATACGCAAGTGCCAGAGCCCGGCAGTTGGGTCCACAAAAGAACGCCTGCAGGTTCTCCAGCGCGAAGCACTCGAGATGTGCAACTCCGTGCAGGTGTAACGCCAATCGCCCACTCTGCTCCACCTTGACAACCACCTCGAATACGACACCGCAGAAGCAGTTCGGGTCAGTCTGCCGCATTGCCCCAGGTGCAAAGCCAAACAGCTGCTCGACCACCACTTCTTTCGTGGCAACGAGCAGCGCGGCGCAGCTGTACGGGTCTTCCTTAACGCGGCGCCACTTTTCCACCGTGCTGGTGATCTGGGCGGGACGGCCGGTGTCGTCGAACTCGATGAACCGGCCAGACGCTACAACGGCGCAGCCAGCATGCATGTCCGCCGGGTTGAGGTTGAAGAACAGCGGCGGCCAGCCAATAGTGAGGGCAGCTGCACGCATCGTGGCCTTCGCACCGTTGTAGTAGGCATCCGTGAGGTCAATTCGCAGCAAGCTGGCACGTGCGCCCTCGAGGAGAGCGCGCACCACGGGCGACTGCTGCGACAGCAGCTGCCGTCGCTGGGCGTGACGGTACGGCAGCGCCAAGATGTCCGCCATGGCGCGTACGACATCCCTTGAAACTCGCGCCGCTGGTTCACCCAGCCGTGGTCGCATGCGCAGGGCCACTCCCACCTGCGCCATGCTCTGCTGCCGAACGTTGATGTCGTACATGCGGGCAAGCAGCATCAAGTTGCCGCTGAACTGTGCCCGAGGCACCCGCCGTACCAGGTGGCTGCAGTATGATGCGAAGGACATTCCCGGCGGCCGCTGTCCGGACAAGCCATACGGAAACGAGACCGGGAAGCAGACGTTGAGGATGGCCGGATGACGATCATCCAGGATCCGAGCGTCACGGCCGCCAGCGGCGAATGCAAGACGTGCACGGCCGGTCAGCAGATCATGCACCACGTTGGGCCGGGTATCAAACTCGCTGCCGTCGGTCGGAACGGCAGCGGGCTGCGGCAGGACCAGTTCCAGCTCATTCGGAGCGCCCAGGTCGGCATCAGCTGTGTCGGACAGAGGGGACGGGAATCCACAAGCTTAACACGACGGGCAGACAGATGGACGGGTGCACCCTCTCGAGGTCGTATGTATGCGCGAATTGTTTCGAGGCCGTTCGGTGAATGTGACGGAATACGCGAATGGAGGTGTACGAAGGTGATAAAATGCACGCCCTCACTCACTCCGGATGGGAGCAGGGTCGGCTGCCTCACGCACGACGACCGCGAGGGGCGGTAAGCCCGTAGCGCCAGCTTCTGCAGTGAACAGTAGTCACAGTCGCGCACACACCGTAGATCAACAAGTGGCAATACGTAGAGTATTCCGCGACGCCTAACCTGACAGGAGGCTGAGCGCGTCCGATCGACACACAGACCAGCAGCCGCGACCCGTGCAAACCCACGGGTACGTACAGGTCGCAAAACACAGCAGCGGCACGGGCAACTCGCAGCTGTGCCCTCACAGACATACCCGCCATAGGAGTGTCCGAGACGGTAGCCCCGGTCGTGGGTACGTCGGGACTTCCAGCAGATGTAGAAGTACAGAAATACCAACGCCGGAAGGATGCGGGCAAAGTACGTGGGACCAGGATTGTCAGTCCGATAGTGACGTATCTACGTTTCCCGTTCGGCCCGCCCCCCCACCGTTCCCCGTCTGTGAGCCCCGTCGGCTGACCCCGTCTTTCAACAAGAAGGAATCACACCTGTATCAGACGGCGATGCATACGCACCACCGCCCTGAACGATTTCACCAGCCGCGTTTCCTTGTAACGTCTCCTGCAGCTGCCGTACACCAGCGGCGCCAGTGCGGTCATGGAGGAACGTGCTCCGCAGTACGCCGGCGACCTCCGGATCTGTAGGACCGATCGCGGAGCGCAGCAGTGCCTCAGGTACCTGTGCAACACATCCCATACGCTCGTACTCCTGCAGAGCATCTTCATCCACCGCGAGCTCATCCTCATCGTTGTGTTGAAGAAAGCGCACCCAGGCGACGATGACGTGTCCTCGCACTTTAACGCCAGGCGCACGGCGCACGCGATCCAGCAAGTCCTGCCGGTCTCGGACCTGGTCCACGCACACCACAGTGAACGCACCTGCCAAATCCGCAATGCGCGCAGGCAGCTGGCCGCGTAGCATATTGGGGTCGGGGTTGACGACCGCGATACCATGCGACTGAACGGCACACGGGAAGACCTGGGGGGGACGGCCCGTGAGATGCACAATCAGCAGCTGCTGCATCAGACGGCCCCGCCCCAAAAGCTGACTTTCCACAAACGTGGGTGTAGGCAGCGGGTCGCCCAGGTGATTGACAGACGGCACGTCGCCCGGATCGAGACGCGCCAGAGCCGCTTCAGGCACTCGGCGTGCTGCAATGAGAGCGGCGACAGGCGGACATCAGTTAAGCAAACTCGAATGGCAATATAGGCGGCTCGATGAATCAGAGGCGTTCATGTTCCCCTAAACGGGCCGGAGAAGGTCCTCACCCGCCAGTGCCTTCTCGCAAAAGGCGCAGATAACGAATCGCTCGGAGCCACCATCGCCGCGGAACACGGTCCGATTCGGCAAGTCCGCATCAAGGCGCATGCAAAACGGCACCTCCACACTCCGCGGATCGTCAAAGCAAGGTCGCGGCTGCACCCGTGGTGGATATGGCCACAACTCCGATGGCAGCTGCACCGGGGCCGTGCCCTCTGCACCACCCGTCGATGAATCCGACTCGTCAGCCCCATCGACACCACCATCACTGTCAACTGCCACCGCATCCTCATCCACGAATGCCGCGGGATCGGCGTCAGCGCTGGCACCTGCAGTACTGCCGCGCTCGGATCTGCCGACACGATACCGTGCCGGTAAAACCGGATCCGGCGGCGGTGGTGCAACACCTTGGGTGGTGCAGGGCATGCGCCGCCAAGCCAGAGTACGCGCATGACGCGGCACGGCGCCTGTACACATGACGTCAGCGCGTAAGATGTCCACGTTGGGGATGTCCACCCAAGCACGAAGCGCGGATTGGTCCTCCGAACACTGCTCCGAACAGACGGCACACACCCGGGAAGGCATGCGCCGACGCAGCGCGGCGGCCATGCTGGAAGCAAGCTGCAGGTGTTTCTCATATGGTACCTGCCGCTCCACCGGAAGTTGACCGCCAGGCAAGTCCTGCACACGCCCTTCCGGAATCACCCCAAGAAAATCAGGTGGTGCAGGGTGCTGACCCTCGTGCAAGCAGGGAAATCGCATGAGGTCCCGCAAACGCTCAAGCAAGCTAGCTTGCGGAAGCTGTATCCCACGTAACCGAGCACGGGCCTGCGCGTGCGCGGCCTCTGCAGCCCTGCACTCCGGGTCTCGACGGGCAGCCGCTCGTGCAGCGGTGTTACGCCGCTGTTCCGCAGCCCTGCACTCCGGATCTCGACGGGCAGCCGCTCGTGCAGCGGTGTTACGCCGCTGTTCCGCAGCCCTGCGCTCCGGATCTTGACGCGCAACCGCTCGCGCAGCAGCGTCACGCTCCTGCTCCGCAGCCGCGCGCTCCGGATCGAGACGCGCAACCGCTCGCGCAGCAGCGTCACGCTCCTGCTCCGCAGCCGCGCGCTCCGGATCGAGACGAGCATCCCGCATCCGTGCTGCATCCGCGCTGAGCTGCACGCACGACGCACTCGTCCCTCTGAAACCTCTGAAATGGAAACCGCCGGCCAGTGTACCCAGACGCTCCCGACTACGCACCTCGGACTGCGGCGCCGCACAGAGCGAAGTGGCAAGCGCGGACCTCTGCCCGTCAGCGACGTCACGCCCCTGCTCCGCAGCCCTGCGCTCCGGATCGAGACGAGCTTCCCGCATCCGTATTGCATCCGCGCTGAGCTGCACGCTCGACGCACTCGTACCTCTCAAATGGAAACCGCCGGCCAGTGTACCCAGGCGCTCGCGACCGCGAGCCTCGGCCCGCCGAGGCGAATCATCATTTATTCGGTCCGTCATAACTGATGGGAGCCGTCTCTAAACGAACCGACGGCCGGGCCAACGGGGGGACGAACCGACGAGGAACGATCCGACAACTGTAAAGAGCCCAAGTCCAGGAAAAGAGAACGTTAAGAGAAAGAAATCGAACGGATATATATATATATCCGCGACCACGATGCATATGATACCTGGGGCGAGCCGACGCACGCAAAGAAGGCCGTACGCCTTTCAAAAAGCCACACATTTTGCGCAAACAACGTTGGACGGGACGCGCACCGGCGTTGGATGACCGCGTCATCCAACGCCGGAAGGTTCGAATATATGGCTATCAAATATGTATGGGTATATATCAATCCGGTCCGACTACAATATTACAAGTATGTATAGCGAACCGCGCACCCGGAGATGCATCGAGTCGCACCGCGATCGCTCAGCGAGAACCATCCGGTGACGACCGGAATCGAACCCGCGACCTCGCCTTTTACGCCGCGATGTCTTAAGCGCGCGCGGAGCTCCGAAACCCGAGAACGACGGCCCGAAAAACGCGAGTTTCCAGAAACCCGAACAGACAGACGGACGGACAACGAAAAGTCGGGGTAAGGTCTCCGTTCCGACGACGGAACGACTATCGTCGTTCACGTCTATGTCGGAACTACGACGACAACGAAAAGTCGGGGTAAGGTCTCCGTTCCGACGACGGAACGACTATCGTCGTTCACGTCTATGTCGGAACTACGACGACCATTTCACTGACGTTTGGCACAACTTTCCAATTATGGCCACTGCCGTACTGGGACGGAAGGACAAGCCGGCTCCCCGGGAAGAACTAAGCTATGGCCTAGCAAGCTTTTCGCTTGCTCCGGCGATAAAACAAATTTATAGCTGGTATTTCAACCACGGGCCGGCGCCCGGGCAGCACTGGCCCCCTCAGCATGGCGCCTGCTGGGCTAAGCTCAACCCCGAGCTCCCTGCGCGGTACGAATGTCCCCTGGGCGCGTGTGCATGGTAGGGCCCCCCAGCCACCATTAAGAGCACGCACAGTGTCCTCAAGACCAACACACATCAGCCAGGGAAGGACGCTTACACCGCAATGGCTTCAACCCTTGAAGCCCCTGCGATGATGCCACATCCGCTGGTGGGTGCACGGACCCACAGGTCGCCATCCATCCTTGCGACTGCCAGCTACCGCCTCCTCGGCTTGCAGCAACTGAGTAGTAAAAACAGTGCAATGAATTTCTACGGCGGCAATGCTGACCTCTCATCAGCGACCGCTGCCACTGGTGGTGCTGGTGGTGGCTGCTCTGTGGGGACGACATGGGTGGGCAATCAATGTTTCCGATTCAGACCACATGGGTTTCTGTACAGCAGAAAACGTGGACATTGGGATTCATTTCGCACAGCTAAGTGGGGTTCCCCAACGGTGGGGTGGATGTGGATGGGGAACGGAGGGGGCAGCGACGGCGGCAGGGAGGGACGGCGACGGGGGCAGGTAGGTAAGTGAGGGTGCAACCCCCGTTGCCGCCCCTCCATGCTGCCATCACCACCATACCCGCCACCCATCCCACCCTTTGCAGTCGTGCTTACCTTCCCAAACAGTGATTGATAGTGTGGTGGTGCTGGTGGAGGTAAGGACGTGGAGAATGGGGTTGGATGATGGCCTGTACTGCACGGTGTCATGTTCTGTTTACTCCTAAGGCCTTTAACATTGTTTTACAAAATTAATAAATAATAATAACTAATAGGTGTCTATACATCCTAACCTACTTAAATCATTCTAGTTGTTTGAATAGGGCTACTATGTTTCCTCGACATCTCGTCCCACTACCACACGATTAGTTGCAGATCTTTAATGGACGAAATCCTATAGATACTGTTGCCTTTTCCTATAGCGATCAGCGGTTCATGTCTACAGGACGCTGTTAGACAAGCCGCCATGCATCTGGACGAGGCGGCGCTGCTCAACGAGTGTGGCGAGATGCAGCAATATATATGGAAATACAGCGGTAAGTAATAGAAGCATTTTTTGAGTGGGGAGGGCGCAAAGACAGGGTAAAAAATGGCGGCGAAAGTCACGATGGGGGCGATTTTCGGGGGATAAAATTTTTAGCCGCACAGCGCGGCAGCCGTGCAGCGCGGCAGCGGTGCGGAGCGGAAGTCGCGCAGCGCGGCAGCCGTGGAGCGCGGTGGCCGCGCAGCACTGAAGCCGCGCTGTGCGACTTCCGCACCGCGCCGCACCGCTGGCGCGCTGCATTGATACTCTGCTGCACCGCTGCTGTGCTGCGCGGCTTCCGTACTGGTTCACTGCCGCTCTGCATCGCTACCGCAATGCACGGTGATGCCCTCATGCTGCTTCAATGCCGCCTCATTGTGCTGTCGCCACGTTGCATTGCTGCCGCACGGTGATGCTGCACCACTGCACTGCCGCCATGCTGCACCGACGCCATACTGTGCTCCCTCCATGCTGTGCCGCCTTCACGCTGCATCACCGCCATGCTGCGCCTCCGCCACACAGCACCACCGCCACGCTGTGCTGCCGCCGTGCTGTGCCAGAAGTGTGTGTGCGGGGGTAAGTCTGGTACTGCAAGTCATAGGTGATGACACTATTTCGCATGTTGTAAATACTCTAATGACTTTGCTGTGTGTTCTTTGCCTTCTCCTACGTGCCTGCAGGTGCATGGTCCACATTCTAATGTTGATTGGCGCTAGATGCGGGTATGGATGGGATAGGAATTGGGAGGGCGGGTGGAGGGGTATGCAGGGCCGCAGTGGGATGGAGGGGTGACGGAGGCGGGGGGGAAGTAACAATATAGGCGGGGGCGGAAGGAGGGGCGACGGGGGCGTGGGGAGGGGTGACGGAGGCGGGGGGAGGGGTGACGGAGGCGGCGGAAAGATTGAAGGAGGCAGGGGAATGGATGACGAAGCCAGGGGGGAGGGGCACCGGACGCGGGGGAGGCGGTGACACAGGGAAGCTGTTCTTTCTACGCGGTTGTCTTGCTTTGCCACCGTGGCGCCATGCCGCCGTTGTGGTGTCCAGACGCCATCGTGACTTCTTCACATGTGTGTTTCGTGTGTTTCCCGCATGTTTATGCTGCCCCCGACATCTGTGCAAGCACCCTTTCCTATTCTGCTTGGTTTGTGTTTCTTTTGCCGTGTCTGTCATGCACCTGACGTCTGCTGCCCGGGTGTGTGCCTTGTCCGCTGCCGCAGGTTCTTAGCTGTGGCGCCACTGGCTACGTGTACGAATGCTTCAACATTGGCGAGGAACCTAGAACGATATAAGCGAGGGTAAGTTGTGGGGGCGGGTGCAGGGCCGCAGTGAGATGGAGGGGCGACGGAGGCGGGGTTGGAGGGGTGACGGGTGTACATGCATTATGTCCTTGTTGTCCATGGATAGTGTTAGTAGATGTTTTGCCTGCATATCTTTGGTTTGTCACGAATACATCTGTTTTTATGCTGTCCTTATTGCAGGTTTAGCTGCTGGTGCTGATATGTCATTGGTGGCTTCAGGAGGTGTGTGCGCATGTGTGTGCGTGTATGTGCGGGTGAGTGCGGGTGTGTGTACGCGTGTGGGTGTGGGCGTGCGCGTGCGTGTGTGTGTGCGCGCGTGTGTGGGTATGGGTGTGCGCGTGTGTGTGCGCGCGCGTGTGGGTGTGCGTGTGTGTGTGTGTGGGCGTGATCGCGTGTGTGTGGGTGTGCGCGCGTGTGGGTGGGCATGCGCGCGCGTGTGTGGGCGTGCGCGCGTGTGGGTGGGCGTGATCGTGTGCGCGCGCATGGGTGTGGGTGTGGGTGCATGCAGGGACAAAGGTTGTACATGTCGTAAGTCTTCGCACGTCTGTAGATAGCAGACGCTGGATGCTGACATTGGCTGGACAAAAATGCCCCTCGGTTTCTTCTGCCTCGCAGTATTGTGCCCGAGAAGACCGTGTACATAATTGAAAGATTCGGGCGATACCAAGGGACGCTGGGCTCGGGACTGCACTTCCTAATTCCCCTGGTACGTTCTAAAAATCCAAAATTTAGTTTTTAAGCAGCCCTTCTCCTTTTTAAAGTCCCCAGATAATATTCGGAAAGTATTGGCCCCCTCAGCACACAAGCCCCCTCGCAATCTCCAGGAATTAGGCCCGTTGCATTCCCAATCCCCATCATGACACTCAGTTTCGTCTCTCCTGTCGTCTCTACTACCTGTACACCCGTCTCGTATCCTCCAGGCTCCCAACCATTCCCAGAACTCCCAAGTTTCGCAACTAGTTATTGCTGAAGCCGTTAAATCCCTACGACTCTGCACATTCCTGTGCCCTAAATCGCCCAAATTTCGTTAAAACTATTAACTCCCTCCAAATTCTTCAAACTTTCCAAAGTTTTCTCTAAATTTCTCCAAACATCTAAAGCTATTCAAATTGCCTCGTCATGTTACAGGTTGATCGGGTGGCGTACGTCCACTCTCTGAAGGAACTCGCAATACCCATCAGTCAGCAAACCGCTATCACAAAAGACAACGTCACCATCACCATGGGCGGCGTCTTGTACGTCAAGGTAGGGCATCGCATGAATTGCCATATGTACCTTCGCAACCCTGCGGACGGCCGGCCTGGGTGAGGGATTCCGGTATCAGACGGTGATTGGTTCTAACCAAATGGTTCTAACGGATGTGGTTCCTCATTTGGGGCTTGCGAGCTTCTAACTTAACTTTTAACATTAGATTTAAATTCAATTTTCTCCTTCTCTATGCTTTGTCCTCGTCCTGGTCTTCGTCTTTTTCCCGTCTTCTTCCACCCTGACAGGTGGTGGATGCATTTAAAGCCAGATACAGAGTGGACAATGCGCTGTATGCGGTCGGGCAGCTGGCGTAGATCACAATGCGCAGGTGGGTAGGGGAAAATGTTCCATAGGTTCGCATATCTGGATTTAAAATTGTTGGACCATGGTTGGACTTATTTGATAGCCTGTCTGTCTGTCTGTCCGTCCGTCAGTCCGATTTCTGCATTTTCCCTGGGGCGCCCCTCTCCTCCCACCTAGTGAGCTGGGCAAGATCATGCTGGACAAAACGTTTGAGGAACGTGAGGTACGGCAGACATAGGTCAAGCCGTACACCCGCGCAAAAGATCATTGTTCGATGGTTACATGTGAGCGGCATGTCTGGGCCTTACGAACTTGCAGGCTTTGATCACCACCATAATATTTGACCCCAATTTGCGTTACCCCGTGCCCTCCCTCTTCACCCTGCCTCCTCACCCTCCATTCCCTTTGGCGTCGCCCTGGCCCCATTGCCTGCGTCTATTCCTTCATTTATTCTGCCTCCATTCCCCTTAATTGTAACGCCTCAGGCGCTCAACCACAATATCGTACGGTCCATTAATGAAGCCGCAGAAGTATGGGGGCTGCAATGCCTGAGGTAAGTCAGATAAGTCAGGCAATTGGTAGTTAGCATATCATTTTTAAGCCGTTAGTAAGCTAGCAGACTCAGCTAACGGTGTGCCGTAACGTTCCTGCTGTTTTGCCGTTCCGTCCAGGTACGAGATCAAGGATATCATGCCGCCAGGGGGCATCGTACAGGCCATGGGGCTGCAGGTGAGTACGATAATAACGCACGGCAGTACGTTTGCTTGACAATTTTTTTTGTACGACAAAGCAATATCAATGTCGTGGAGGCTGAGAAGCAGCAGGTGGGTGTGGAGTGTTGCGGTTCTGGGTGTCAACGATTTATGGGCGTGACATGGGATCGGTTTGATTGTACGGCAAATACGGCGTGATGGAGTTTGTCCGCAAGCCAAGACTGACCTGCGCAATACATAATGACTGGATGGCTTCGGTGAGGCTCCTCCAGAGTTTGCTCCGTTGTTTCCTGTTTCCTCTTATCCTCTCCTCCGCTCAACTTTCTTTCACTCCAGGTTATCCTTCTGAGGCTGCCCGACAGCAAGCAATTAACATGGCCCAGGGTGAGGCGGAGGCGCTATTCGCCACCGCCAGCGCCACCGCACGCAGCCTGGATGTAGTTTCGGAGGCACTCACATGATGCGGCGGTGCGGACGTGGCAGCGCTGCGAGTAGCAGAGAAGTACCTTGAGGTGTGGATTGGAGGGCTTGGGGTTTGGGATACATGTGGATTATGTTACTCAATGTGGCCAAGGAAATTGCTGATCCATTCACCCACAGGGGCCCGCTCAGAAACGTTTCCCAGCTGCTCCTCACTCAGTCCGGTTGCGGGGCTGCTGATGTCCTTGACGGAACTGGGGCTGTTGTCTTCACATACATAGGCCCCCATGTTTGATGGTGCTTCTTTCCTTGCAGCACTTCACGTACGACCACAAAGCGTGTGGGCAAAGGCCACTTTCTCCTAGTCAACCCCTTCTATTCCTAATCTTTTTTTCTCCCTCGTATCCACTACCCCCTTTGCATCCTCCGCCATCTCCCATCCTCGCGTTTTTATTTCCCACCGTACCCCGCCCCATCCTCTAGGCCTTCCGCCAGCTCGCCAAGGAAACCACCACCCTAGTCCTCCCCGCCAACACCTCGGAGCCGACCGCAATGGTCACCCAGGCCATGGCCATCTACAAATCCCTGGCGGCGCCGCCGACGGTATCAGTGGTGACGATGCCGCCGCCGTCAGCCGGAAGCGCAGTTGCCCCCCGTGGCCCCCACTTTCCGCCGTCATCCCCAGTCAGCCCAGTTGGTCCTGGAACGAGCGTTCAAGATGTGGGTGGTTCATCGCCTCTGTGCTGGACGCCCCAGGTGTGGAGCTGAGGGCTCTGATGCCAAGCCCATCTGGACTAGCAAGCAGGGTAGCTGGGGACAACACAGCCTTTGCTATCCCATAAGTGGCTGGGCATAATAAATAATGCTGTCATTATTATATATTTAATTTAAAGTGCACTTCACAGGGTGGTTGCTACTAGCCCAGGCAACCCCGTCGCCCCCTTGCCCCCAGTCGCCCCCATCACCCCCAGTTCTCCCCGTTGCCCCCATCGACCCCAGTCGACCCCAGTTGACCCAAGTCGCACCCAGTCGCAACCAGTCACAACCAGTCGACCCCAGTCGACCCCAACTGACAAATGGCCCCGCCGCATGGGCCAAGCACGCGCACCGCACATGACAACATGCCAGAATGCACGTGTACGCCAATTTACATGTGCATATGCACAACGATTGATACATGCACGATGATTGATGCTTGCACACATGATGATTGAGGCGTGTGTGATGATTGATGTGTGAATGATGTGTCCAAGGATGACCGTGCACCTGCTCATGATGAGAAGATTGGCAGCCGGATCCTGAGGTTCAAGTCCAAGAGAGATTTCCTTATGCTGGGCTATTGCTTAATCCTGGCAGACCGGAAGGCGGTCAGCCCCAGGTAAGAATGATATATTAGTGTTAAATCTGGTGCGCCTGTTTGTTTGTGTGCCTATGCATATGTGTGTGTGTATGTGTGTGCATGGGACTCCCCGTGGGAAGGTAGCTTGGGGCTGTTATTACGGCCCTTGGCGATATCCCACGACACCAGCCTTGTCTGGTGTGCCAATCCCTTATCTCTCCTAGTCAGGGGCCGCTTAATCGAGAGTGGTCTCTCAACGGAATGGAGGGATGGGTGTGGAAATGGTCCTTGTCCATTCTGGTCAAGTAGGTGCCATTCAATCGAGAGTGGTGCCCAACACCGATTGGATCGTGATGTTTGTGTGCAATTGTCTCTTTGTGTGTTTGTTTTCTCTGTACATCTGGAAACCTGTTACATCCCAAGCTTAACACTTCTGTGTTTGTTTTTTCCCTTGCAAGATATGCTGCTGCCATCTGGGTTGAAGACGAGGCTGAGCTGCACCTTAAGCAATGGCCTAACACTAGTTCGCATGTTGTGAAGACTCTTGAGGACTGCGCGGTGTGCTGCTTGTCCCTTCCTACATACGTGCCTGCAGGTGCAACACCCACACTATAATTTGTCTGATGCTAGATGCTGGTATAGCTGGGAGGGGAATCAGGGGGCCGGCCAGGGTGTACATCCACCACAGGGTGCAGCTGCAATGCCGTGCCGCTGTGTGCTGTGCTGCTGCTAATATACGCTGCTGTCACACTCTATCACCCACGTGCTGCACTGCGGTCACCCTGGCGCTGGTGATGGAGGCAGCAGGGCAGTCGACGGAGGCAGCGGGGCAGGCCACAGAGCAAGCAGGGCTGGCGACGGACGCAGCGGGGATGGAGATGGAGGCGAGGCAACGGAGGCGGGGTGATGGCGGCGGGGCAGGGTGATGGAGGCACAGCAGGGCGACGGAGGCAAAGGGGGGCCGGAGGCTAGGCGACGGAGGGGGGCAAACAAAGGCAGGGCGGCAGAGATGGGGTGATGGAGCCAGGACGACGGAGGGGGGGTAACGAACATGGGGCAACGAAAGTGGGGTGACAGAGGTGGGGTGACAATTGTGCAAAACGAGCGATTGGTACTCCAAGGGGGTGAGATTGAAAGCAATTTGATGCATTGTTAAGACTTGTATCCTTTGTCCCCTATGTCTGCTTTGTATCCATTGTCTGCTTGAATGCGTCTACTTCCTTTCCTTTGTCTCCTTTGTCTCCTTTCCTTCACTTCCTATGTCTCTTGCATCAATTTAGTGTCCTTTTTACGATTGTTTCTTGCGCCCATCTTCTCTCCTCCAATTAAGCCCGATCAATAACGAGAGGTGTCCCAATGGAGTGAGGTGGATGGGTGTGGAAATGGTCGCATCCTTTCCGCCCAATTAAGCCCGCTTAATAACGAGTGGTGTCCCAATGGGAGATTGGAATCCTAGTGGTTGATTTAGGAACAGTTTTGCTTGTGCACTGCTTGTTCTACACCTTTTTGGGGCCAAAACAATTATGCAAAACAATCTATTGGTACACCAAAGGGGGGGATTGTAAGCTATGTGATGCATTGTTTAGGCGTTGTTTAGCATGCATCCTTCACTTCCTACGTCTCTTGCATCAATTTAGTGTCCTTTTTACGATTGTTTCTTGCTCCCATCTTCTCTCCTCCAATTAAGCCCGATCAATAACGAGAGGTGTCCCAATGGAGTGAGGTGGATGGGTGTGGAAATGGTCGCATCCTTTCCGCCCAATTAAGCCCGCTTAATAACGAGTGGTGTCCCAATGGGAGATTGGAATCCTAGTGGTTGATTTAGGAACAGTTTTGCTTGTGCACTGCTTGTTCTACACCTTTTTGGGGCCAAAACAATTATGCAAAACAATCTATTGGTACACCAAAGGGGGGGATTGTAAGCTATGTGATGCATTGTTTAGGCGTTGTTTAGCATGCATCCTTCACTTCCTACGTCTCTTGCATCAATTTAGTGTCCTTTTTACGATTGTTTCTTGCTCCCATCTTCTCTCCTCCAATTAAGCCCGATCAATAACGAGAGGTGTCCCAATGGAGTGAGGTGGATGGGTGTGGAAATGGTCGCATCCTTTCCGCCCAATTAAGCCCGCTTAATAACGAGTGGTGTCCCAATGGGAGATTGGAATCCTAGTGGTTGATTTAGGAACAGTTTTGCTTGTGCACTGCTTGTTCTACACCTTTTTGGGGCCAAAACAATTATGCAAAACAATCTATTGGTACACCAAAGGGGGGGATTGTAAGCTATGTGATGCATTGTTTAGGCGTTGTTTAGCATGCATCCTTCACTTCCTACGTCTCTTGCATCAATTTAGTGTCCTTTTTACGATTGTTTCTTGCGCCCATCTTCTCTCCTCCAATTAAGCCCGATCAATAACGAGAGGTGTCCCAATGGAGTGAGGTGGATAGGTGTGGAAATGGTCGCATCCTTTCCGCCCAATTAAGCCCGCTTAATAACGAGTGGTGTCCCAATGGGAGATTGGAATCCTAGTGGTTGATTTAGGAACAGTTTTGCTTGTGCACTGCTTGTTTTACACCTTTTTGGGGCCAAAACAATTATGCAAAACAATCTATTGGTACACCAAAGGGGGGGATTGTAAGCTATGTGATGCATTGTTTAGGCGTTGTTTAGCATGCATCCTTCACTTCCTACGTCTCTTGCATCAATTTAGTGTCCTTTTTACGATTGTTTCTTGCGCCCATCTTCTCTCCTCCAATTAAGCCCGATCAATAACGAGAGGTGTCCCAATGGAGTGAGGTGGATAGGTGTGGAAATGGTCGCATCCTTTCCGCCCAATTAAGCCCGCTTAATAACGAGTGGTGTCCCAATGGGAGATTGGAATCCTAGTGGTTGATTTAGGAACAGTTTTGCTTGTGCACTGCTTGTTTTACACCTTTTTGGGGCCAAAACAATTATGCAAAACAATCTATTGGTACACCAAAGGGGGGGATTGAAAGCTATGTGATGCATTGTTTAGGCGTTGTTTAGCATGCATCCTTCACTTCCTACGTCTCTTGCATCAATTTAGTGTCCTTTTTACGATTGTTTCTTGCGCCCATCTTCTCTCCTCCAATTAAGCCCGATCAATAACGAGAGGTGTCCCAATGGAGTGAGGTGGATGGGTGTGGAAATGGTCGCATCCTTTCCGCCCAATTAAGCCCGCTTAATAACGAGTGGTGTCCCAATGGGAGATTGGAATCCTAGTGGTTGATTTAGGAACAGTTTTGCTTGTGCACTTTTGCTATCTTTTGCAGTAGCTGATGTGGCCATACTCTGTTTCATAAACTGCACTTCATCAGGAGCTCACACCCCCAAAGGACCCTTGTAGGACCAACCAGGGGGAGCTCGCACCCCCAAAGGACCTTTGTAGGACACCCAAAGACCCTTGTAGAACCCACCAGGGGGCCCACCATGACGTGGCTGCCGCACGGGGGCAGCAGGCTAATTCAGGCAGGAAAGTGCATCAGACGGAAAAGGTGCTTAAGGCCGATGGATGGGTGGATCGGGTTGGGCCTCATCGACTTAGGGTTTGATGGGCCATGACGGGCTTAAAATTGGGAAAAGGGTTTGATGGGCCATGACGGGCCAGAACCCCTTTGCAACACTCGAATGTTTTGATGTACGAAAGCGACCATGGTCGCTTTCGTACAATGAGTATGGAAACTGATGGTTTTGCCTTTCATGCTTTAATATGCTACTGTAATGCTATAATGCTTTTGGTGTCAATATAATGATTACATAATACCAACTGACAAATGGCTCCAGGGAAAAAAGGTACAGAAGGGAGGGAAAGAGTGGTGTCATGCCGCAGTCCAGCCTGAAAAGTGTAATGGCAATCAGCGCCCCTGTCTACCTTGGGATCCTCCGCCCCCTTGACGACCCTGAAATCGGCCCCAAAGCCCCACACCCTCCCAACAACCAATGGCCCCCTCCATTCCCTCGGCCATTCAATCCATCCTTTAGCAGTACTCCACGGTCTTTACAGAACCACTGGCCTTCCTCTGTCCCGCCCCAGTGACCACTGCAACATCCTCACCATCGACTCCCAACCCCCCAGCAAAAGAATATGGGTACTGCATGTCCCCAGCCAAACTCCAAGAGCTTGACTGGCAAGTTAAGGACTACCTTCGGGTGGCATATATGGTGCTAGTTTCAACTTCATGGATATTCCTCTAGGAAGTCGTTAATAAATAGTCGCATTGTTATTGTTCACGCAGACTTGTTCTCATCACCAATTCATCACCAATTCATACGGACCTGATCGGACCCCTCAGACGAACATCACGTTGAGGGTAGTCTTCTTGTCTAACTAATAATAATATGCCTTGCTGTACGAGCCATTCCCTTTCAGCTGGTTAAAAAATGAAGCAGACAAAACTGCCAGAAGTAAGGCCCCAAGGATACGGCGGCAATCTCTGATGCAGGGCCGCCATTTATGCTGCGCATCAACTCTAATTTTCCTTTGTTAGTTTCTGAATATAAACATGATTTAATCTGGCAAATGGCATATGGTCAATAAAGAAGTGAAGGCTTTAGGCTTCGACTTTGGCTCGCGGCCTGGAAAGCTACTGCGCTGCTCACATGGTCCCACGGCACATGAGCGATTATTATGTGCGATTACAATGTACCCGTTATGGCACCAGTTGGCACCATCGAAATCAAAAGCGAGATGCGAGATGGAATGATGCGCGCGCCTTCGCGCCTCTGCTACATATTCAGGTGAGGCCTTCGACTTATGAGCGAAAAGATGGTCCATTTCTGCTACCATTAATGATGTCATGGATGAGGAAAGCTTTTCTCCAGGCAGTTCAGCCGACATTGCATGAGTTGGATTGTTTTCTCATCATTGCCTGCCATAACAGTCCACATAATGAGCTATGATAATATTTTTGCATGAAACATACCTATTTCACATAGAAAGAATTTGTAAATGTGCCCACAGAATTATGATGCTTAGCAACCCAGCCATTGTTCGCACCCTATCTAGCATCATGTGCGCGCTATATATTGCACCAGTATTACATTGATGCGAGTTGCTAGGACTGATAGTATACTTTTGGGGTGTTACACTGTGGGCGACTCACCCTACAAGGGCGAGCACCAAGGGGCCTGACCGGACCGAGCCACAGCACAGGGGAGGGGCACGCACGTGGCTTTGTCTGTCTGTCCTGCCACGTGCTCCCCCTCTCACTAAGACCAGCTAGAGTATACTTGTATGTATGTAATAATATACTATTGATTACAAGGCCAAGACGTACTTGCTGCTGCCCATAGCTCTTACTCTCAATTTAGAGTCCATTAATTCATGGTAATTTGTACTTTCATCACCCGCAGTTCAAATGCTCAAGAGACACCGACGAAGTTGCTGACGACCCCAGGGCCATCACGACCCCAGGGCCAAGAAGATTGGCCTAGTGGTCCAGTTAAGCTAGATATGCTGCTGACGAAGCAGCAGGTCAACAACCTGCCTGTTTTTTGCCGCCTGCCCAAATTTTATGGTAAACATGTGAAACCTTGGGCAAGCTTTGAGGGTTGTTCAGAGAAGCAGTGGAGAAGTGCCTTTACACTGTTTAAAGGAATGCAAGTTTGCAATGACGGGCTTGATTGAGGGGTAATGGGCCTTCTTTTTGGCAGCAGGATGTATTTGGCAAATGCAGATGAGGCTATTTCATAGGTAACTGTGTAGTCTTGGGATTAGCAACAGGCTGGTGAATGATAATGATGTACTATAGAACCTCCATTTACAATGTGCACATCTATATTCCCATCTACAACATCAGAGGTCAGAATGTCTGGGAATTGCGATGTAGACCTCATATTATTGGCCGCTCAAAAGGTGGGGTATATGAAAGCCTGTGGTACCTTCCCTTCATGCAGAATGGCATGGGTGTCAACATCTCATCGAATTATATATAGCAAACATATTTCATGGATACATGTCTCATCATGGATTGATTATTGGCGGTGCCAAACGTGCACTACATGTGTCCTGGTCCAGATATCCATAAATGTGCATATTTGCTTTCTAATAAAGTGTACACAAGTAAATAGGAAGTCCACATTAATACGTACCAATTGAAAATTTAAGTGTGTGAACACATAATAGCCATTCCAGATCTTTGTTGATACAGCGTGCCTGGAATTATTGTCATCTTGGGGTAAGCATAACTATCCTAAACTTCAGCAACTGATGCTACATAATGTTTTCGTTTCGGTATCCGTGTAGTAGAATCCAGGCTGCTTGGTCTGGATCCTACGGTTGGCTAGCTGACGTGAGGGACTTGAATTTTCAACGATTTTTGGGGCCGCAACTGTAAGATCCAGGCTGCTTGGTCTGGATCCTATGGTTGGCTAGCTGACGCGAGGGACTTGAAATGTCAACGATTTTTGGGGCCACAACTGTAAGATCCAGACTGCTTGGTCTGGATCCTACAGTTGGATAGCTGACGTGAGGGACTTGAATTTTCAACGATTTTTGGGGCCACAACTGTAAGATCCAGACTGCTTGGTCTGGATCCTACAGTTGGCTAGCTGGCGCGAGGGAGTTGTCATTTAAACTTCTGGGGCCCCGCAACTGTAGGATCCAGACTGCTTGGTCTGGATTCTACAGTTGGCTAGCTGGCGCGAGGGAGTTGTCATTTAAATTTCTGGGGCCCCACAACTGTAGGATCCAGACTGCTTGGTCTGGATCCTACAGTTGGCTAGCTGGCGCGAGGGAGTTGTCATTTAAATTTCTGGGGCCCCACAACTGTAGGATCCAGACTGCTTGGTCTGGATTCTACAGTTGGCTAGCTGGCGCGAGGGAGTTGTCATTTAAATTTCTGGGGCCCCGCCCGCAACTGTCATTCAAATTAATTGCCTGTCATGATAGTCTTTAATACCTTATGATGAATCATCTTACACAATTTGTAACTATTGCTGCTATTTTGATGAAGAAAACATGTGGCCTTGGTGTGTGACTGCTCATTACAAGCATTTTACATGTTCCTGCAGTGCATCCTTTAACACTTACTTACATATGACCTCAGAAGAAGAAAATTATAATTATCTATTACATAGCTATGCCCAACAATGTTAACATGTCATGCCTTGTAAAAAGCCAAAGAGCTGCTGCTTCATAGCCTTTGGGTCAGTATATATCACAAATAACAATGAAGACGATTGGTGGTAACATACATTTACATTGTACATGTTAAATGGACTGATGTATGTCAATGCTGCTAACTGGAATATGCAGCAAATCGCTTAGTTCTTTAACTCCATTTTAATGGGAGGGACAACTTAATCAGAACTTACTTTAAAGTTCTTTTAAAGTCGACCAATGTCACACTCCGTGATTATATCATGGCTAATAAAAACACAAGTACATGTGAAATCCTTGATGGATATAACAAAAAATGCTAATGGTTGCGTGCATCAGTACTACTTGAAGTCAAGTGTGCTTGACATTCTTGTCCGCCGCAAATGGTATTAAAAATATTACATGTAATCACACAAACGATGAACGGGATCACAGGATTCATGTTAAAGCTAATCATTATTTGCTGTTCTTCACGCAAACTGTAACACTAATAACATTAGGGGCTTCTAGGTCCCAGACTGATTAAATCAGACACAGCCTAATTAAGCCAAACAGACCCTGTTAGGCAGTGTTTGGAATCATTGACAATGTGCGCTTTCCAAAAACTATTTTTTCCCGGCCCAAAGCCCTGCTTGTCAGGCTTAATTAGCCCGGCCCATAGTTGGCAGGGTCCAGTAAACAGAGACGGTGGGAGTGCGGGGAACTGGGGCAGCAGGCCCCAGTCCCTGCACAACCACTGAACACTTCTGTTAACAGCATTGAAAGCGGTAGTCAAATGCATATATAAAAGCATCATGTATAATGTTACTGGGGTATAATGTGTATTGCTATCCTATGAAAGGAAAATATTATTGTTATATATTGAAAAGGTGAATCGAGAAAAGTATTACTTGTAGTATCCTGGGGTATCTACGGGTAGTATCCGAGGTTGGCCAGTTGTCTGGCATCCTTTCGATCGAGCCTTTGCTGTAGGCGGATATAACAGAGATACAACAACTGGTATCGAGCGGGTAGTGACTGACCCGGTTTCGAATCCCCCATCCATCAGAGTGGATGTGTGGATGGCAGAACTGATGTGTGCGTGGGAGATGTAACCACAATCATCAGGCCATCAGGGATGAGATTGCCATTGAGTCACGACTGCCCCTGTGGGTGTGAGGACACACCCATTGGAAGGGGGGATAATTGTAGTATCCTGGGGTATCTACGGGTAGTATCCGAGGTTGGCCAGTTGTCTGGCATCCTTTCGATTGAGCCTTTGCTGTAGGCGGATACAACATTACTTACATACATACATGCATTGTTCTGCTGTCGGTTCAGCTCAGGCATCCATCATAGTGCAATACATAAGTCATATGCATGTGGTTAATCAGGCAGGCAGGTCTGAGAGTTATGGCACACAGCCCCATGCAATAGTTCATGATGCTAAAACAGACGCCATTATTTCTACTGTGTCAGCATTATATATCAAGGAAAAAAGCAATTACCACAGCAAAACGTGATTGGTGCTGTGAGGTGGCCAGCCATCACATACCATTCAAGCTCTGCAAAGAGAAGCATTCAATTGACATATGGGTTGTTAAGCCTATGCCATTTGATTGCCTTTGCAGTGGTAATCAACAACAAACATGCTAAGGTGCGACGAACACCACCTGAACGAGTTGTTCTGGCGGTTTGCACCAAAACTCCAGCAGGGATATTAGCATTACAAGCACGTCCTCCATACGCACCACCCCCATTATTATGTGGTGAAGACCTTCTGTGGGATCCCCCGTCTCTATCTTCATCATCATCCAGGTTGTTGAGTTGGTGGTACAATGTAGTTTGTGCTTGGGGTAGTTGCTGCATAGCCTGCACACAAAGCGTTTAGCTTAACTACGTTAAGAAGCTGCAGCAGATGTAAATCATTATCGAGTAAATGAATTGCAAGCCGCCGATCGGACGCTCGAACAAATTGTACGTTTTTATATTGAAAAAGCAAAAAAACAAGATGATTTAAATATTATGAAAACCGAAAAACCTTCAGTAAATATTATAGGGATTTTTACATTAGGTTTTCATAATCAACATGATTGTAGAGAATTAAAACGATTATTTAATGATTTAGGTATAAAAATAAATGAAATTGAAATGACAAAAAGTATTTACAACACACGTTTGTCAGAAAGAAACCAGCAGGGTAACATAGATGAAGGATGAGCAGGCCAGACCCTAGGCAAATGACTTTCAGTTGAATGGTATGTGTGATCAGGCTAAACCTAGGTCCATGCCTGACCTAAGGTAAACAAACCACGGCTCATCTTGATAAACCATGTTAATAATAATAATCTATGTTATATAGTCTATAATCTATAGTCTATAATCTATGTTATATAATAATAATGTATGTTACCCATAATCTATGTTACCCTGCTAGCAGGGTAACATAGATTAAGGATGAGCAGGCCAGACCCCAGGCAAATGACTATCAGTTCAATAAGATGATTCATCAGGCTAAACCTAGGTCCATGCCTGACCTAAGGTAAACAAACCACGGCTCATCTTGATAAATCAGCAGGGTAACATAGATTAAGGATGAGCAGGCCAGACCCTAGGCAAATGACTATCAGTTCAATGACATGATTCATCAGGCTAAACCTAGGTCCATGCCTGACCTAAGGTAAACAAACCACGGCCCATCTTGATAAACCATGTTAATAATAATTGTTGAGAAGTCGACTATCGAACATAATAGAGCTTGGCGATATTATGAGATAGATCACGTTACATTGTATTCGATAGTCAAAAAGGAATGGAAAGAACGGCCCGAAATGGGCATAAGTAGACTCGCAATAGTAACGCAAGTCTGACCGGCTCGGGTTCGCAGAAGTCACGGAAAATTAGCCCAGCGAACCCACAACTTAAGCTACCACTCAAAGATATGGCTAGACAAATAAAACACCGTTAACCAATTAGCCGAAAGGTGCGCGCACTAGCATGCTTGGATGTTGGTTCGTCCGCGGTACTGCATGGATGTACCGTATGCCTGCTCGTCGTCCCGATAACAGCTAGGACGACTCGCCCAAGTTACTAATTCTCAACACGCCCCCTCGAGACGTACCTAGCACAAAACGTTCGCAAGATAAATGGCCATGTCTGAAAACATGAACGCCCTCTGACACCTCCAAAAATAATGAGTGCCCCCTAGCGCACTGCAAAAGCACAAACAATCTAGGGATGGGCAAAACCCGCAGATTTATTCTGCCAATCCCATCGCCTCTCTGCACCTCTTAAATTTAATCTCCCCCAGCGCCTTCGTCAAAACATCCGCCACCATTTCCTCCGTTGAGCAGTAGGATAGCACGACTTCACCCCTAGAAACCCGCTCTCGAACTAGGTGGTGCTGCACATCTATGTGCTTGGAACGGACCGACGTAATCGGGTTGTTCCCGAGACTAAGCGCCCCCTGAGAATCCGTCCAGATCCCAATAGCTCCGGTTCCTAGGTCCAGATCTCCCGCTAGCTTCCGAAGCCAGAGTGCCTCCCGCACGGCTGCCGACGTGGCCTGGTATTCCGCCTCAACAGACGAAGCTGCCACCGTACGTTGCAGCTGACTGTTCCAGCTGATTGCTGCCCCTCCTAGCTTGAACACATAGCCTGTTGTAGATCTCCTGGTAGCTGGGTCGCCTGCCCAGTCAGAATCACTGTACCCTTCCAGCGCAAACTCTCCAGCTCCGCCAAAGCATAATCCAAGCTCCCGTGTGCCTGCCAGGTACCTCAGAACGCCCAGAGCCAGCCCCATGTGACTTTTAGAGGGCTTTCCCATGAAGCGCGCCAAAACGCTCAGCGCCTGTGCAATGTCTGGCCTAGTGCTCGTCGCCAGGTAGTTGAGCTCACCCACTAACGTCCTGTAATCCGAGCTGTCCTTTAGCTCCATGTCCCCTTCTTCTGCTGGTAGCACTTTAGAGCCCGGAGGTAGTGGAGTTGATCGCGGTTTTGCATCTACGAGTTGGTGTCGCTGCAGGAGTTCCTCGATGTAGCGGCGCTGTGATAGCTTTACTTCGCCGTTCTCTCCTCGGCTGATCTCCATCCCCAAAAATACTTTTGCTTCGCCAAGGTCTCGAATTTTGAAGACTTTCCCGACTGCGTCCTTGACCTTGCGAATAAGCTCTTCGTCGTCGGACGTGGTGATAATGTCGTCGACGTGAACTAGCAGGTAGACGATGCCGTTTTCGTCCTTTTTGATGAACAAAGCTGGATCTGCTTGCGACGGCTTAAATCCTAGCTTGTCCAGCGCCGCCACCAGTTTGACGTACCAGCAGCGCGGCGCCTGCTTCAGCCCGTAGATAGACTTCTTTAGCCTGCACGCCTGGGTAGGATCTGCTGACTCGTAACCTGGCGGCTGCTGCATCCAGAGCTCCTCCTCCAGCTCCCCATTAAGAAAGGCTGTAGATACGTCCAGCTGGTGGATCGGCATCCCCTTAGTCACTGCCACCGCCAACAGAGCACGAAGTGAAGCTGAGCGAGTTGTCGGAGCAAACAGTTCTCCGTAATCTATCCCCGCCCGCTGTTCGTAGCCCTTTGCCACTAAACGTGCTTTAAACCGTTCGATCCCTCCGTCTGCCCCACGCTTGACCTTGTAAACCCACCGACAGGGTAGTAGACGCGTGCCTTCCGGTGGTTTTGCCAGCTCCCAGGTCCCGTTGGATAGCTGCGCCGCGATTTCTTCGTCCATAGCGCGCTTCCATTCTTCTGAGTTTGGCCCATTTATAGCCTCCGCATAAGTAGATGGCTCCGGCACATCTCCAGAAATGGCTGCATTGATCCGCCCATACGATACTCTACCGTTGGGGTGCTGCCGCCACTCGATCAGTCGCTTCCGTTCACGTAGTGGGTAGCGACGATCCAGCATCTCCACATCCGCATAGCCTCCTCCAATGTTGTTGTCAGCTGACGGCGCCATATTGCCACCACTTGTTGAAGCTTGTCCGCCTCCGCCACCGCCTCCACCACCTCCGCCACCACGCGGCTGTTCCGCGTTGTGCGTCCTTGGAAACTGGGCCGGCGGCATATTTCCTTGTCCTCTTGACGGCGTGCTTGTTGATGGGCCACTATTGTTGTCCGTCATCTCAGAGTCCATGTCGGAGCTGTTTGGTGTGCCACCGTCAGCCCCTGACGGTGGTACTGTACTAGCACCATTGGCGGCCTCCTCCTGGTCGTCCGCTGACTCGTCCTCCTCATCACCCGAAGCTACGCTGCCACCTCCTACCGTGGACTCATCAAACTTCACGGCTGAGTGGCTGGCTACAGTCTCCTCGTCAAAAAGGATGCGGTACTGCCCACCCTGGTCGTACCCGACTAGTTTGCCCTTCCGACTTACGGGTTGGAGCTTGTTCCGCTTCTCCTTTGGTATGTGCACGTAGGCGGTGCATCCGAAGATCCTGAGATGGCTGACGTCAGGCTTGACCTTCATGAACGCCTCATATGGCGTTACCTTGGCGCCAGCGACTGGCGAGATGTTGCGCACGTGATTCGCCGTCGCCCAGGCTTCTGCCCATAGCTTCTCCGATAGGCCTGATTCTGCCAGCATTGCCCGTGTTTTCTCCAGCAGGGTTCTGTTGAGGCGCTCCGCCGCCCCATTCTGCTCAGGGGTGTAGCCAACGGTTGTCCCGTGGATGATCCCCTTGTTGCTGAAATAATCGCCCATTGTCTTGTTGACAAACTCTCGTCCACGATCCGTGCGCACCTCCTTGACGCGGCGGCCAGACATGTTTTCCAGCGCCTCAATCATGGTGCGAACTTTCTTCCCGATGGCTTCCTTGGTCTCCGTGAACGCCACCGTAGATAGCCCAGTGCAGTCATCCAGTACTGTCGTCACGTACCGGGATCCTCCAAGTGACGTCTCGGGCATGGGGCCGCAGACGTCCATGTGAATAAGCCCCAGTGGCTTCGCCGCCTTGTGTCCTGTAGACGGGAAGGGTCCACGCGACTGTTTTGCGTAGATACAGGGCTCACAGATCTGCGAGCTGGCTGCCTCCAGGCTCGCACGATCAATCTCCATGCCGGTTACCATTTTCTCCCGGCACATTTTCTCCAGGTTGGAATATCCCAGGTGGCCCAAGCGCCGATGCCACAGCACTGCCGCTGAGTCTCCAGACCCGGTCACCGCACATGCGCGGTTTCCACCAGCTGAGTATCCCGAGCCATAGCTGATGACGTAGGTTCGTCCCACCTTCTTGCCTCGAAGTCTCCCCCTTGAACCGAACCTCTGCTTTGCCGTCTCCAAACTCAAAAACGACACCACGCTCATCTAAGGTGCCTGCTGAGATTAGCTTTACCATGGCGTTCGGCACCACGTAGACGTTGTCTAGCTCAATTTCCAAATTGTCGTCCACGTTGCTCTTCAGCGTGTACCGTCCCACATGTGTTGGCTGTTGTTTGGAGCCGTCATAGCCGGTGACGCTGAAGATCTCCTCCGGTCTGACCGTGCGTACGTTCTGGAGCTCAGAGGCATCGTAGGTAATATGCCACCCAGACCCCGTGTCGATGTGCCAGTCCTTCAGCCGCGACTTGTCCATTAGCGCAAACGCCAGTTTCCTTGGTGTGGCTGGCGCCCGCTCACTGCGTTGGTTGCCCTCAGCTCCACGCTCATTGCCTCCCTGCGATTGTTCAGCTAGACGCTTTCTGCAGTCCCTCATGTAGTGCCCAGGCTTCCCGCAGTAATGGCATGTGACGTTGGACTTGCCGCCACCGAACCTGCTTCCTGAGCTGCGTCCTGATGTACCTCCACCTCCATGTGCACTAAATGCAGACGACTCCTTTATATCGTCCATCGTAGCTTCATAGGACGTGAGCCGCGCCACAACCTGATGAAAGTCCAGCTCTCCTTCTCGCATCGCAAGTGATGTCTTAGCCACGTGGTACTTGGGCGGTAAACCTTTTAAGATAATTGTCGTCAGTTCTGGGTCCGTGACTGCCACTCCAACGTCCAGCAAATCTGATTGAAGTTGTCGGGCTCTGTTGATGTAGACTGGTAACTCCTCTGTGTTGACCCACTTGAAGTTGCTCAGCTCCTCTCGAAGTGCGATCTTTCTCGTATTACAGGTGGACGCAAATGTTGTCGCCAAAGCATCCCAGGCGGCCTTCGCATTAGCTGCCCGAACGATGGTTTGGAGGTGATGGTTCTTGACGTTCTTCGCCATCACGCTCTTGACCTTGTCGGACATGACCACATCTGCCTCCGCAATTGGTGCAGTAAGTAGGGCGTGGCTGTATCCGAGCTCCGCGCACAGCAACTGGAATCGCAGTCTCCAAGTTGAGTAGTTATGCAGGTCAAGCGGCTCGTCCAGTTTATCCTTCCCCATTGTGAAGACCTATAAACGCGAAGATCAACACTAGAATGAGCGAAAGATGCCAAGCTCCGCGGCTCACGTTAGCCGGGGCTCATAACCTGTTGAGAAGTCGACTATCGAACATAATAGAGCTTGGCGATATTATGAGATAGATCACGTTACATTGTATTCGATAGTCAAAAAGGAATGGAAAGAACGGCCCGAAATGGGCATAAGTAGACTCGCAATAGTAACGCAAGTCTGACCGGCTCGGGTTCGCAGAAGTCACGGAAAATTAGCCCAGCGAACCCACAACTTAAGCTACCACTCAAAGATATGGCTAGACAAATAAAACACCGTTAACCAATTAGCCGAAAGGTGCGCGCACTAGCATGCTTGGATGTTGGTTCGTCCGCGGTACTGCATGGATGTACCGTATGCCTGCTCGTCGTCCCGATAACAGCTAGGACGACTCGCCCAAGTTACTAATTCTCAACAATAATAATAATCTATGTTATATAGTCTATAATCTATAGTCTATAATCTATATTTTATAATAATAATGTATGTTACCCATAATGTATGTTACCCATAATCTATGTTACCCTGCTAGCAGGGTAACATAGATGAAGGATGAGCAGGCCAGACCCTAGGCAAATGACTATCAGTTAAATGACATGTTTCATCAGGCTAAACATAGGTCTATGCCTGACCTAAGGTAAAAACCAGGCAAGTGGCAAGTAGTCAAACAATATATTTAAACAGGCTAAACCTAGGTCAGCACCTTACAAGCACACACTGCAGCTCACCATGGCCATCTGTTGAAGAAACATGGGACTTGTGAACATGGCAGCCATCATTGCTTGAAAATTTGAGGCGTCAAGTGTTGGAGTGGCGATAGGCGGTGACGCTGTAGGTGGTGAAGTAGGAGGTGGTGGAACTTGCTGGGCAGGGTGATTATCATTGGCCAGGGCTTGAGGTGGCAGGTGTCCATCGTCCGGGTCATCCTCACTGCCGATTTCGAGATCTTGGTCTGAATCACACCGTTGCCGACGCAAGGTGGGCTGCTGGTCCAGTCCGGCATTCAGTCAGTGAGCGCTTGTTGTTGCGACCTGAGCACATGAAAGCAGCAGCAGCAACAGCAGCAGCAGCAAACATGCATACAGAGCATTAAAAAATAAAAAATAAATTTGAGCATTATTTGGTTGTATAAATTATTATACTGCTAGCGGTAATGTGTAGATTGATTGCTATCTACGGTACGTTACGATATCGATGCAGTGAAATACCATAGCCCGCCCGATATCGATTTCCACAAATCGCGCGCGACGTGTATCGGATACACATCGATTCCCACAAATAGCGCGCGATGTGTATCTGATACACGTCGCGCGCGATTTGTGGGAATCCATATTGAGAGGGCAATCGATATCGGGCGGAACCGGGTGGAACCGGGCGCGTAATTATACCGTGCAATAGTGATACCATTTAATGGCTATTTCATGGTATCACTATGGCACAGTATTACTATCGCGCAATGTTGCTATTGTGCGGCAGCCGCACCGGGTAGTATATCGAGGTGCCATGCTTTGTCTAAAAGGAAAGCTTGCTTAATTGCGTAATATAAATAGAGTTATTTTCCGTGGTAATTTATGTGGTATCGCGTGGCTGTGGTATTGTGCTCAATTCCGCGACGCGCCCGGGCGAACCGCACAATAGCAACATCGCGCGATAGTAATACTGTGCCATAGTGATACCATGAAATAGCTATTAAATGGTATCACTATTGCACGGTATAATTACGCGGTGTCGCTATCGTGCGGCAGCCGCACCGGGCAGCAATGGCAAAGCACTACCTAAGAGTATCCCAGAAATGCATGCAAATTTTCCATAACTACTTTATGGTTTACCTTGCCGAGTAGCTCCAGCAATCGTCACACCAAAGAGCGCGACGAGAATCACGATGCCCAAGATCACGATAGGCAAACTTGGGCTGGCAGGTCGGCGTAGGCGAATTTTGGGCTGGTATTCCTCCATTGCATTACCTGTAATGAGTATAACAATTGATTAAAAAGCTGTTATGCCAACTTGCACTAAGTCAGCCACAATGCTTACCTCCAGCCAGCAGGTTGGCTGCACTCTTGACAATCCTCGTCCTTAAGAAAACAACAATAGATAGCTCGAATATTGAACAAGGAGGTAGCTCCAATGATTAAAAATCAGAGAAGTAAGTGACATTCGATTTTGCAGGCCATTAACGAAAGCTGATCATGATTGCTGTACGATTGAGATCAACTGTCAACTAATGTTGTCAGGATATTCCTTTCTAGACCTATTAACAGTGCATGGCAGCTGCACTGCATGGCAGCAGCAGTGCATGGCAACTGAACTATGCGGCAGCAGCGGCAGCGCGCGGCAGCGGCACCGTGCAGCAGCAGCAGCACATGGCAGTGGCAGCACGCCGCAATGGCAGTGCACTGCACTGGCAACATGTGGCAGCGCCAACATGTGGCAGCTGCAACACGCGGCAGCAGCAGCGTTCTGAAACCACATTTAGAATAATAATATAAATATAAATAATAATAATAATAATATAATTATTTGGAGACTTACCTGAGCGAGTAATGCTTACCCTTCGCGAGCAGAATGGCAAAGGCGATGTTGGCAAGATCCAACAAATTGCTGAAGCTCCAAGTTTGGCAGCCAAAATGTTTAATTGCTACCGCTTTTATTAGCTAGTCTAGTAATTTTTAGTTATTTTTAGTTTTAGTTATTTTAGTTTTCGTGTCGTATATTCAGTATGTAAGGCCCCTGGGAATTCCTAAAGTCGGGAGTCCCTGTAAGGAGTCCTAGTAGTGTAAGGCCCTCGGGAATTTATGCCGTCGCGAGGTAAATGCATTGATTTCTGCTAGGCAATTTTTAGGCTATTGAAAGCATTTTCTGAGCTCTTTAGCTAGGTTATTTTGTTTTTTTGTTTGGTCTTTTCCTGCCCGCTAAAGGGAAGCTCTGCGGCCAACATAGTCCATGTCCAACGGCTTTCCTAATTGAATTATGTTCTTTATAAGTTATTCAATTAATAAATAGGTACTCCACGGTTCTGCCTTCGACGCAACATCAGCCCAAGTTAGCCTGTGGTGATCCTAGGCATTCTGGTTCTTGTCACTAAATTAGGCGTTACAATTATTGGCGTTACTCGCCAATTAGTTACGGTAAATCAATCATGCAATTTGATGATGCATTTCTAGGATGCTTGCGAGTGGTTCTCAACCGCGCATGCAGTGCCTCAGGCACTTGGTGCCACAACCGTGCAGTGCCGTGGCCGCGTGCTGGTGCAGCCGCTTGGTGATGCAGCCACATGCTGCCTCAGCCGCGTGGTGCAGCACCAGCATGGTGCCACAGCCACGTGGTGCTGCAGCTGCTGCGTGCTGGTGCAGCTGCATGCTGCTGCAGCCGTGTGCTGGTCGGTGCAGCCACACGTTGGTGCAGCCGAGTGCTGGTGCAGCCACAGGGTGCCTCAGCCATGTGGTGCCTCACCTATGTGCGTGGTGCAGCAGCCATGTGGTGCAGCAGCTGCTCAGTTCAGCAGCCACGTGGTGCAGCAGCCATGTGGTGCTCCATCCATGGGGTGCCTTACCCGCCAGCTGCCTCAGGTGAGCAGTGCCACAGCCGTGGGGTGCCACAGCCGCATGTTACCTGAGCCAGGTGGTGCCACAGCTGCAGGGTGCTGCAGCTGTGCACTGTTGCTGCCGTGCACTGGCATATTTAGCTAGCCTAATAATTTAAAGTTGCTTTTAGTCTAGTTTTAGTTATTTTAACTTTCGTGTCGTACATACAGCCCCTGTAAGGAGTCCTAGTAGTGTAAGGGCTTCGGGAATTTATGCCGTCACAACGAAAATGCACTGATTCTTTTAGATAATTTCAAAGACATGGATCGCCCGGTGCCAGTGCCACAATGTGCAGCTGCAGTAGTGTGCGTGGTGCCAGTGCCGCACAGTGCTGCTGCCACGCTGTGCTGCTGCCGCGTGGTGCCGCTGGCACGTGGTGCGGCTTCCGTGCAGGGTCACTGCCGCGTGGCAGCTGCACCGTGCAGCAGCTGCACATCATGGCGGCAGTGGCCCTGCACGGCAGCTGCACCACGTGCCAGCGACACCTCATGCCAGCGGCACTATGCAGCAGCCACGCACACCGCGCGGCAGCGGCACCGCATGCCAGTGGCACTGAATGTCAGCACGGCATGCAGTGCCACTGGCACGCAGTGTGGCTGCCGCGTGGTGCCGCTGGCAAGAGGTGCCACTGGCACGTGGTGCGGCTGCTGCCGTGCAGGGCCTTTGCCGCGCGGCCCCAATGGCATGCCGTGCTGCTGGCACATGGTGTGGCTGCCATGCAGTGCTGCTGGCATGCAATGCCGTTGGCATGTGGTGTGGCTGCCATGCAGGTCCGCTACCGCGTGGAGCTGCTGGCACCCAGTACCGCTGGCATGCATGTGGTGCTGTTGGCATGCCGTGCCACTGCCGTTTGGTGCTGCTGGCATGCCATGCTGCTGGTGCCACTGCCATACGGTGCAGCTGCCACGTGGTGCAGCTGCCGCATGGTGCAGCTGCTGCATGGTGCTGTGTACCGTGGTACACCCATGTACCATGTGGTATGCTATTGTGGGGTAATACTATTTCTAATGATACCACTTCATTCAGCTACTCTTGTAATCGCAACTATTATAATTTTAATCAACATCTCTTTGTTGCTCTTTGAGTATTTCATTATTATTATTTATTATTATTATAAACATGTTATAGAGCCAGGTGAGCCAGGTGAGCCACTGCCATGCGGTGCCACTGGCATGCAGTGCCACTGGTGCACAGTGTCGCTGTGTGCAGTGCCGCTGGCATGCAGTGCCCTGGCATGCAGTGCTGCTGGCATGTGGTGCCACTGCCGTGCAGTGCCGCTGCTGCGTCGTGCCTCTACCGTGCTGTGCCACTGGCATACAGTGCCACTGCCATGCAGTGCTGCTGGCTTGCAGTGCTGGATTATCAGGATACACCCTTTTAAACTATTTGGATACAATCATACACGTGATTCATAAAATATGTCATTTGCTAGCTAGCTGATGAACGAGATACTTGAGGTGACCAAAAATATTAACTATATGCAGATCACCACAAATATCTAAGAGAAAAATCAGGGGAATACCTTAGGGGAAATACCTAGACAGAAACTAATAATAAGACATATATTACAATTGCCCCCGTTTGACTTACAACCTTGGATTTTAAACCTTATAATGCAACAAATAATATACTATTCTGCCTTTACTTGTCTAAACGAGAATCTACTTTGGACCCCAGTAAACCGAGACGGTGGGAGTGCGGGGAACTGGGGCAGCAGGCCCCAGTCCCCGCACAACCACCGAACACTTCTGGATGTTAACAGCATTGAAAGCGGTAGTCAAATGCATATATAAAAGCATGATATTTATACAAACTGCGGGCTATAGATGAAGCGATAGCTATAATAGCGGACAATAATGTCTGTACGATACAGATTAACTGTTAACTGAATGTTGTAAGGATAATCCTTGCTAGACCCATTAGCAGGCCATTGACTAGGAACTTTTTATAATCTAAACAAAAATAAATCTTTTAGAACATGAATCTTGCAGGGCTGGCCAGTGCCCTGCAGGATACATAGCTACTACATGCTACAAAAGACTGAAAACACCTTGCTAAAGATGTCAGGAAATGCTTTTAAAAGCCTAGAACTTGGCCAACAGAATTCATTGCATTTTAGTCGCGACGGCATAAATTCCCAAGGGCCTTACACTACTAGGTCTCCTTACAGGGGCGGACGACTGTATAAATTCCCAGGGGCCTTACATAAACGATGAAAACTAACATAACCAAAACGAAATAAACAAAATAAACACACTAAGAATAACTAAAAATTACTAGACTAGCTAATAAAATCGGTAGCAATAAAATCGGTAGCAATTATTGAAGCAGCATGGAATGATCTGTGTGCAACATCCAAAGAAATGCTATCACCAGTGATATACAGGGATGGACCGATTGGCACACAGACCTGCCTCTGGCCTTCCCATTAGGAGCTAAGCTGCTGTCCTGCAGAGATATTTAATCTTATTCCACGTAAGTTTATGCTGACGACACATTTCACAGTGAACGTGGATTTAGTTTTTGTACTAGCTCTTAAGAAGACGTTATCCTCATAGCACCATGTCCCTATCTGACCTCCAAAATCACGGCACGCGCTAAGGGAAAAATCATCGACATATACATTAATTCTTGCCTTTTGAAACAAGGGACGTTTGCTATGGGGGCATTACAAAAAATACATCGCACGCGGTTGCACAAGAGCATCATTTATAGCCCGCATTTGTATATATTGGGTCTTTTAACCATCGGTTTTGATTGATTGCTTAATGACTGCTTTCACCCACACAGTATGTCTATTATGGGTTCTGAGGGTTTTGATGGTCGTGCCTTCATTATTTTGGTGTACCATTGTTCACATTAACGAGTTGGTCCTGGAGTATCCTGGAGTATCTACCCGTAGAATCCAGGATGGCCATTTGTCTGGCATCTTTTGATCGAGGTTTTGCTATAGGTGGATATAATGGAGATACAACAGATTCTACACTATGGAGCTAAGTCGATTTCCACGTTTGATTTTCATTTTCAGTAAACACAGCGCAGCATAACAACAGTTGTTATTGGCTTCCTTGGAGCCAAGAAACATGCAAGAAATCAAACGAGACATTATTTAGCTTAATTAGCTCCAAAGCACCCTGGTGCAGGGAGGCCAGGGGAGGCCGATTTTAGGATGCCAATTTTAGTGTGGAAGGGTTAGTGTGGATTGGATAGTGCAAATTTCCCTGTACTTATTAACCACAAATCTCGCATATACATAGATGGACACGGTGATTGCATGCCATGTATAGCTGAATGACTGTCATACTGACGGAATAGGTGGAAAGATTCATTTGTATAGGTCACAACTGATGCCATATAATTTGTGTTAAGTTATTAGGTATTATCAAGTTATTAGGTCAATTCATGAGGTAGTGCTAAAGCGACAAAAGCAATGATTCAAAATACCTTTAGATGCCAAGGACATGAAAAGACACCATATATGCAAATCACACTTTCGGATTCCTCTATGAGACTATTATCACACACACATCTTATGAGATAATTATTACACATCAAATTCCTCATATGTATACTCCATACTTTCCCTGTATAAATCACACTGATGATTTCTATCTGTCTAATAAGGAATGATCTGATCACAAAGTGCTAGATGGTTAGGATGTATATATGATGAGTATAGTATATCAAACATACCCTACCAACTTATAGGGGGTATAACAGCTGTTAACAATGCATAACAGCCAGCTAGAGGCTGTTTGGCGCTGTTTGGAGCTGTTTGGCACCAGTTATACCCCCTGTAAGTTGGTAGGGATATAAATGACGAGACCGAATAATAAGGCAAGGACAAACTGCTACTCCTGGACTTAACTGCGCAAGCAACCCCTGCTGCAATGAACCCATTCCCTCCTGCCTCCATTAATGCCAGTGCATGCATCCCTTCCGTCTGTGCCCTTGCATGTGTTGTAGGTGTGAATCTCGCCCTGAGCTCGCAACAGATTGTTGCATCTTCCCAGTCTACTGGCTCCAAGCCATCATATGCTGCAGATGGTAACAATCAAACGCTCTACCATTCAGCACATCCTGGAGATGTGGGATCTGGATCAGCTAACGATTTCACGCCATTTGTTGGCCTGCGGCTAGCCCAACTGTCCATTATTAAAAAAATTGTCATCCTGAACCGGCCTGGATTCGAAAACCGCTTACAGAATGCTGAAGTACGCATTGGCACAGGTGCCATCACCAACAGCAGCAGTGTGGGACGCAATGCCTTGGTTTGGAAGCAGACTGCAACGCAGGGCTCCATCATTGAGATTAATCTGAATCCTCCAGTCACTGGTCTCTGGGTTTCTCTCCAGAACTTCAACCCGGCGACAACGTTTATGGGATCACAAGGATATCCGTTTGTTCTTAATATTTTTGAGATTCAGGTGCTGGGTGTTCCAACAGGTAAGAGGTACACATTTAACCATGTCTTTGTGTGTGTATGCTCCCATTTACTATGCTTATATATATATATATATGTGAATATAGGTGTGAGTATGGATTGAAGAAGTAATGTTATTATTATTGAAGCATCATGGAATGATCTGTGTGCAACATCCAAAGAAATGCTATCAGCAGTGATATACAGGGATGGACCGATTGGCACACAGACCTGCCTCTGGCCTTCCCATTAGGTCCGTCCATTAGACAGGACAAGCTGCTGTCTGAAAGACTTCTTAAATTTCTTCACATGCATATTTCCTTGTTTCGTACCATGCACCCACACCTTTCTTAGTCTATGCCTGCACACTTGTTGCATTTAGATAATATCCATGCTTATATTTGCTACCGCTTTCATTACCTAGTCTAGTAATTTTTAGTTATTTCTAGTTTTAGTTATTTTAGTTTTCGTGTCGTATATTCAGTATGTAAGGCCCCTGGGAATTCTTAAAGTCGGGAGTCCCTGGAAGGAGTCCTAGTAGTGTAAGGCCCTCGGGAATTTATGCCGTCACGGGGTAAATGCACTGATTTCTGTTAGGCAATTTCAAGGCTATTAAATGCATTTTCTGAGCTCTTTATTTAGGATATTTTAGTCTTTTGTTCCATGTACTAGCTATGTATTCTACTGGGCACTGTCCAGTTCTGCAGGATACATGCTCTAAGGCTTTAATTATCCTCTATAATATTGAATGCTTCTAGTGAACGGCCTGCCAATGGGTCAATAAAGGAATATCCTTACAACGTTATTGGCAGTTAGATTGAAGCGTACAGCAATGATTGTCCACTATCACAGCTACCGCTTTATTTATACCCACTTGTTTGATTTCCAATTAATGGAGATTCAGCAATTTGTTGCATCTTCACTTAGGAGGATTGCTATCATCACGCTTATATTTGCCATTCTGGTCGCGAAAGGTAAGCATAACTCGCCAAGGTAAGTTTTAAAAAGCGAATTTAGGATGAAATTTTAGGATGGATCGCCCGGTGCCAGTGCCACGATGTGCAGCTGCAGTGTGGTGCCGGTGCCGCACAGTGCTGCTGCCACGCTGTGCCACTGCCGTGCGGTGCCGCTGGCACGTGGTGCGGCTGCCGTGCAGGGTCACTGCTGCGTGGCAGCTGCACCGTGCAGCAGCTGCACATCATGGCGGCAGTGGCCCTGCACGGCAGCTGCACCACGTGCCAGCGGCACCTCATGCCAGCGGCACTATGCAGCAGCCACACGGCACGGCAACGGCACCGCATGCCAGCGGCACTGAATGGCAGCACGGCACGCAGTGCCACTGGCATGTGGTGTGGCTGCCGCGTGGTGCCGCTGGCAAGAGGTGCCACTGGCACGTGGTGCAGCTGCCGTGCAGGGTCATTGCCGCGCGGCCCCAATGGCATGCCGTGCTCCTGGCACATGGTGCGGCTGCCATGCAGGGCTGCTACCGTGTGCGTGGTGCCGCCGCTGGCACCTGGTACCGCTGGAGAAATCAAGGCCATCATTGGAAATCAAGCCCATCATGCCGTGCCACTGCCGTTTGGTGCTGCTGGCATGCCATGCTGCTGGTGCCACTACTGCCACACGGTGCAGCTGCCACGTGGCACCGCTGCCGTGTGGTGCCACTGCCGCACGGTGCAGCTGCCACGTGGTGCAGCTGCTGCATGGTGCCGCTGCAGTGCTGTACAGCTGCCGTGCTGTGCAGCTGCTGCATGGTACTGTGTACCGTGGTACACCCATGTACCATGTGGTATCCTATTGTAGGGTAATACTATTTTTAATGATTGCTACCGCTTTTATTAGCTAGCCTAGTAATTTTTAGTTGCTTTTAGTATCAGTTGTTTTAGTTCTCATGTCGTATATTCGGTTTGTAAGGCCCCTGGGAATTTTTAAAGTCGGGAGTCCCTGTAAGGAGTCCTAGTAGTGTAAGGCCCTCAGGAATTTACACAGTCGCGAGGTAAATGCACTGATTTCTGTTAGTCAATTTATAGGGTATTAAAAGCATATTCTGACCTCTTTAGCTAGGTTATTTTGGTCTTTTGTTTGGTCTTTTCCTGCCCGCTAAAGGGAAGCACTGCGGCAAACATGTTCCAAGTCCACATGACAGCTTTCCTAATTAAATTTGTTCTTACAAGTAATTCAATTAATATTCAATAATTCAACAATTCAATAATTCACTACCTATGATAGTGAATAGGTACTTCCACGGTTCTGCCTTTTTGTCGCATTACAATTATTGGCGCTACCTGCCAATTAGTTACAGTAAATTTGATGATGCATTTCTAGGATGCTTGCGTGTGATTCTCGGCCGTGCAGTGCCTCAGGCATGCAGTGCCTCATCAGGCATGTGGTGCCACAGCCATGCAGTGCTGCAGCCACGTGCTGGTGCAGCCACGCCATGGCGCAGCCACATGCTGCCTCAGCCGCGTGGTGCAGCAGCTGCATGTTGCCACAGCCACGTGGTGCCACAGCTGCATGCTGGTGCAGCCACGCGCTGGTGCAGCCATGTGCTGGTGCAGCCGTGTGCTGGTGCAGCCACACGCTGTTGCAGCCGAGTGCTGGTGCAGCCACGCAGTGCCTCAGCCATGTGGTGCCGCAGCTATGTGGTGCAGCAGCCACATGGTGCAGCAGCTGTGCATTGAAGCAGCCACATGGTGCAGCAGCCATGCAGTGCCACTGGCATATTGAGCCCTCCATTACCACATATGCACCCGGGAGCAGCATCCATGGGGTGCCTTACCCACGTGCTGCCTCAGGTGAGCGGTGCCACAGCCGTGGGGTGCCACAGCCGCATGTTACCTGAGCCAGGGTGCTGCAGCTGTGCATTGTTGCTGGTGAGCGCTGGCACAGCCACATGCTGGCGCAGCCATGTGGAGCCGCAGCTGTGTGCTGGTGCAGCTGCTGCACAGTGCCGCTGGCATGTAGTGCCGCTGCCATGCAGTGCCACTGGCATATTGAGCCCTCCATTACCGCATATGCACCCGGGAGCTCTCGGACTAGGTCACCTGCAGTGCCACTGCCATGTGGTGCTGCTGCCATGTGATGCCACTGCCATGCGGTGGTGCTGGCATGCAGTACTGCTGGCATGCGGTGCCACTGCTTCACAATGTTGCTGCTGTGCAGATCTTCTGGCACATGGTGCAGCTCCAGTAGTGTGATGCCGCTGGCATGCAGTGGCGCTGGCATCCAATGCTGCTGCCATGTGGTGCCACTGCCATGCGGTGCCACTGGCATGCCGTGCTGCTGGCATGTGGTACCAGATTCCCAGGATACACCCTTTCAATTTATTAGGATAACATAAGCGATACTGATAGGATGACAATAATAGTACATAGCATACATAACATACATTCATTGTGCCCAAAGCCACGTGCCCCTCTCCTGCACTGTGACTTGGTCCGGTCAGGATCCCCGGTGCTCGTCTTTGCAGGGTGAGTCGCCCACAGTGTAACACCCCTTAGATTCCTTGCTAGCTAGCTGATGAATGGGATGCTTGAGGTGACCAAAAATATTAACTACATACAGACCACCACAAATATCTAAGAGGAACATTAAAGGCACCCATCGGGGGAAATATCTAGTCAGAAATTAATAATATGGACTATATTACAACTGCTTCCTCTTACAACATTGGATTTTAAGCCTTATAATGCAATAAATATTATACTATTCTGTTTTTACTTGTCTCAACAAGAATCTACTTTGGACCCCAGAACTCCAAGACGGTGGAAGTGTGGGGAACTGGGGCAATGAATATACTTTGGACCCCAGTACACCAAGACGGTGGAAGTGCGGGGAACTGGGGCGGCAGGCCCCAGTCCCCGCACAACCACTGTACACTTCGGGGTCTTAACAGCATTGAAAGCGGTAGACAAATGCATATTTAAAAGCATGATAACACTTCATTCAGGTACTCTTGTAATCACAACTATTATAATTTTAATCAACATCTCTTGGTTGCTCTTTGAGTATTTTACTATTATTATTTTATTTTTATTATTTTTTATTTTATTATTATTATTTATTATTATTATTATTATTATTATTATTATTATTATTATTATTATAAACATGTTATAGAGCCAGGTGAGCCACTGCCATGTGGTGCCACTGGCATGCAGTGCCGCTGGTGCACATTATTGTCGCTGTGTGCAGGGCCGCTGGCATGCAGTGCGCTGGCATGCAGGGCCGCTGCCATGCAGTGCTGCTGGCTTGTAGTGCTGGATTATTTCATAAAATATATCATTGCTAGCTAGCTGATGAACGAGATGCTTGAGGTGACCAAAAATATTAACTACATACAGATCACCACAAATACATAAGAGAAAAATCAGGGGAATACCTTAGGGGAAATAACTAGACAGAAATTAATGATAAGAAATGTATTACAGTTGCCCCTGCTTGACTTACAACATTGAATTTTAAACCTTATAATGCAACAAATAATATACTATTCTGCCTTTACTTGTCTAAACGAGAATCTACTTTGGACCCCAGTAAACCAAGACAGTGGGGACGGTGGGAGTGCGGGGAACTGGGGCAGCAGGCCCCAGTCCCCGCACAACCACCGAACACTTCTGGATGTTAACAGCATTGAAAGCGGTAGTCAAATGCATATATAAAAGCATGATGTGTATTCTGTGTACATATAGAGTTTTGTATGCCTTGCAGGTTTCTTTCAACCCTCTTCCATCCTCTATTATCCATAAACTGGTACTTAAGCTACACATACATGCATAGACTGCATTTGTTCATCCATAGAATGTTTATGACCTGTCTAATAATGAATGATCTGATCACAAAGTGCTAGATGGTTAGGATTACATATCAAACATGAGGACAATGCAGCACAAATAACAGCTTCTCCCCTGGACCGAGCAAGGGCCCGTACAGTTGCGGACTTCTGGACTCGCTTGCACTCTTTTGTAGCGTTGGGTATCCCAAGATATGGCTGGGATCGGGTGGGACGGCAACATCCCATCCTGGCCATAGTTGGAGCGCAGATGAGATGTGATTCTCCTTTGGAAATCACCGGCCATGGAGCAGAGAGAGCAGAGCAGGGTTCTTAAGGCGGGAGTTTGTGAGGAGGAGGTTTGAGGGAGGAGAAGGGGGAGAGAGGAGGAGGGTTCGAGAGGACGGGTAGGCAGTCTAGTGTTTGAGGAGGGGCAGGGAGAGGGTGGAGGGTCTCGTGGCTGGAGGAGCCTGTGTCCAGGCACCGGGTTCTGAGGGTTTTGGGGGAGGCAGTGAGAGAGGTCTTTCCCTCTTGTGCAGCGCAGGTGTTGAGGGGCCAGCTGTGGGTGGGGCCGGGAGGCTTTCTAGGGGGGCGCCAATATGGTTCGTCATCCCCCCCTCTGTCTTTAGCTGGGTTCTTCCTTCTTGGCTGTGTTTGAGTGTGCTCTCCTGTTGTCGTCTCTCCCCTGCTGAGGGCTTCTGTGTGTCTTTGTCAGGCTCTTGTTAGGTCAGTTTTGGGTTGGAGGAGAGTGGTCCCCTTCTTTGTGCAGTTAGTGGCCCCCTGTTTTCTTTTGTTCCCTCCTTGTTTTCATGGTGCTCCTCTGTGCTCTGTTAGTGGCCAGGCTAGAGCCTCTGTGTCTTTCTTTGCTCTAGCTGGTCCGACTGAGAGGGGGAGCACGTGGCAGGACAGACAGACAAAGCCACGTGCCCCTCCCCTGCACTGTGGCTCGGTCCGGTCAGGCCCCTTGGTGCTCGCCCTTGTAGGGGGAGTCGCCCACAGTGTAACACCCCATATTATGAGGAGGCCGAATAATAAGGCAAGGACAAACTGCTACTCCTGGACTTAACTGCGCAAGCAACCCCTGCTGCAATGAACCCATTCCCTCCTGCCTCCATTAATGCCAGTGCATGCATCCCGTCCGTCTGTGCCCTTGCATGTGTTGTAGGTGTGAATCTCGCCCTGAGCTCGCAACAGATTGTTGCATCTTCCCAGTCTACTGGCTCCAAGCCATCATATGCTGCAGATGGTAACAATCAAACGCTCTACCATTCAGCACATCCTGGAGATGTGGGATCTGGATCAGCTAACGATTTCACGCCATTTGTTGGCCTGCGGCTAGCCCAACTGTCCATTATTAAAAAATTGTCATCCTGAACCGGCCTGGATTCGAAAACCGCTTACAGAATGCTGAAGTACGCATTGGCACAGGTGCCATCACCAACAGCAGCAGCGTGGGACGCAATGCCTTGGTTTGGAAGCAGACTGCAACGCAGGGCTCCATCATTGAGATTAATCTGAATCCTCCAGTCACTGGTCTCTGGGTTTCTCTCCAGAACTTCAACCCGGCGACAACGTTTATGGGATCACAAGGATATCCGTTTGTTCTTAATATTTTTGAGATTCAGGTGCTGGGTGTTCCAACAGGTAAGAGGTACACATTTAACCATGTCTTTGTGTGTGTATGTTCCCTATTACTATGCTTATATACATGAATATAGGTGTGAGTATGGATTGAAGAAGTAATGTTATTATTATTGAAGCATCATGGAATGATCTGTGTGCAACATCCAAAGAAATGCTATCAGCAGTGATATACAGGGATGGACCGATTGGCACACAGACCTGCCTCTGGCCTTCCCATTAGGTCCCTCCATTAGACAGGACAAGCTGCTGTCTGAAAGACTTCTTAAATTTCTTCACATGCATATTTCCTTGTTTTGTACCATGCACCCACACCTTTCTTGATCTATGCCTGCACACTTGTTGCATTTAGATAATATCCATGCTTATATTGTGTATTCTGTGTACATATAGGGTTTTGTATGCCTTGCAGGTTTCTTTCAACCCTCTTCCATCCTCTATTACCCATAAACTGGTACTTAAGCTACACATACATGCATAGACTGCATTTGTTCATCCATAGAATGTTTATGACCTGTCTAATAATGAATGATCTGATCACAAAGTGCTAGATGGTTAGGATTACATTTCAAACATGAGGAGGCCAAACAATAAGGCAAGGACAAACTGCTACTCCTGGACTTAACTGTGCAAGCAACCCCTGCTGCAATGAACCCATTCCCTCCTGCCTCCATTAATGCCAGTGCATGCATCCCTTCCGTCTGTGCCCTTGCATGTGTTGTAGGTGTGAATCTCGCCCTGAGCTCGCAACAGATTGTTGCATCTTCCCAGTCTACTGGCTCCAAGCCATCATATGCTGCAGATGGTAACAATCAAACGCTCTTCCATTCAGCACATCCTGGAGATGTGGGATCTGGATCAGCTAACGATTTCACGCCATTTGTTGGCCTGCGGCTAGCCCAACTGTCCACTATTAACAAAATTGTCATCCTGAACCGGCCTGGATTCGAAAACCGCTTACAGAATGCTGAAGTACGCATTGGCACAGGTGCCATCACCAACAGCAGCAGCGTGGGACGCAATGCCTTGGTTTGGAAGCAGACTGCAACGCAGGGCTCCATCATTGAGATTAATCTGAATCCTCCAGTCACTGGTCTCTGGGTTTCTCTCCAGAACTTCAACCCGGCGACAACGTTTATGGGATCACAAGGATATCCATTTGTTCTTAATATTTTTGAGATTCAGGTGCTGGGTGTTCCAACAGGTAAGAGGTACACATTTATCAATTAATATAAAACAGATATAATTTGTTGGAGAAGTAGCTTTGAGCTAGATAGGAAAATATAATAGCATGTGAAGGGGCTTGACAGTGGAATGCTCGTTACATATTTATGGAAGTCATGTTATAGGTACTTTCTTTATAAAATTCCAGACCATATTATTCTGCAGCAGAATGGGTGGGAAGAGATAATCCACATACCAGCTGGGCGAATTGAATAGAAGAGCAGACTCGATTTGTGGGGTCCTAGATATTAGTCAGAACGTTTGAATTTTAGACTTAAGGCTCAGGCATAAGTCATGCATAAGAGGGGAATCTGGCATCACATGCTTTTGCAACCTGTAGGGTTTTTTGTGCGAATTGCTAGAAGGTCTGGTGTTTGTACCAGACACCGTACAGTAGGTGGTCAGGAGCTCACATAAGCTAGCAGGAAGTTGTTGCCAAGTTGTCCAAAAGAGCTATGGACAGTAGCTCATTTTGAGCTACTGTCTCAGTAGCTTGCATGAGCTACCGGCCAGCGACTGCTTGGTGTCTGGTCAGCAGCTCGTCAGCTACTTGTCCGTAGCTCCTACTGGGACTGCCATATGGCCAGCTATCACATACAGGCACGGATGCACATGAACCTCATCTGCCCTATGGTGGCTGGATACCCGGGCTGGTGCTGCATCAGCGTTATGATCATGGTAGTACTGCGTAAACAAATCCGTCAGGTGCAAGGCACAAGCAAGCTGCCCTAGGGGGTGCCTGGTGCGCCCAAGGATGTTTGCTGCAGGGCAAGAAGAAATGTTCGGGGTGGGGGAAATGCTAGGACCAGTGCACCCATCAACTTTTTCAGCTTTGATCAGCTCGCAGACTTCTATAACCAGTCCTCACCAGCCATCAAGTTGGGGGTGCACATACAGGTAAACCTTCTTTTTACCTTAAGGTGCCATTAGTTGTCAGAAAAGCTGGGATTTTGGAATCCCAGGGACACAGTGCTGCTCTTAAGCATTACAGAACACAGATCAATGCAGATGCTTGCCCTTGTAGATCTGTTGTTGATATGGACTGTCTTGTTGGGGTGATTTGGGTGCATGCAATGCTGATGGCACAAGAACCAGGTACAGGAATGTCTACCAGGAAGCATTGGGCTCTAGAAGGCCATCCCCACCTGACTTCAAGACTCAGCCATGCACGCAACTATCACAGGACCATTGAGGTGCATGCTGCTTACAACTTGCCCAATTGAGTATAATGCCTTGGGGCATCTCCAGGCATCTCCATGCCTTGGGGCATCTTTGTTCCAGCCTGTAACCTCCATGATGTCCCGTTTTGCTACAGCCGCCATAGCCACCCTGAATGGGTGCAATTTGCAACAAAAAAATATTGAAGTTGATGTGTTCTATATCAAAATGAAGTCACAATGCAAGACCACATCTTTGAACGCATTTTTGCTACCTGTTGGCTGGTTTGTATAGCGATGGTGTAGTAGTTGAGAGCTGATAAGGCCTCTCGAGATGTTGATGGCGTGTATCTGCACACATATATTGTGCGACTACTACAGATGGTGTCACTACTTTTGGGTGGTCCGCCTATGTGGACATCACCAACAACCCTGATCGATTGTGGGGTGAATGATACTGGTATCCATGGGAGCCGAAGGTTAACAATGTTGCTGATGGCAGTTTCCACCCTAACTGGGCGGGATGCCCTTGCCATGGCACTAGCTGCAAATATTGGTAGTTGAATGCACATATATTATATCATACTTTTAAATATCCATGGGGCTACCGCTCGCTTATAATGCTGTTCTGGCCCTGAAAGTTCTGGTGGTCGTGTGTTGTATACCTCCTATCATTCACACATTGGTTCTGCGGAGAACCAGGCTTAGTGTGCAGTGCTCGATTATATCAGAACATACCAATTAAGGCAGCGGAAGTCTTTAATGCAGGAAGTAAAACAAAGTACGACCCAAGTCAAATGCGGATGATGTGACAGGCTATTAGTGTTGTACCCCTCCTGCCTTTCAAGCATGTTTCTGCACGTGTTGGCGTTTAGTGCTAGGATGCAAGCACAGCAAGCCAAGCGTACCATGATGAGAGCCAGGGACAGCGGAAGTCTTCAGAGGCCAGGGGTTACAACGTACGATCCAGAGTGCGGAGTATCAGATGAAGGCTATCAGAGTCGAAGATGCTCCTTCATCATCTAGCCGCTCCTAGCAATACTCAGGCTTAGCTCGGGCCAGATAGAGTGCATCCAGGCTCAGAACATTAGTATCCAAAATAGTTCGCTTATAGGAGATCGAAGGCAAGTTGAGTTCGATACAAACAAGGCCGTCATCGCACGTCTTATACTCGCAGTACATATCACACAGATCCCTGATCCGCATGTGTGACATGTTCGTGGTTGTGGTGCAGACGATATCTTATCGTACTTAAGCCCTCACAGTATTTAAGCAGTGCATATGTGGCAATTGGCATTGTTCGTTATGCTGCCCAACCGCCATGTCAGTTGATGCACCCTACCAAACAAAGTGCGGTATAAGTTTTGTGCTCAAGGAAACTTAGCCAGACTTATCTCTATTGCGAGCCATAGAAGCACTGGGTTTAATTCTGGGTAATTTTGGTCTAAGTGCCTGTAAGTCTGTCTAAGTGGAGTTATATTTGCGTAATTCCAGCTTATGGCTACTTACATAAGTCTAAAAGTATAAGTTTCGGCCAATTTGCCATGAAACTTAGCTTGCCTTAACATAGCTAAACCAAACTTACATAAGTTGAACTTAAACAGGATTATATAAGCATAAACTTAGCTGGAACTTATTAAAAACTTAGCAAAACTTATACCCTGATTTACTGAAACTTACAGCCAGATTTACTGTAGCTTACCCAAATATTATGGCTAGATTTCCGATTTTGCTTCTGGATTAGCACTCTGGGAAAGGTTTTTTTCCGTAAATGTTTTTTTGTCCGTAATATGCAGCTTTCCTTCCATAAAGTCTGGTTTGCTACTTTTACGGAAATTTTGACCTACCAAAATCCACTAAGTTTCTTTTGCAATATTTACAGTTAAAACTTTCATAAGTGTTGAAATGTAAGCTTCTTGACACCCTGTGAGACATAGTTGCCGTTTCCCATGACATTTTCCGTAAAAATTTTACGGAAACTTTTAGGTGGTCATCAGGACAAGGCAAAAGCCCTAAATTATCTTCTACTTAACATTATTAGCTCTTTGTTTCAATATCAGCGAACTGTTTTAATGCGAAAAGTACCGAATAAGAGGCAAAGTGCAAAGTTAGGACAACTAGTTCAAGCCTTCAAGTATGGGAACTTATAAAAGAAATAGGGAAGTAAATGTCGGTTATGAAAGCAAAAAACAACTTGAGGCGTCAAGAAGTCCTATTGAGGTCGTACATGACAGTTTGTAAAGTACGACCAAAGCATATTTCGTTTAGGCAAGCTACAATCATAGGATTTCCTGTATTAGTCTCTAATTACTAAACAGCCTAGAAGATATTGATTCAAACGCAATCAGTCCTGGTAAAAGGAATCCCAATGCAATAAAGATGTGACAAAATAAAGCTCCAAAACCTGGAAAAAGCTGATTCAAAATTACCCTTATTATACAAATAAAACAGATTTCTGCAAATTTGGAAACAATAAGAAGGTTTGGGCGTCAGTCGGGATGATTGTTGACCAGCGTCAGCAGCCGCACTTTTGGCGGCCCAAATGGATTGAAGCAGCAGGAGCCGTGGAAATTATGTAAGTCTCATATCTAATGCATGACTATGAAGGTAATAGCAGGAATTTGCGTGTTTGCTGATATGTTTGCTAGCTCAATGCCATCTTGCTTCGGTACTTAGGAAAAGGACGGAAATGCTGCTTGGATGAATCACGTAGATATAAAGCAAATTGTGTTCAATAAGAATCCGATTTAGTAAGGACTGTAATCAGGTGGCAGTCTCATAATATTGTCTTCTTTCCTTCCTGCTGTGCCTCCCTCCATCGCAGTGCCTCCCTTCCTCGCAGTGCCTGCCTCCCTCCCTGTGCCTCCCTCTCCCTGTGCCTCCCTCCCTGCCTGTGCCTCCCTCCCTGTGCCTCCCTCCCTCCCTGTGCCTCCCTCCCTCCCTGTGCCTCCCTCCCTCCGTGTGCCTCCCTCCCTCCCTGTAGGATGTGCCTCCCTCCCTCCTTGTGCCACATGTGCCTCCCTCCCTCCCTGTGCCTTTTTCCCTTCCTGTGCCTCCCTTCCCCCCTCCCTGTCCCTCCCTTCCTGCCTGTTCTTCTTTCCTTCTTTCCCTTCTGATCTGCCTAGGCATCTAGGCCTGGTATAAGGCTTTTGGGTGGCTAAACCTTAGTGTTTTTGTTAAAAACCTGATGTTATAATCCTGGAAATCAGTAAAATTTCATACAAAAAACTTTCCGTAAAGTGCTGTTTTCCGTCCGTCAAGGTTTTCCATAAACCCGGTGGGCATATTACGGAATCATTTTACGGAAACTTATTTTCCGTAAAATGACCCCATTTTACGGAAAACATCCACCCCATTTCACGGAAAAATGACCCCCCGGTTTTCCCAGAGTGTAGCACTAATAAAGTGCTACTTTTAGGTATTCTATGCATGCAGATATCACTCACTCAGTCGCGTTCCCCACGTGCACGTGTAGTGGATATTGCATGATAAATCAGTATATGGTAATGCACGCTCTTAGATAATTATTCTAGTGCGTGTACGCGGACTTGCTCTGGTCGCATGACTAAAGCTTCCGCGCGGCTTTGTGCGCTCCGGGCCGCATTCTCACAATTGCGGGTAGTGCAGTCTAACCATTTGCGCAACAATGAATGTGACATCATGCTTTTAAATATGCATTTGACTACCGCTTTCAATGCTGTAACTCCCAGAAGTGTACGGTGGTTGTGCGGGGACTGGGGCCTGCCGCCCCAGTTCACCGCACTTCCACCGTCTTGGTGTCCTGGGGTCCAAAGTAGATTTACTGCCCCAGTTCCCCGCAGTTCCACCATCTTAGTGTTCTGGGGTCCAAAGTAGATTCTTGTTGAGACAAGTAAAGGCAGAATATTATTTATTGCATTATAAGGCTTCAAAACCAATATTGTAAGTAACGAGGGAGCAGTTGTAATATGGTTCATATTATTAATTTTCCACTAGATATTTTCCCCCTATGTGTGCCTCTGATTTTCCTCTTAGGTATTTGTGGTGGTCTGTATGTAGTTAATATTTTTGGTCACCTCAAGCATCCCATTCATCAGCTAGCTAGCAAGGAATTTAAGTGGTGTTACAATGTGGGTGACTCGCCTTGCAAAGACGAGCACTGGGGGTCCTGACTGGACTGAAGCCGAGGGGCACTTGGCTTGGGCACAAGGAATGTATATGTTATGTATGATATATACTATTGTCATCCTATCAGTATAGTTCATGTTATCCTTATAATTAGAAAGGGTGTATCCTGCCTGGTAATCTGGTACCACATGCCAGCAGCACCACACTGCTGCAGCTGCACCACATGTGCCAGCAGCACTGCACGGCAGTGGCAGCTCACACACAGCACTGCATGCCAGCGGCACCACATGCCAGCAGCACCACATGCCAGCAGCACCGCATGCAAGTGGCACCGCATGCCAGCGGCATCACACTGCAGCTGCACCGCATGCCCATTGAACTGCACAGCATCGCAGCAGCACCATGAGGCAGCTGCACCGCATGCCTGCGGCACTGCATGCAAATGGAACCACATGGCAGCAGCACTGTGAGGCAGTGGCAGAGTGCAGCAGCTGCACCACGCGGCAGCTGCACCACACGCATGGCAGCTGCACCACGCGGCAGCTGCACCACGCCACAGCTGCACCACGCGGCAGCTGCACCACGCGGCAGCTGCACTGCGTGGCAGCTGCACCACGCGGCAGCTGCATCATGCGGCAGCTGCACTGCGTGGCAGCTGCACCATGCGGCAGCTGCACCACGCCGCAGCTAGCTGCATGCGCTGCACCATGCTGCAGCTGCACCACACGGCAGCTGCACCGCCTGATTCATTCAAAAATCACAATCCTAAATCGTGCGCATTCCGAAATTATTTGGTGACTGAGTCTGGCAAGTAATAATGCTTACCAGGATGGCAAAGGTGATGTTGAGAATCCTCTGTGAAGCTCCATAAAATTGCTGAAGATCCAAAGAAGTATGTATCTATAGAAATTGCAGGATAGAAATAAAGCGATAGCTATAACGGCAGAAAATCATTGCTGTATGATACAGATTAACAGTCAACTAAACATTGTTAAGATTTTTTTGTTTGATATGTTAGCAATCCTTTTTCTAGAAAGTATTATCTAGAGCATAATAAAAGCTTTAGAGCATGAATCCTGCATGGCTGGCCAGTGCCCTGCAGGATACATAGGTACTACATGAAACAAGCAAGAGACTAAAAATACCTAGGTAAAGAGGTCAGAAAACGCTTTTAATAGCCTAGAAATTGGCTAACAAAAATCAATGCATTTACCTCGCGGCTGCATATATTCCCGAGGGCCTTACATGACTAGCACTCCTTACAGGGGCGGACGACTGTAAAAATTCCTAGGGGCCTTACATGACTAGCACTCCTTACAGGGGCTGAATGTACGACACGAAAACGAAAATAACGAAAACTAAACGACGTAAAAAAACTACAAACAACTAAAAATGACTAGGCTAGCTAATAAAAGCGGTAGCAATTAATGCTTATAATATTATGCCAATAGGTTGCTAGAACCGTCATGTGCTCGCGTCGCTCGCACAATGTTGGTTGTTGCATTACCGGTCACATTGCCAGAACACATGCGTAAGACCGATCTATTGATGCATAATTATAGAACGTGATGCCAACATGACAATGCACTTAATTGCGGGTTGCCAGGCGCCTTACCGGGTCACATGGTCGGGTGCATGGGTGTGAGGCGAACCGTGATACAACAATCAGCGCCTAGTCGAGGCAATCATCATCTAACCAATGTGACTTGATGCTTGGGCTTTTCCAAGAGATACTACCGGGAACAGTATAAAAGGCGTAAGCTCAACCAAAGCACAGTTAGCTTATTGAATTACGACTTGCTTCATGCAAGCATAACATTCATCCATCACAGGTCGTCAATGAGTATGGCTAATATACTCACAATGACAGTTCACGGTACAGGAGATCTGCAAGTAGTAAGTGTACTACCGTGATCCTGCATGCGGATATTGCTATATCATGCTTTTATTATATATGCATTTGACTACCGCTTTCAATGCTGTTAACACCCAGAAGTGTTCGGTGGTTGTGCGGGGACTGGGGCCTGCTGCACCAGTTCCCCGCACTTCCACTGTCTCGGTTTACTGGGGTCCAAAGTATATTATCATATAGACAAGTACAGGCAGAATACTAGATTATTGCTACCGCTTTTATCAGCTAGTCTAGTAATTTTTAGTTGCTTTTAGTTTTAGTTATTTTAGTTTTCGTGTTGTATATTCAGTATGTAAGGCCCCTGGGAATTCTTAAAGTCGGGAGTCCTGTAAGGAGTCCTAGTAGTGTAAGGCCCTCGGGAATTTATGCCGTCGCGTGTTTAATGCACTGATTTCTGTTAGGCAATTTCTAGGCTATAAAAAGCACTTTCTGAGCTGTTTAACTAGGGTTTTTCAGTCTTTTGTTGCATGTAGCAGCTATGTATATATCCTGCAGGGCACTGGCCAGCCCTGCAGGACACATGCTCTAAGGCTTTAATTATGCTCTAGAATCTTGAATGTTTCTAGTGAACGGCCTGCTAATAATGGGTCAATCAAGGAATATCCTTCCACCGTTAGTTGGCAGTTATTAGCTTGAAGCGTACAGCAATGATTGTCCGCTATCACAGATACCGCCGCTTTATTTATACCCACTTCTTTGATTTCCAATTAATGGAGCTTCAGCAATTTGTTGGATCTTAACTTAGGATGCGTGCAGGTTCTGTCGTTGATGAAATAGTGCGTGTTTTATTTAACACGCCAAGTAACGGGGCGAAAATACTAGCTAATTCTTCAAGATGTATGTTCGTTACGTACAGTATGAAACGGTGTATGTGCCGAAACGGTAGGTGCGCCGAAACGGTTATAGCAAAAAACAGTAACGCACGTAACGTGTTGGCAAACCCGCAATTCATAATTAGGGAAAATTGTTAATCCATCTATGTATCCAAGGTGGTCAATTGAAATGTGCGTTGAGTTAAATTTGGGGGATGTTTGTTTATGTTTTGGGGATTTATTGTTGAACCATCGTCCTGTATGTCATCACCCAGCCATGCATGCATTTTATTTGCATGCACGTGAACCAGATGTCCCCTGCTGCCTCTCCCGGGTTCTACGTAGCATTTTATTATTAGCATTACTGTTCGAAAATGCACAATGACCATCCAGTGCGTGAAGAAAGCTTTTGTAATTGCTACCGCTTTTATTAGCTAGTCTAGTATTTTTTAGTTGTTTTTAGTTTAGTTATATAGTTTATTTCGTTTTAGTTATTTTAGTTTTGGTCATTATTTATGTAAGGCCCCTGGGAATTTTCTCAGTCGTCCGCCCCTGTAAGGAGTCCTAGTAGTGTAAGGCCCCTGGGAATTTTTACAGTCGTCCGCCCCTGTAAGGAGTCCTAGTAGTGTAAGGCCCTCGGGAATTCATACCATCGCGAGGTAAATGCACTGATTTCTGTTAGGCAATTTCTAGGCTTTTTAAAGCATTTTCTGACCTCTTTAGCTAGGTTTGCTCAGTCTTTTGTTTCATGCAGTCACCATGTTTCCTGCAGGGCACTGGCCAGCCCTGCAGGATTCATGCTTAAAGGATATATAATGGTATATAATATGAAAAATTTTAGGCAAACGCTTCCAGCCTGGTCAATCAAGAATTATCCTCACAATGTTCGTTGACAGTTAATCTTAGTCGTACAGCATTAATCTGCTATTGTAGCCTGCAAATTGTATAGTCAGCTACTTTTTTGGCTAGTACATATTGAAGCTGAACTATTGCTGGACCTTTCTGGAAGATGATTACCAAGCCACCGCCGCCAAGCAATCTTGCTAAAGGTAAGCATCATGGCCAACGTTTTAAGCATAATAAAGATTTAGTTATATAGGAAATGATTCGTTCGGTTTGGTACTCGCACAGTAGTGGTACTCGTGCACTGAACTGCGCGCGTTTTCCCGCGCGCGTTGTCGCGCATCGTCGCGTGTCTTCGCACGTGTTGCCTGACCGCCCAAAAGGAAACTTTAGTCCGTGCAGGGAGCGGGATTTGAACCCACACAGTCCGCATTCATAGCTACCGCAGTAGAAGTCTATATCTTGAGAGCTGAGTATAATTTAACAGTTATATAACCTTACCCCCATTTGAATGGGGGTGGCACATATGGAGCACGTGCTAGACTATCTATCAATTCTGGAGTTATGGTGCACAGCAATAAAACACCCCATTCAGGTAGTGTTCACCGCATCTTGCTTGGCATGTTGCTTTATCATTACCACTGCAAAGGCAATCAAATGGCATAGGCTGAACTACCCTTGTGTCACTTAATTGCTTCCCTTTGCAGATAGAGCAAGAATGGTATGTAATGGCTGGCCACCTCACACCATCAATAATCACATTTTGCTCTGGTAATTTCTTGTTATTTGCTACTGCTTTTATTAGCTAGCCTAGTTGCTACCGCTTTTATTAGCTAGCCTAGTCATTTTTAGTTGCTTTTAGTTTATTTTTTCGTTGTTTTTAGTTTATTTAGTTAATTGTTGTACATTCAGCCGTCCCTGTAAGGAGTGCCAGCCATGTACGGCCCTCGGGAATTTTTGCCATCGCGAGGGAAATGCACTGACTTTTGTTTGGCAAATTCTAGGCTATTAAAAGCATTTTTGAACTCTTTAGCTAGGTTTTTTCAGTGTTTCGTTTCGTGTAGTAGCAATGTATCCTGCAGGGCATTGGCCAGCCCTGCAGGATTCATAATCCAAAGGTATTATTGCTACCGATTTTATTAGCCAGTCTAGTATTTTTTAGTTATTTTTAGTTTGTTTATTGCTACCGCTTTTATTAGCTAGTCTAGTATTTTTTAGTTGTTTTTAGTTTAGTTATATAGTTTATTTCGTTTTAGTTATTTTAGTTTTGGTCGTTTATTGCTACCGCTTTTATTAGCTAGTCTAGTAATTTTTAGTTGCTTTTAGTTTTTTTAATTAGTTTATTTCGTTTTTGTTATTACAGTTTTTTGTCGGTTATGTAATCGTTTATGTATGTAAGGCCCCTGGGAATTTGTTTAGTCGTCCACCCCTGTAAGGAGTCCTAGTAGTGTAAGGCCCCTGGGAATTTATACAGTCGTCCGCCCCTGTAAGGAGACCTAGTAGTGTAAGGCCCTCGGGAATTTATGCCGTCGTGACAAAATGAAATGATTTCTGTTGGGAAATTTTTAAGCTATTTAAAGCATTTCCTGACCTCTTTAGCTAGGTGTTTTCAGTCTTTTGTTGCATGTAGTAGCTATGTATCCTGCAGGGCACTGGCCAGCCCTGCAAGATTCATGCTCTAAAGGTTTTATTTTTGTTTAGGATATAAAATGTTTATACTCGATGGCCTGCTAATGGGTCTAGAAAGAAATATCCTTACAACATTCAGTTGACAGTGAATCTGTATCGCACAGCAATTATTGTCCACTATCATATATAGCTACCGCTTCATCTATAGCCCACAATTTGTATAGATCGATATTAAGCATTTTGGCTGCCAAACTTGGAGCTTCAGCATTTTATTGGATCTTGCCAACATCACTTTTGTCATTCTGCTCGTGAAGGGTAAGCATTACTCGCTCAGGTAAGTCTCCAAATAATAATAATAATAAGAATATAATTCTAAATGTGATTTCAGAATGCTGCTGCTGCCGCGTGTTGCACGGCAGCTGCCACATGTTGGCGCTAGCTGCCACATGTTGCCGGTACCGTGCACTGCCATTGCCGCTTGCTGCCACTGCCATGTGCTGCTGCTGCTGCACGGTGCTGCTGCCGCGTGCTGCCGCTGCTGTCGCATAGTGCAGTTGCCATGCACTGTGTAGTATCCTGGGGTATCTCGAGGCTAATATCCAGGTTGGCCAGTTGCCTGGCATCCTTCGATCGAGCCTTTGCTGTAGGCGGATATGACAGAGATACAACACACTGCTGCTGCCATGCACTGCTGCTAGCTGCCGCTTGGTGCCACTGCTGCGCACTGCCTCTGCCGCATGCTGCTGCTGCCGTGCACTGTCATTGCCACCCACTGCCGCTGCCATGCGATGCCATTGTCATATGTTGCCACTGCTGTGTGCTGCTGCTGCTGCTGCATGGTGCTGCTGCCACACACTGCCGCTGCTTGTTGTATCCTTAAGCATTTCCGTGTATGCTTAAGAGATATTTAGCACTCTGTTAACCGTTGTTAATACCTGTTTAACTAACTAACTTACTAACTGACGGTAACCAATTCGTAACCAGGATTACGAATTAGTTAACCGCCGCCCGCCATTTACTAACCAACCCTTCCAAGTGTCCGTACTTGACAGAAGTCCAGAACTTGTCTGGATTGGGCTATTTACCGACTGAATGGTAAATAGTGGAACGCCTGGTTCCTGGTTCACTGATTTTCCGGTTGTTGGAGTGACCTCTGGCCGTCACGTCTGATTCGAGATTCTACGACATCACCCAAGTACGACTTGGATCTCTGACTCAGTGATGCTATATAATCGGGCTCTGGCCCAACAACCGGTATCTTTCGATGCCACCATCAATTGGTTTCTAATACAACAAGCTGGTATCGAGACTGTTCCTCCCTGGGACGTCTCGAAAGCCTTCCGTTCAAGTCTTCCGCTCCAGTCTCCCTGATCACCTACAATTATCCGTCGGATTTAGCCCAGTAAAGCTCTCAAGCAATGGACGTCGACCAAGACCTCCCCCCTCCCGAACTCGCTATGGAAATGGACGACGAATTGGGGGCCGCTATCCTTGCTGCCGCTGCCAATGCTGGTCTGTAAATTTGGCAATCAATAGGCGATAATTAGAATCTGTTTTCTGTGATTTCGGCTTTGCTTTTGCTAGGTCGCACTTATTAGTTGGTGCGACGACCGGAACTCGCTTTGCCGACGTCTTGTTTTTACTGTCCCGAATTAATTGCCTGCAGTATAGGTTTATATTTAGAATCTGTTTTGCAGTTCGCATTGCAATTTTGTGAGGTCGCAGCTTCGACTGTGCCATTGTGCCTGACCGAACTCAGGAGCCAACCTCGCAGATTTACTTCACGGTTTTGCAATAATTATACCTTGTATTTTCTTGAAAGGTATTGCGCCTGCTACGCTTGCTGCAAGTGCTTTTGCAGGTTCGGCCAGCCAGAGCGACATTTCTGCACCGTCGCTCCGAGCTCTGCTCAGCAAGCTCCGTTCGCGGACTGCTGAATATTTGAGTTTCGTTGAAGGCATCGAAGTTTTGGGTAGGCCCTGGCCCTAGCCTTTGCCTTCAACTTTAGCAGACGTTTGCTGTTCGCTCTGTTAGGCTTTCAGGCATAGATTATGCAAGCCGCGAACTTTGCAAATGCTGTATCTGCTGCTGTCGCCAACGCATTTCAGTATGTTGGCCGGGTTGCCACTAATGTTAGCCAGGCTAATAGGTGGGAACGCTTTTCCTGGTTGACACAGCCATCAAGTGCTCCTGTGGCGGGCTGTCCAACTCTGCAGGCTAGAGCCCCACCACCTTTGGCATCAGGCGGCATAGCAACCCCTGAGGCACCAACGTCCCCAGCTTATGTCCCATCCTATCCCCTTTTTATGCTCGTGGCCCTGTAGTGCAAAATTACCTGGTGCCTAATGCCACTGAAGCTGCTGGGATGGCCGCTGCTGCTGCTACCACTGATGCTGCTGCTGCGGGCACCTCTGCTGGGCCATCTGCGCCCCCTCATACTGGACATGAGGATGAGGTGATGAAAATGAGGATTCCGGTGCCTAAGCTTAATATTGCTGCAGATGTTAAGCTATCTGATTTAGGGCGAGTGACTGCACCGCGCACCAGGTCCTTTGTCCGTGATGTTAGGAAGTACTTCACCTTAGTCCGTGGGGGTCACCAGGACTCTATGCGCTGTCTTTTCCTGGCCAATGCCCTTGAGGGTGCGGCGAAGACATGGCATGATCAGTGGACTAATGCGAGGGATACCTATACATCTGAGGAACTGCTGGAAGCGCTGCTTGCCCGTTTTGCACCCCAGATCCAGTCACGTGCTACAGAGGCACGCCACAAACTGTCTGCTGGCAAATACCGCATGCGCCCTGGGGAATCTGTCTCCTCCTATCAGAGCCGCTTTGAGGCCCTTGTCACCCCCATTGCAGGACTGTCTGATAGCGAGCGTGTGTTTTGGTTCCAGCAAGGTCTCTCTGCTGACCTTAGTGGGGAATGTGCCACGGATCTGACGGGTAGCACCTTTGAGTCCTACAAGGACTTGGTTCGGTTCGCCCTGGGAGCTGAAACCAGGTTTACTGCTCGTAGGATTGCTGAAAAGCAGGCCCGCCCCAAACTTAACGCTTTGTCCATTCAGGATATGGGAGCTGATGAGGATCCCTTGGATGAGACCCCGGCGCCCCCACCCAAGAGGCCGCGGACTGCATCCGCTCGAACAGATACCAACGGGCAGGAAGGGCAGCCGCGTGAGGGCAAGGGCGCCGGTAAGTCTAAGCGTGGAGGGCAGAAGGGGAGGAACTTGGCTCCCAAGGAAGGCCAAGTGCAGAAGGGCCATAAGGGAAAGGACCCCATGGAGTTCCTCGACACCTTTAAGTGCACTCGCCGGGAGTTCTTGCACCGCAAGCAGAAGGGGATCTGTCTCCGCTGTGGGTCCGACCAGCATCGGGTAGATACCTGCCCCATTATGTTGGCAGAGGACCCGAAGGGCAAGGGTCACTAGGACCTTGCCCAGGCTGGGATAGAGGGGTCACCACCTGGGATCTCTGTCGTGTGCAAGACAGTTGCTAAGTGCCGTGCAGTACGGGCACTACTACCTGCCGTCCTGAGTCAGATTGAGCAAGCAATAGGGCGACGTTTTTCTTTTGACGCTCGAACGGTCCGTGCTGGCTTTGATGCCCTGTGTAACCTGTTTGAGCCTCAAGGTCGTCCCCTCTCTGCTGTTAATTTGGGCGGGCATACTGTCTTGTTCACCCCCTCTTCACTGTGTGAGCTTCAGAAGCAGTTGGCTCACTTTAGGGCATGCAAACGTCAACGCCCTGAGACTTCAGGTTGTCTCCTATTGCCTGAGTATGTGTCCCGACGTAGCCCTTCCTTCTTGGCTGGGATGCAACGGGTTCTAAGGTTTTCCCCAGGTACGGCTCTCTTCCATAGCATAGATATGGCAGGTGAGGCCGTCCAGATTCCTGGGAGCCCATACTCTGTTGACGTCTGGTTTGCTGCCCCTGGAATGGCTAAGGAGGGGATACCTGAGGCTGAACCCTGTATTTCAGCCCTCCTGTGTCCTGAAGCTGCTGCCCTGATAGGCGCTGGTGTACCTTTGATCCCCGTAAGTACGGCTGGTCGCACATTCACCGCCCTCGCTGATTCTGGAGCCAGTGATGACTTCATATCAGTATCAGTGGTCTCGCAGCTCGGACTCAAGCCAAGCCCATGCTCCTGGTCACAAGTTACTCTCGCCGATGGGGGTAAGCAAAGTATATTGGGGCAGGTCAATCTCCGTCTTTCTGCAGGTCCCTTGAGGTTAAATGTCCGTCCATACGTGTTGCCTGAGCTCACAGATGCTGCCACGTATATCCTGGGATCATCCACCCTAGCGCAGTATGGGGCTGCCCTGGACTATGAGTCTAAGACCTTGCGCCTGCGTAAGGGGACTCTAGTTTACAAGGTTCCCTTTACTACTGCCGGACAGCCATCAGAGCAGATGAAACCTGAGCCTTGCTTTAATTATGCTGCCACTGCTATCTGCCAACATGCTGAACCTGAAGCTATTGGCCGAAAGGCTGCGGTACGCATGATCCGCAAGGGGGCCCATGCCTTATTAGTACGGCCCAAGTTGCACCTGAATGCAACTTCCATCCCATCTGATACTACTGACCCTGAGCTTGAGGCCCTGTTACAGGAATATGCAGATATATTCCAGGAGGTCCCTGGCAAACCTCCAATGCGGCCTGTGGATCACACCATACCTCTTGCACCTGGCTCGCACCCCATCTCCCGGCCCATGTACCGGCTAAGCCCCTTGGAGCTGGATGAGGTTAAGCGACAGGTCACTGATCTGATGAAGAAAGGTATGATACGGCCGAGCACATCCCCATACTCCGCCCCTATTCTGTTCGTGGGTAAGAAGGATGGGACCCTGAGAATGTGCATTGACTATAGGGGGCTGAATGCTGCTACGGTCAAGAACCGTTACCCCCCTTCCACGTGTCGATGATTTGCTGGATAAGCTGAAGGGTTCTGCGTACTTTAGCTCCATTGATCTCCAGCAGGGGTATAATCAGATCCGGATATCTGAGTCTGATATCCCTAAAACGGCTTTCCGTACGCCGTTTGGCCATTATGAGTATACCGTCCTGAGCTTCGGACTAACTAATGCTCCGGCAACGTTCCAAGCTGTCATGGACCGTATCTTCAGGCCATACATCGACAAGTTCATCATCTGTTATCTGGATGACATCCTGGTGTTTTCAAAGACCCGCGAGGAGCATCTGCAGCACCTTCGCCAGGTCTTTGAGATACTGCGGCGTGAGCAGCTGTATGCTAAGCGCACTAAGTGCCACTGGGCACAACCACAGGTGGAGTACCTGGGGCATATAGTGTCTCAGGATGGCGTTCGGATGGACCCCCGGAAAACTTCGGTTGTACGGGATTGGCCTGTGCCCTCCAGCCTGCAGGAACTTCGTAAGTTTTTGGGCCTGACCAACTACTTCCGTAAGTTCATAGAGCGCTACTCAGTCATAGCCGCACCTCTGACAAATCTGACACGTAAGGGAGCATTCTCTTCACCTGAGGCCTGGACCCCTGCATGCCAAGAAGCATTCAATGCCCTGAAGCATGCTGTCTCTGATGACATCATCCTGCACTTCCCTGATTACTCATTGCCGTTTCGTGTTGAGGTCATAACTGATGCATCTCTACACGGCACGGGGGCTGTACTGCTGCAACAGGGACGCCCCATTGCATTCACGAGTAAGAAATTCTCGGGAGCAGAAACCCGTTATACTACAGGGGAGCAGGAGTTGTTGGCGGTCTTACATGCCTTGAAGGAATGGCGGTGTTATCTTGAGGGTCGTCCATTCGCCCTTAAGACTGATCACAAACCCCTTACCTTTCTGCAAGGTGTGCCATCCCTTAACCGTCGCCAGACCCGCTGGATGGAGTACTTGGCCCGGTTCAACTTTGACTGGGAGTACCTGAGCGGCTCACTGAACATCGCCGATGCTCTCAGCAGGCACCCTTCGTTGCATGCAGCCATCCTGGCGGTAACCACACGCAGTAAGTCTCAGGTGCCACAGTCTGTTGTGCCCTCTGACTTTGCCAAGCGCTTAAAAACTGCTTATGCATCTGACCCGTGGTTCTCTAATCCTAGTAACACGGGGTACTTGGTAAATGAGCATGGGTTATGGATCCGACAGGAAGGTTCCAACCGCCAAATTGTCATTCCTAATGACGACTCCCTGCGCCGTGAGCTGTTGTCACGTTTGCATGATGGTCCTCTGGCTGGGCACCCTGGCTGCACGCGACTTCTGGAGCTTTTGCGTCGCCAATTCTGGTGGCCTCGCATGGCTAAGGACGCTGAGAATTACGTCCTCTCCTGTGACCTTTGCCAGCGCAATAAGGCCCAATCTGGGAAACCTCACGGGCACCTTCAACCTTTACCTATTCCTGACGCCCCCTGGGAGAGTGTTTCCATGGACTTTGTAGTTGCGCTGCCCAAAACTGAGGGAGGATACGACGCCGTGCTGGTCCTTGTCGACCGCTTCACAAAGATGGTACACCTGGCCCCCACGACATCATCCTGCACAGCTGAGCAAACGGCCCGTCTGTTCTTTGATAACGTGGTACGTTTGCATGGGGTCCCCAAGTCCGTGGTGTCTGATCGCGGTACTCAGTTTGCAAGTAAGTTTTGGGGCGCCCTGGGAACACTGGTAGGAATGCGGGTGAACCTGTCCACCGCCTACCACCCCCAGTCCGATGGGCAGACAGAGCGGGTAAACCGTGTCCTGGGTGATATGCTGCGTAACTTTACTGGTCGCACACCCTCTGCATGGGATACATACCTTACCGCTGCTGAGTTTGCCATTAACAATGCCACCAACCGTTCAGTTGGCAACAGTCCGTTCTTCCTGAACTACGGGTATAACCCTGCCTTACCTGTCTGGCGGGAGCTGGATGTTAATGTACCCGCTGCAAAGACCTTTGCCAAATCCTTTGTGTCCCGACTAACTGATGCTAAGGCTTGCCTGGAAGCTGCACAGCAACGGGCTACGGACTATTACAACAAGTCCAAGAAGGACGTCACCTTCACCAAGGGTCAATTGGTCATGTTGAGCACTAAGAACTTACGCTCCCTGGCTGATGGTTCCCGTAAGCTGTTACCACATTTCGTGGGGCCATACCCGGTAGTGCGCATGGTAGGCTCAGTAGCCGTAGAGCTGCAACTGCCATCTGATCTGCGCATTCACCCCACGTTCCATGTCTCCCTCATACGCCCATACCGGGGTACCCTGCCTGAAACTGACAAAAGCACTCCCCCTGTCACGGAGGCCAGCCCCACTACGTGGCTGTCGGGCAAGCAAACCCTGTATGCTGTGGAACGCATATTAGACCACAGGGCTAGCCGTGTTGGCAAAGGTAGACGCAAGCGCATCATGCATGAGTACCTAGTCAAGTGGTCTGGGTATTCCTCTGAGCATAATAGCTGGGAACCTGCACGCAACTTCACCTCTGACATGAAACCCATGCTGGACGAAGCTAAGCAACGGGCACAAGCTAAGCAGGGCTCTCTCTGATCCATTGCCCTATACTACCTGCCTGTGGCTTCTGTCTTATGCATCGGGGACGCTGCATCTAGAGGGGGAACAGTTGTTGTAGCCTTAAGCATTTCCGTGTATGCTTAAGAGATATTTAGCACTCTGTTAACCGTTGTTAATACCTGTTTAACTAACTAACTTACTAACTGACGGTAACCAATTCGTAACCAGGATTACGAATTAGTTAACCGCCGCCCGCCATTTACTAACCAACCCTTCCAAGTGTCCGTACTTGACAGAAGTCCAGAACTTGTCTGGATTGGGCTATTTACCGACTGAATGGTAAATAGTGGAACGCCTGGTTCCTGGTTCACTGATTTTCCGGTTGTTGGAGTGACCTCTGGCCGTCACGTCTGATTCGAGATTCTACGACATCACCCAAGTACGACTTGGATCTCTGACTCAGTGATGCTATATAATCGGGCTCTGGCCCAACAACCGGTATCTTTCGATGCCACCATCAATTGGTTTCTAATACAACACTGCTGCTGCATAGTGCAGTTGCCATGCACTGCTGCTGCCATGCAGTGCAGCTGCCATCGCATGCAGTGCTGCTGCCGTGTGGGGCCGCTGCCACCTGCTGCGGCTGCCGCACTGTGCTGCTGCCGCGTGCTGCTGCTGCAGTGTGCTGCCATTGCCACATGGTGCAGTTGCCACTGCAGGGTGCTGCTGCCGTGCAGTGCAGCTGCCACGTGATATCCTAAATTTAGTTTAGACCCAAGGGTTTGCTAGCCATATGAGTACATTCAACAGCGGCACCATGTTTAACTGCATTATCACTCTTGCAATCAACATTTTCTGTAGATATTTTGCTGCATCCATTTTGCATAAAATGCAAAAATATTAACTTTAAGAATATCAGTTGCATGATTATTTACATGATATTTAGGCAGCTCATACTCATAAGATTGATCATTATTTAATTCCAATTCCAGATCTTTAAGGTTGGTTATTTCTGCATAAATTTCATGATTTCAATATTCATATGTGTGCATTAAATATGTACTTATATATATTAGGCATTTAAAGCAATCCAATAAATGGATGAATAAATTCAAAATAATATTGGCTCATGTAATTTATTGCTGATTCGGACAAAGTACTAGATTCCCATTACCTGCCAAGCTCTTTGGTATAATATCCACTGATTTTGAAAGTTTATTTTGGAGCCCATGAATTCGTATTGTTATACCTCTATTTTTCATTCATTTTTAATTATGGATGGAATAATTAACAAAAACCTGTCTGATTCAGGAAAACCCTAAAGTAATATAAAGTTATGTAGTGGATATTAAGTCAGTTTGGATTAATTAATATATCTTATATATATTTAGCCTATATATTATTTATAGGCTAAATGGCCATTAAAAAAATAAAGAATCTTGGGATAAAGTGTAATCATGAAGAGAGTACAATATGCTGCTAATTTCATTTGATTAGCTAGAAGACGATAACGATTTTTTCATCCATCGATGATTTGCTGGATTTTGCAAGGGGTGCAGCTGCCATGTGCTGCCGCTGATGCATGGTGCAGCTGTTGTATCTCTGTCATATCCGCCTAAAGCAAAGGCTCGATCCAAGGATGCCAGTCAACTGGCCAACCTGGATATTAGCCATGAGATACCCCAGGATACTACATACAGCAGCTCCCACTGCAGGGTGCTGCTGCCACGCATCGTAATAAGTCGCATTTCCAAACTCATGGATGGCGCATTGAAGCTAAATAATAAATGTGCACATATGGACAGTGCGAGCCATGAATGCCAAATAAAGGAGGGATATGAGGAAGGTTGAGGGCGGCCTGGATGCCCCCCCTGGACTACAACGTGGGAAAATGTTGAACCAAAATATTAGCTACATACACATCACCACAAACAACTAAGAGAAAAATCAGAGGAATACCTAGGGTGAAACATCTATGGCAAGTGGAAGTGTGGGGAACTGGGGCAGTGAATCTACTTTGGACCCCAGTACACCAAGATGGTGGAGGTGCGGGGAAATGGGGCGGCAGGCCCCAGTCCCCACACAACCACCGTACACTTCTGGGAGTTACAGCATTGAAAGCGGTAGTCAAATGCATATTTAAAAGCATGATGTCAATCCTTAGCGTTTTGAGAATGAATGTAAGTGCTAATTTCAAGTATTGCTCCACGAGCAACAGTGCGTGGCGGGTAGCAATCAGGACGACAGTTACAACCTTGTAAGGGCGGGGTGGGGTCCTCGCTCCCGCAATTGCAGTCCTTCTGTGAAAGTATAAAATGCTATTACCTGAATTCACTGTTATATATTGTTTGGTGCAAAAATAATTGTTAGTTAGCTTTTGATTGATTGATTGATTACAAGTTACTCTGAACTCGTAAGGCCCGGTACGAGCCAGGAGGCTCACGGACCGTGAAGCAAAAAAGACAAAAGACAAAAAAAGAGATAAAAAGACGATTGTCAGAAAAAGTAAATAAAAAACAAAAGAAACAGAACGAACGGAAAAGAAAGTAAAGGAACTGATAGCGGCAAACTATATTAATTAGCCTGCCCAAGATCTTCTCATACAACGAATCTCATAAAGTGCTCTGGCCAAAATGCGTTGGTTATCCAAGCTCATAATAGCGATCATGTTCCCTCTCAAAACGTCCCCAGCTTGCAACAACTCTAGCCTTATGCTCTCATAAGCTGGACATTCCATGAGGACATGATATTCATCCTCAACCACGCCACTCTCACACATAGGACAATAGCAAAGTGCTCTAACTCTCCCATTCGGACGGTTCACCTCAATAGCCCAACAGCAAAGCCTGAACCGGATAAGGCTGATGTGATGTGTGTGCGGAATATAACCCGCCATGTGCTTAGAATCCCCCATCCAATGATGATATCTGCACATTTTGATGCCTGGTTGAAGCCCATCTGACACAAAGTCTCGTGGATCTATGGCAATCCTATCACTCCTCCAACCTGCCCTCATCTTACTCTGCAAACCCTCCACCAGTTTAGCAGTGTCCACCCGGTAAGCCGCCAAGGCATTAACTTTCTCCTCTATATCCGTAATAGCAGAATGCCCAACCAGGTCACAACCCATGATCCTCAGGAGGTGAAGCATCTGGGCACCCCAGGTCTCACCCTGACAATTTGTAAGAAGGGCTAGCCTCAACTCTTCCCTGAAAACCCAGTAATAGACAGAACCACGAGCATCAACCAACTTATTCCGTCCAGAAACGGAAAACTAATTTAGCCCAGAAAACCTGAAGCGGGTATTGATCAAACTCCCTGAAGAGTAAATTATTAGGTGCAACTTTGACGCCTGCTAGCGCACGCAAAAAGGATTGTTGTAACGTTACCATAGGATCCTTGAGAGCCTTCTCAAAGCAGCCACACCCCGCGGTATCCTCAGCCCTTAAAACTTCTAAGAGTCTCTCAGGGCCCCAGACCTGGACCCCATAAGAGAGAATGGATCTAATTTGTGCATCAAAACATTTCAAACCAATCCTAGGAAGCAAAAGGCCCTGACGACTCAGCTTATGTATAAGCACATACATGACCCGCTGCCCCACCTTAAAGAGCTCCTTGGTACAAGAGACAAAGGTTGTGTTAGGCCCATAATAAATACCCAAATAGCGAGCTCGATCTACCACCTCTAATTGCCTGTAGACCGTGACCCCACCTTCATGACTAGCCATTTTAAAAGGTGGCAACTTCTTCAACAGTCTATCTCCGTATCTCAGGGGTAGGAGATACCTCTAAAACCTCCGTTTTCTTAACATTCACACGCATCCCAAAAGCCTCACACCATTTGCTCAGGACTTCAAGGAGCCGCTCCATTCGTATCCTTGATTGAGCAAAGAGCGTAAGGTCATCGGCATAAAGAAGCAAAGGAATGCGGATACCATCAACCATGGGACTAGTGTCAACGGACATATAAGCCGGAATATGCTTATCTAGCGCATCAACAAGATCTACAAAACCCTCGCCAAAAATCCCATAAAGTGTGGGGCTGAGAGGGCAGCCTTGCTTCACACCTTGCACCGATTCAAAAGGATCACCTTTAATGCCATTAACTTTCAACATAAGGACCGCCTTTTCATAACCAGCCTTAATAGACTCTAGGGCCTTAGCCCCAACTCCTCTCTCTTCAAGGCGCATCCATAGCAGGTGCCTTGGTACCCGGTCAAAGGCCTTCTCGAAGTCTATCTGGCAAATGTAGAGAGGTGGAGAAGCCCTAGACCCTTTACAGTGCCTGTCCAGCATATGACGCAAAACAAAAATATTATGCACTGTGCCCCTATTTTTATGAAAACCTCCTCGGTAATGAGAACGGACCCCATTACCTTCACCCCATGAACTAAGACGATTCTCCAGCAAAAAGGCATACAATTTAGCCAGAACACTTCCCACTGCTAAACCCCGATAGTTACCCATCACCCCCACATCACCTTTTTTATGGAGAGGGGATAGCGCTGCTACTTCAAACTGAACCGGAAAATCATTCATGCTACGAATATGTTCAAAGAGAGCCCGCAGGGGACCCACCATCACATTGACCTCCTTATCATCAACCAAGCGAGTGGCCTTTTTCAGGCATTCTGCGGGGATCTTACCTAAACCACCTGACTTGCCATTGCTAAGCCGCTGAATCGCCTTACCAACCTCAGAAGCACTGAAAGGCTCGTCCATAAGGACCGCAGCTTGTGACCGCAATTTAAACCCAGAAGACTTCGACCAATCCTTCCCTTGACTCTTAGATTGCGAGTTGATAACACACAGAATCTCCTCACACGCACGTGTTCACATTGCAAATAGCTGGCTTATGACCTTCGTAGATTTCAAGCCGAAAGTTGCGGTTTTGTTGTACGTCTTTGTTCATTCGGCCGCGCGTGCATGTAGCCCGTGTGCCTTTTTGATATGTGCTGATTTTGATAATTATTTTTTTGCACCAAGCAATATCTTACAGTGAATTTAGGTAATAGCATTGTATACTTTCACAGATTGCGGGAGCGAGGACCCCACCCCTTATCTACGGCTGAATGCCTTTCGTCGGCGTCATCTCTCCCTACTACAGCAGCAACATGTCGCTGCAGGAAGATGACGAGATCTTCGATGAATGAAGAACTCAACAAGGTTGTAACTGTCGTCCTGATTGCTACCCAACAATAGTGTCAACGATTGTTTTGATAAGAATGATGGTGACCTCGCATAAGCCTTGCAAAATAATGAATACATGAGTAGATCATACCGAGATCATACCTGATCTGGAGATAAATATTTATAGGCATTTATGCTTCTCCTTACCTGTGCAGTGAATAATACATCAAGCCGTCGTGATAACGATCTGGTGAGCACATCAGCAAGAAATTACAGAAGATGTATCAATAAACTTATCAGGGCTGGACAGTCAGCATCTAGTGTACAATAAAAAATGTTACGAAAGTTTAAAACAAAACTCATGAAAAAAATGAATAGATATTAAGGTTGGACCTCGCAGCAGACGAAAAGTCACTGCACACACGCCTCATTTGCTGCCGTATACAAAATGCGCAATGCATTCAAGGCATGCCGCTATTAAATTGCAGCAGCTTTTTTAACTTAAAAATGCAAGCTATTCATTGTGCTGTTGTGGAACCCCGTGCGATGAATTTGGTGATGCACCCCTCGCAAACGCTGCCTGTTTCAGAAGCTGACAGTCCCTGTAGACGTCGGTGAGTTTTCCTTAGCTTGTGCAGCAATTATAGAGGTGAGAAGGGTACAGGGCGCGAAAAGAGAATCGTGTCTTCGGAGCTAATACGGAAACAGAATCCACGTTTACAGTGACCACAGTGCGTGGTCAGCTTATAGACTTACATAGGTCTTCCTGGAGTCTATGCAGGGGATTCTAGCTAGAATTTGCAATAATGCTTTGCAACGCATTAGGTTTATTTGCTATCCAGGTCGATCGCCCATCCAAGGCGGTCTGAGGCATTTTAATGAAATTGGCCCGAGGCATTCATTGCACACGAACTTCGCTAACATCTCTTTAAAACCACTGGACATGCGGACACAAATAAGTGGAATTTGGACTCATGGACTCATGCTCGTATGAACAGCATTTAAAAGGGCAATTTCTGTACGCTTACATAAATGTACAATTTATGAACTATTTGTGAGAATTAGGAATGAATATTGAGTGGAATTGTAATAAACCAATGAATATTAATGTAAGCATGCACGATAAGAAGGATTAACGAGTCGGTGTGTGTGGGGGAATTGTTAGATGCATGCATGCATGGTGGACTTCCCACGCTCGACGCGGGAAGGACCGGACAGCCCTGATCATGATAGGAATGCATGTATGTGCCAAGGCGAATGAAGAAGCGAGAGCAAAAGCACACTGCGTGCATGAAGCGTGTTGCGTGCGCAGACCGGACGCGGCCAGTCCAGGCGATTCGGTTGGGCCCGGTCCGCGCGGATGCCGTACCCGGTCCGGGCGCGCTGTATTCTTGGCGCGCCGGTCCGCCATACTTGTACGGCCGGTCCGCCTGACATATGATACTTCTTCAATATGTACCACGACATTGTATAGTGCTTTAAATGAGCTACAAACGTTCAAGCTGTAAGCGATAAGATTCCAGTTACATGCTTCTTGACGCGGGTGTGCACCTGACACTACCGGGGGCTTCTTAGACTGTATTACAGCATAACCAAGTGCCCTAAGAGTAGGGCTCGGCCGCAGCGAAGCCAGTGACAGATGAGGAGGACTAATAAGCCTGCGTCAGCCGCCGCCTGTGCAACCAAACGCCGGCCAGACTTTGACCGTGTCGTGAAGCGCACAGACGGCCATGTAACAAGACGATAAGAAAAGAAACCCATTTTACATAAACTTCAGCATATCATCATCGGGTCAAAATTTTACACGTTCCTGTGCATAACATATGAAAACGTGTGTAGGAACCCCGTACGGCACATGGTCATGTCAGGTCAATTTGTTACCTACATCGTACGCAGCTAGCAGTCGTCATACGCAGCAGTCATCATATGCCGCAGTCGTCATACGCCACATGTACCTAGTCGCAATCTGCGAATGCACCGTCAATTTGTGAAGCGTACACGGCAGCTTCACTGAGTCGCGTGGCCCGTTTGGCCGCACCTGTCGTGCTTACCGGAGGCCGTCTAATCCTCCTTGTTTACCTCCCTCTCCATTCCCTGCCCACTTCAATGCTGCAAGCCAAGCTGCGACTGCCCGCGCACGCCTTCCAAGCAGTTCGGAACCCATATATCCCGTAAATGATGACGACGTCACCGCCCATACTGGCGCTGAGCACTCCATGCTGCATCTCAAATCCGCGCCATTGCTCTTGACTGCACGTAATTCGAGGGTCCCGGCAGGCGACGCGGCCCTGTCGACGGGACGACGAGGCTGCAACCCAACAAGCAGACCCTCCTGCAGTGAAGCTGCCTCCCATGCGGATAGCGGACGCAATCATTGGTCACCTCCTTTACCTCCCCCTCCTTTTAGCGTCCCCGCCAATGTGCGCAGCTTATAATGGCGGCACTTAGGATAACTCGCCACCATCGCGGAAGTGTCGACGTCGTGAACGGCATTTAAGAAGCCTTGACAACACCGCACCGGTGGTGGTGGTGGTGGTGTGTACATGCGGCGGCCATGCACTGAGATGTACAACTTGACAACGTAAACATTCCTTACACCCCCACCCCCACCCTCACCCCCACCCCCACCCCCACCCCCACCCCCACTGACACTGGCATTGGCACCTTCCCATTGTGGCTACAACGCTACAACCCATCATCGGTGGCCGCTGAATTCAGGATTAACCCTCAACACGCGGACAGCCCCCCCCCCGCATGTGTCATCCCTCTAGTCGGTCCAGAACGTTGCCCTAAACCCAACCAGTTGCGAACCCACCCAAGAGACTAAAAACGACTGTACGGCACAGTTCAACTCAGCACAGAATCGACAGATTCGTTTCGACCTATTGACAGATGTCTGCTCGAAGACGAAGACAGGAACAGGAGACCTGCTCACAGCCCTGCCCCAGACTTTGTGAAAACCAGCATGTTGACTTCAGTCTTCATGTCCTGACGTGAGAACTCCTTACGGCCACGCCCCTTGAAGGCGTAGTGTCGCGTGTACTGGGAGCGCCGGTCTGCATCTTGCTGTGCCTTAAATTCGCTGTGGAGGAAAGGGACGTGAAGGAAGACGGCAGGAGAGGGCGGCAGAACTAAGATAGAAGCAAGAGAGGGCAGAGCACAAATGCTAGAGTCATCACATGTGCGGAGTCACATCGTGTGCCAGCAGAGGAGCGTAGGTTGCGTTGGGACATATGAACGCACGTGCATGGGCTGAATTGTACCGGGAGGCATGGAGATGGGCCTGAGGACCCGTCGTCAGCGATGGAAAAGGAAAGAATCATCTGGCAAGCTGATGGTAGTGTAGGTAGTGCTGAAACCTGGGGGAAGCATATGCACGGGGTGCTGGCAATGAATCTCCGGTAAGGCAAAGAACCGGTGATGTCACTAGGGCCCCAGTTTAGTGCCCACCAGGTCGCATGTCTTCACCAACGTCACGCAGAAAGGTGCAAGTACATTGGCCGTTGCATATTTCCAGGGTGCCTTCCCGGCCGTATTGGTCGACGTAACCTTACGCCCCGACCGAAACTCTGGCCCGACAAAATTTCAAAACACCATATCAGAGGTTAAAGGGATGAATTTATGCAGCTACTCGACAGGACTAGCCGCGACCCCTGGGTCACTGTTGACGCATCGGTGATGATTTTAACACGTGAAGTACTGTGGCGGGAATTCCCCCCACTTCTGGAATGGGATTAAAAAAATGGCTACAGGTATATCTCGCTGGTTGCCGCAGTCGGTAAGAATGCGCACATCCTCTGTAAGTATCTGAAAAACAGGTCATCCCGCGCTGAGAGATATATACATTAATTCTTCTTCTTCGGTTATGGTATACTTCACTACACATCCCATTTACGCCATAAGCATCTGCCGTCATGACGCGCGGAATGACTTCAGGGCACGAGCACCGTGATGTAAGCGATCTTACCATTCTTCTTCTCCTCCTGGCCCACTCGTCCACCAGAATACTAGCGCCAGCCCAAGCGCCACTTTAACGGCCAAGCCGGCTTGCCCGGCAGGAAGTATAGCTAGCGCAGCATTTGTCAATTTAGACACTTTATTGCGAATGCCAGCCATTAAACGTATTCCGTGAACTCAAATCCGCAAGCAGGTAATATGGCAATATTCTTTTTGGTGGTTGAGCCGCCTACGTTAAGATCTTGCATAAACAGCCCCCTTAAGATTAGAAGATGAACGTTCCTAGTAAAACGTACCATGCATGAAAGACATCTCAAGCTCTTGGCCAAACAGCCGCACAGGACTTGTCGTGCATTTGTGGAACTCATCTTACAGTCAATCGTAACCGTTATCTTCATTCTGGCAAAGGAGAATTGCTCATTACTCGAACGATCGTTATGCGTAGGTGCTATTGTTTTATGTTCGCTGGGGTTCTACTTCTCGATTAGGTATCAACGGCTGTCGCGAGCAGGGGCCTGACAGCCAATTAGAACTGTGATATAATCTCAATTACGTAAATTGTGTACTCTTGGCAAGGCATTAGGGCTTAGTATGCAGCAGAACCCGACCCGTGCGCTCGGCGCACGCCTGCAGCAGCAGCCACAACGGCTGGCTCGCTGCCCCTTCCGGAGCAGTATAGGACAACGCTTCAGGCCAATTGTCCATGCCGGACCCTCAGAAGAAAACCAAGAGCCTGGCAAGCTCTTCGGGTTGATTCCATCGCGCACGAAGGGCGAAAACCTTTTTGAGCGCATCGAATCGGGCGAATTCACGGATACTGGGTCAACAAAGGAGAAAATGACGCGGCCCTTACGTCAGGCGCTTGCTAAGGAGCCGCTTTTCGGTAAGACCCGTGTTGGACACCGTCGAGGCCACATCGTGCCAGGCCGGCTGCTCGTCGTGCGAATGTATTGCCAACGCGATATAAAACCATAAGAGCTCTTCCACTAGACGCCAAATACTTTCAGCTTCTCCTGGCTTAGCTATTGTACTAAACTTGCACGCACGTCCGGCGAACCCTAAATCGCTCGACTCCGTCGATCTATCATGCTTTTTGAGGATATGTTACATCACTTAAATATTTCTTACATGTATCCTATTGCGTTATGAATGTCGGTACGGTACGGCCGGCGTTGTGTCTACCGACCTTCTCCCGTGTTATAATCCAATTAATGCAGCATATGCCGCATCCCGGAACCGCGCTCCGTCCTAAATCTGAAATATTGTAGCTCATACCCTGAAGCTTTAATTATAGAGTTCTTCCATGAAGATGTTCCATGAAAAGATGTTCCTACGCAAACCTCAACCTCCAGTGAATGATCCCAGCATGGCCCCAGAGCCACTCCATCCCCCTCCCAGGTTCCCGTTCCACTCCCGAACACCACGTACGGCCCCTACTTTCAGATGTACTTTTCAGATGACTACTTTCAGATGTACTTTTTAGTCCCCCTGCTCATCCTTATTTGGGGCTCGTCGGGGCAACGGCGTTGTGCGAGAGTCCTTCTCTTTCTGTAGCTCCTTAAAGATTTCACTTGCGGTTGGCAGTTTGTGATTATTTTAATGCTGTACACCAAAGCCTTCATTTCCCATCCTGCCAAATATATGCGCCACAAGATTCACTCCATGAGTCCATCATCGCCCCGATTTCAATCGCCTATGGTTATTGCGTCCATCTCATGCTCATGTACGTACGCTCCTTACTTCTCTTCCGGGCAGCAGCCCGCACAGGTAGCTGTTCCCCGTCCTCCCTTGGCTCGTGTTATCCCGCCTCTTTGTTGTGTACCCCCGCGACCTCAATCATCAACCCCAAACCCCGATGACGCAATCACACACAGGGCGTGCCGTAGCCCGCACGCTGGCGGAGCTGGGTCGTCGTTGGCGCGCGGATGCCGCGAAACGTATGCCGGAGGTAAGCTGCCTATTTAAGCTACTTGTGTGTATGGTGGTTTTGAGGGGGGGAGAGGGGGGCAGGAAGGCGAACATAGGAGACCTGGTACTGGGGGGGACGGAGGGGGGAGAGCCAGCCGAAGAACTGGACTTGGCCGTGAGGCAGTGCCGTATAATATAAGGATTTGCGGCCCGTCCTGGGGGGTTCAAGTATTCCGGAGCGTTGATTAACGGATTCGATGTCCGTGCTCATCAGCGGATGGGGGGCAGGCGACTTGGGCATGTGCATGTGTGTTTGTCTGTGTATGTGTGTGTGTGTATGGGGGGGGGAAGGGCAGGGGAGGAGTGGAGTTAGTGGGCACGGACTTCTGGCTGGGGGACGAGGGACAGGCGCAAGGCTGTGTGCCCAAGTCCATTCCTTGAGACCACGTCAGGAGCCGGATGGGATGTGGAGGGCAGGCCAGGGCTTTGGGTGGGTGGGAACCGGGCCAACTGTGGCAACTTGATGGTACGGTAACCAGATAGGGGGATAAGGGGGCCTTATGGGGCCGGATCTCTCGTGGTGAAGAGCACAGGTAGGTGCGTGCCACGTAGCCTTCGCAGCGGTTTAGATCGTGCGAAGGATTGGATGACCCTGCCGCCGTGACTGCCCCTCGGCGGTGTGGTGTCCCCGGGGGCAAGCAGCGGCAATTATGTTTTTGCGGTCATCACAACTAATTACAAGATGTGATTATTTTTATTATTAAATAATGTTAACTAATTAATAGAGCGATCCCTCTTTAATTACACTTTTATTTGTATTTTGATTATTAACGGTAACGGTTACGGAACAGCGCAGCCGCCTCACTCGCTTCATGAATATCTGCTGGCCGATATTATATAATATTTGTTCGCAGGCCCGCGGCGACATTCGGGAGATTGTGGGCCAGCCAGTATTCGTGCCGCTGTACAAGCTGTTCCTCGTGTACGGAAAGATCTTCCGTCTGAGCTTCGGTCCCAAGTCGTTTGTCATCATCTCGGACCCTGCGTACGCGAAGCAGATCCTGATGACGAATGCCGACAAGTACAGCAAGGGACTGCTGTCGGAGATTTTGGACTTCGTGATGGGCACGGTACGGTTATGCAGGGCAGGTGTGCCCAACGGCCAACGACCAACGACGGCTCGTTCGGTGTACGACGTTAACGTTTGCTTGCGTCCTTTTGTTTTTCCGAATGCGTAATGGAACGGGGAAGCGCGCATCAGCGGACATTTCGTAACATCTACCTTGTCCACTGGTGCAACAGCTGTGCCAATTCCATATGTATTATATTTATTTATTAACAATTAATATTTTTCTTGACGCCGCCCCCCTCGCACCCCGACCTCATGCCCCCCGTACCCCCCGTGGCACCTCCTGGTTGGTGCGTCTAGGGTTCTCAGAAGAAGCAGTAGTCGCAGATCACATGTGTGTACTCGCCGTTCCCTCCCTCCTCTGGTGCTGCTTGCTCCCCCAGGGCCTCATCCCGGCCGATGGAGAGATTTGGAGGGCGCGGCGGCGGGCTGTCGTACCCGCTCTGCACAGAAAGTATGTATGTGTGTGTGTGTTTGTCGCAGGCAGAGGGGCTGATGGGGGGGGTTGGGGTGTGTGCGGGTGGGGGGGGTTGGGGGGTTATGGTATTTAGAGACATCGACTTCGTAGGTAGTAGGTAGGGGGGTCAGGTGGCGCTGGACTCAGGAACGCGGTCAGGTCTGATGCTACCTGCTCTCCGTGCCCCACCCCTGCGTGTTGGTATCCGCGGACGTGCGGCACAAGATATGTCATTGCATGTATCCTTTTGTCGTACTGGGTTGGCATGGTTTCCTCAGCGTCAGGAGGATATGGCGGTCCTTCGTCCTTCCTACACTGAACGGCGTTGGTGCCATCTTCCCGCATGCAGGGGAGGGGCGCACCTGAGGGGGGAGGCGCACGTGTGGCTGTTGCCAGTACTTCTGCACTAAACCAATGCCCCCCTACTCATCGCCTAATTAGGCTTCCCGATTATTTTGCCTTGGAGGCCGCTTTTCCTTCCTGTCCGGCCCCTATGAAAAGAGGCTTCAAAGGCCCCTATAAGGCCCTTTTGTGGTGTCAGTCTCTCTCTCTCTCTCTCTCTCTCTCTCTCTCTCTCTCTCTTTCTTTATATATATATATAATATGTCTTATCCTGGTCACCCTAGCTGACACGTCGGGCAACGTGTTCATTCCATCGCGCAGCACAGCTCTATCTTCCTCCCCTCTGTTAATTGCGCCAGGGGAAGGGGGTCGCAGGGTTGAGAACAGAACATGAAGTGCAATGTGCGGGAAGGACATGTGACCACCAAGCCTTTGAATGAAATCTCCCCCTCCCCTTGACGGTTAGTCCTTTGTTTCGTCAGCAACCACCACCACCAGCGTTTCTATGTACGTCTTCCTCCCCTCCGCCGCCCCTCTGGCGCCTTTCCCCCCCCCACCAGATACGTTGCCTCTATGGTCCACATGTTCGGTGACTGCACCCTGCACGGCACCTCCACCCTCGACCGTGTTGTGGCCTCCGGGGAGTCCATCGACATGGAGAACTACTTCTCCCGGCTCGCTCTCGACATCATTGGCAAGGCCGTCTTCAACTACGACTTCGACTCGCTCACGCACGACGACCCGGTCATCCAGGTGAGAGGGAGGTCGGAAGTCGGAAGTCGGAGGAGGGGCGCCGCTGGGTGGGAAGCGAGATGAGGGAGGGACGTGCGCGAATCTGAAGGCGTTGCGAGAGAAGAAGAAAAAGGAGCTGATGAGTATGAGTCCCCCGATGATAATGATGATGATGATGAGGAGGAGGATTCTCCGTAAATCCAAAAAAAGGAACCAACGGTAAAGAGATGTTAGGAGGTTTGGGGCCCAAAGGGCTGCGATTGGTCAAGGAAGGACAGACGGACAGACATATAGACAGACGGACGGACGGACGGACAGACGTCATCTGCCTTGTGTTTACCTCGATAGTCGGAGGACTCTCGCAACCCGACAACCGACCATCCGCTCCACAACCCTCACCCGCCCAGGGGTGCAGGGTGCGGTCGCCCCTCACCCCTCATAGCTATTTCCGACCTCCACTTCAACACAGACGATCACTCACGCGCTCACCGGGCTAACTAACTTGCACAACAAACGACCACTCTCTCGTCCCCCGACGCCACTCCTGACCCGGCAGCTGTCAACCCGGCTCGAGTTTTGCAGGAGACACTTTTAAAATTATAAAATTTTAATTAAAATGTTGCGATATGCCAAACCGATATAAAAAATATCTTGACGAAGCCAGAGCAGAGTGGGATGCACAGCTCAATCACTCATTCGCCCAATCGCCATCCCCCCCCTCTCCAGGCCGTGTATACGGTTCTCCGTGAGGCGGAGCACCGCTCCACCGCCCCCCTGGCGTACTGGAACATTCCCGGGGTCAGCATGGTGGTGCCCCGGCAGCGGAGGTGTCAAGAGGCGCTGAGGATCGTAAACACCACCCTGGATGGCCTCATCGACAAGTGCAAGAAGCTGGTAGGGCCGGACGAGGGGGGGGCCGATAGGGCTGGTAGGACGAGGGGGAGGGGCGGTAGGGCTGGTAGGACGAGGGGGAGGGGCGGTAGGGCTGGTAGGACGAGGGGGGGGGCGGTGGGGCTGGTAGGACGAGGGGGGGGCGGTAAGGCTGGTAGGACGAGGGGGAGGGGCGGTAGGGCTGGTAGGACGAGGGGGGGCGGTAGGGCTGGTAGGACGAGGGGGAGGGGCGGTAGGGCTGGTAGGACGAGGGGGGGGGCGGTAGGGCTGGTAGGACGAGGGGGGGGGCGGTAGGGCTGGTAGGACGAGGGGGGGGCGGTAGGGCTGGTAGAACGAGGGGGAGGGGCGGTAGGGCTGGTAGGACGAGGGGGAGGGGCGGTAGGGCTGGTAGGACGAGGGGGAGGGGCGGTAGGGCTGGTAGGACGAGGGGGGGGGCGGTAGGGCTGGTAGGACGAGGGGGGGGGCGGTAGGGCTGGTAGGACGAGGGGGGGGGCGGTGGGGCTGGTAGGACGAGGGGGAGGGGCGGTAGGGCTGGTAGGACGAGGGGGGGGGCGGTAGGGCTGGTAGGACGAGGGGGAGGGGCGGTAGGGCTGGTAGGACGAGGGGGGGGGCGGTAAGGCTGGTAGGACGAGGGGGAGGGGCGGTAGGGCTGGTAGGACGAGGGGGGGGGCGGTAAGGCTGGTAGGACGAGGGGGAGGGGCGGTAGGGCTGGTAGGACGAGGGGGGGGGCGGTGGGGCTGGTAGGACGAGGGGGGGGCGGTAAGGCTGGTAGGACGAGGGGGAGGGGCGGTAGGGCTGGTAGGACGAGGGGGGGCGGTAGGGCTGGTAGGACGAGGGGGAGGGGCGGTAGGGCTGGTAGGACGAGGGGGGGGCGGTAGGGCTGGTAGGACGAGGGGGAGGGGCGGTAGGGCTGGTAGGACGGGGGGGGGCGGTAGGGCTGGTAGGACGAGGGGGAGGGGCGGTAGGGGCTGGTAGGACGAGGGGGGGGGCGGTAAGGGCTGGTAGACGAGGGGGAGGGGCGGTTAGGGCTGGTAGGGACGAGGGGGGGGCGTAAGGCTGGTAGGAGACGAGGGGGAGGGGGCGGTTGGGCTGGTAGGACGAGGGTGGGCGGTAAGGGCTGGTAGGACGAGGGGGGGGGCTGGTAGGGCTGGTAGGACGAGGGGGAGGGGCGGTAGGCTGGTAGGACGAGGGGGGGGGGGTAGGGTCTGGTAGGACGAGGGGGGGGGCGGTAAGGCTGGTAGGACGAGGGGGAGGGGCGGTAGGGCTGGTAGGACGAGGGGGAGGGGCGGTTAGGTGTAGGACGAGGGGGGGGCGGTGGGGTAGGGCTGTAGGACGAGGGGGAGGGCGGTAGGGCTGGTAGGACGAGGGGGGGGCGGTAGGCTGGTGTAGGACGAGGGGGGGGGCGGTAAGGCTGGTAGGACGAGGGGGAGGGGCGGTAGGGCTGGTAGGACGAGGGGGGGGGCGGTAAGGCTGGTAGGACGAGGGGGAGGGGCGGTAGGGCTGGTAGGACGAGGGGGGGGGCGGTAGGGCTGGTAGGACGAGGGGGGGGCGGTAGGGCTGGTAGGACGAGGGGGGGGGGCGGTAGGGCTGGTAGGACGAGGGGAGGGGCGGTAGGGCTGGTAGGACGAGGGGGAGGGGCGGTAGGGCTGGTAGGACGAGGGGGGGGGCGGTAGGGCTGGTAGGACGAGGGGGGGGCGGTAGGGCTGGTAGGACGAGGGGGGGCGGGGAGCCGCTGTGGTAACAGACGGGTTAGCTTGGCTGACACGGAATGGCGTGAGGGGTGAGGGGTGTAATCCTCTGATGAACAGAAGGGGGGGCTTCAGATATATTATATTAAATATAATCGGGAGAAGGAGTGGGGTTTGAGAAAGGGCATGCCAAAGGAGTGGGTTGGGGTGGGGCAAGGAGGAGATGCACCCGTGGGGAAGTGACAAGGGGCGAAATCAGGGGAAAGGGAAGGAGCAGTGCTGGATTCGGATCGTGCGGGAAAGATTGCAGTTGTGTACGTAAATGGCAAATGGTGTACATGTATGCACGGGATCGTACCGTACTGTATTCACGGTTAAAAGTTGTTCACGGTTATCGGTTATCGGTTATCCTCGGCTATGTGCGTATTCTCGGCCATCGAGTGGATCAGCACTGTATCGCCCAAGCGGATGGACCACGGGCGGGCCGCCCGAAATGATGAGGCATCAAATCTTCTTTTTTCAACGTGGAGAATCACCCCCTTTTAGCCACGCGTCTTCCCCCCCACCCCACCCCGGGCCCCCACCCCACCCCGTCTGTCTCTTTCCGGCCCCTTGGCCCCCTCCGTGCGGTTCTGGCTCCATCCATAGGCTCATCCCTGTTTACGATACTTACCGTGCCCACCCTTTCCTCAACGGTGTCATAGTGCCCCCCCGTTGCTAGCCCCCTTTTGCTTCCTCTCCCCTCCCAACCTTTACCCTCCTGAGCATAAAACTAAACTCCTTTTCTGATACATAATACTACATATAAAATAAAATTATTTTATTTTAAATATAATATTATATTTAATGTTATTACATTACATATATTTATATATACATGGATTATATCCTCCGCTGCGTCGCATGGCGTTGAATGTCGTAATAATTCGTCCGGATCCATCACCTCGTCCCCCGGCCTCTCAAAACGGGCACCCGACCACGACACTGAAATGAAGCTGAAGCTGAGCCCTCGAGCCCCTCCCCCCCCTGACCTTCAGGTTGAGGAGGAGGACATGGAGTTCGGGGAGGAGTTCTTGTCGGACCGCGACCCCTCCATCCTGCACTTCTTGGTTGCCTCCGGCGACGAAATCTCCTCCAAGCAGCTGCGGGACGACCTCATGACGCTGCTGATTGCGGGTCACGAGACCACGGCGGCAGTGCTCACCTGGACGCTCTACTCCCTGGCGTCGCACCCCGAGGTGACGGAGGCCATTCGACGAGAGGTGCGGAAATGAGGAGGAGGATATGAGGAGGAGGATAATGAGGAGGAGGAGGAGGAGGATGGAGGGTGGGGGAAGGGATCGGAGTTGATAGGAGGTGAAAAGGCAGCGAGACTGGAGTAAGATGGCGCAGACCTTAACACGAGCGACTGGCATGACGGCGGAGAGGGGGCCGGCGCATAAAGGCCATTTCTCTCGTTGCTTGATACGCCCCCGCCCCACCCACCCACTCACCCAGAACATGTCGGTTTTTCGTTTTTTAGCTCCACGCCCTTTCAGTCCAAAAGGTATCTTCATTTTCTTTGGTCCTATTGCACGTGAACTACGCGATAAGAATTTTACAAAAATAGTGTCTCTAGCACCTGATTCCACCTCTCGTGGGGCACACCTCCTCTCGCTGTGTCATGTGCGTCATGTGTTAACCACACGCACTCCACTCGATGCGCTGGTACTGCTATTGGGGCCCCGGCGTCCGGCCCATACGTGCCCCGACCACCGTCCTGCAAGTAGCGGTGCAGTGTGTCCACAGCTGCTGTTGTCATCACCGCTCACACCTCACCGCTCACACCTCACCGCTCACACCTCACAGTGTTCATTACTGGCTCGCACACTCTGGTATATGACTTCCGCATGTGATGCCGCATCGACTGGACTGTCGTATGTGACGTTATCAGGTGGATGAGGTGCTCGGCGATCGAACCCCTACGGTTGAAGACTTCAAGTCGCTGCGCTTCACGACCCGCGTCATCAACGAGGCCATGCGGCTCTACCCGCAGCCCCCAGTGCTCATTCGGAGGGCGTTGCAGGTACGGTGGAGGACTGGGGGGGGAGAGGGGGGAGAGGCCGAGCGGGGGCGGACGGTTGATGGGTGGAGGAAGTGCGGACGGATGTTGAAGTGCGAGGGTGGCAAGACATGCAATGACATGTCAGAGGATGACGTGTCAGAGGGTGACATGTCAGAGGATGACGTGTCAGAGGGTGACGTGTCAGAGGATGACGTGTGCTTCCGGCTGCCCTGCTGTCGCCGCATGGGCAGGGTTCAGGGGGCGTCATGTGACAGGCCACCTAATACTTCAAAGGCAACCAGCGCCAACCTGCGCCCCAGTATCAGGTTTGCCTTCCTAAACGCGCTTTGCCTGAGTGCTCTTGTCGCCTCGCCTTGGGCCATTCGATGCTCAGGAGTGAGACACCCCCCGTGCCACACACACGCACACTCTTTTCAATCGTTTTTTGGAATTCTTGGTCTCCTTGTCCTCCTGTGTTTGACCAAGCAGGACGACAAGTTTGACCAGTACGTCGTCCCCGCGGGCTCCGACCTCTTCATCTCTGTGTGGAACCTGCACCGCTCCCCGAGCCTGTGGGACGAACCGGAGCGGTTCAATCCGGAGAGGTGGGTCAGGAGCTGCGGGGGCCGCGTCGATGTGGGGACGTGGATGGGGCCACAGTGTGGGAGGCTGTGTACGACGCATCCATCATTATCCGTGTGTGTGTGTGTTTTAGTATTGTGGGGTTTTGGGGGTTTAGGGCATCGTGTCACGACGTATTAGTGCTCCTGTCATACTTCGCGCATGTTTAGCCGCATGTTGTTTGGGTCTACCATGTGTTGTAGGTGCTCCTCCTCCTCCTCCTCCTCCTCCTCCTCCTCCTCCTCCTCCTCCTCCTCCTCCTCCTCCGTACCTACGTTCGATTTTATACCTCATCTGATTTCGCTCTGAAGGAGTCACCGGGTTGTCCCTTTTGTAAAATCCGCCATGCCTCGTTGTTAGCGGAGGAGTGTACACCGCTGACGTCACGTCATGTCACACACGCTCTTTCTACACCCCACCCCACCCCACCCCACCCACCGGCCCATCCGCTGCAGGTTCGGCCCACTCGATGGACCCATTCCGAACGAGATCACCGAAAACTTCGGCTACCTGCCGTTTGGGGGCGGCCGCAGGAAGTGCATCGGAGACCAGTTTGCGCTGTTTGAAGCGCTGGTGGCGCTGGCCATGCTCCTGCGTCGGTACGACTTCGTACTGGATACGAGCAAGCCGCCAGTCGGCATGACGACTGGTGAGTTGTGCGCGCTCCTCTGCGGGAGTCTCTTTGTGTGGTATTTCTACGCGTGTATGTATGTGTATGTGTCTGTAGCTGTGTCTGTAGCTGTGTGTGTGTGTATGTGTATGTTGTAGCTGTGTGTGTATGTGTATGTGTATGTGTAGCTGTGTGTGTGTGTGTGTGTTTTGGGAAGGCGGGGTGAGGGGTGAGGGCTGCGTGTGTGTATGTGCGTTCTTAAGAACTGGAAGATGCGAGAGTTTGGGATGAGCCGAGAGGCTGGAAGGGGAACGAACGGCCGTCGTCATGGATAACGGGAAAAGGAACGAACCCAACCAACCCATAACCACAACCCACAACTGTCGACATTGCCCGTTCCCCCGGCTCCCCAAGGCGCTACCATTCACACGACAGCCGGCCTCCATATGCGAGTGAAGAAGCGAGACCTGCCGGGCTCACATCGACAGAGTGCTGCAGCGGTGGTTGCGGCGACGCCGGCATATGCGTTTGCGTACAGCCCAGCGGCCGCCGCCACCGCTTCCTCTTCAGCCACCGCCGGCTCGGCGGCTTCCGCTGGTGCCACCAGCACGGGGGGATGCCCGTTCCATGCCGCCGCCGCCGCCGCCACCGCTGCCACGATCCCAGCGCCGGCCACAACCGCGGGCGGCGCCAGCATTGCCATCGGCGCCGCGACGGCGACTTTGGGCAGTGGAGTGAGTTTGGGTCCCTCGAGTGGCGTGGGGGTTTGACCAGCGTACGGGTGGAGGCGGCGGAATGATGATCAGGTACGGCGCTCATGGAACGGGCATAGGACGCAAGATGGAAAAATGAAAAAGAGTGATGTATTAAATGTGATGCGTCGCTCGCGACTGTGGTTTCGGCGCTCATGGGGCGGACATGACTACGTATACGTGACACCTGCCTTCCTGCCTGGCTGGCTGGCTGGCTTAGTTGCTTGTACGGCAACAGGACTGGAGCTCCTTTGGTGGTACATGGATGCCAATGTAAGGCCCGTAAAGTGGGCTCCTGTACGACAGGCGTCTGCTGCCTTTACGCATTTCGGTTGCGCAAGCCCCCTGCATAACCTCTACTTGTGAAGTGGTACGAGGGGTCATCAGCTTCCTTTCTTAAGATCAAAAGAGATGAAGTCTTTAGAAATATCTTATCCATGTGTCTCGCGCTCATTAGGATTCGCTCTCTGGACTGGCAGCAGATGAGACGTTGTCTGCCGGATGGCCCGATAGCTCCATAGCCGGCAATTGGAAATGACCTAATCTCGTGGACGTACGGCACGCAAAGGGCGACAATTTTGGGGGACATAAATTTTGGGGGACGAACGCATGCGCTCTCATGTATATGTGTGTACATGGGGACAGCGGCGCTGCACGTGGGCGCCATTTTGTTGTAAAATTTTGCCCGTACGGACATGCTTGTGTGCGTACGAAAATAATAATAGTTGCTCTGGTTGCCGCGTTTTTGTGAAAGCGGTTGCGGTATTAACAGGACGGATGATGGTGGTGATATATGTTGGCTTGATGCGGCGGCGGCGGTTATAGGGTGTGTGGCGAAATTGCCGGCACGACCTGACATCGTACATAACCCCCTACTACCCACCTGTAGTTGGAGGGCTGGGTGGTTAAATCGTCCGGGCCCCCCGATGTACGGCCAGCATCGGCCAGGTCGTCGGGTAGTTGGCGGTTGTGTTGTAACCACCAATGACGTTCACCGTTACACCGAATGTACGTGTTCGGAAGGAAGGAGGAGCTCCTGATAATCTAGGCCACTTCATCATTTGGTCCTCTGGTTATCTGGCCCAGACCTTTATACATATACATATATATACACACATATATATATGTATGATGTATGGAGATCAGCCACATATGGGGCTTATGTGGAGTCTGAGAATGGTGAATCCCGGGGGAATAAGCTGGGGGGGGAGGTGAGGACGGCCAGTGGAGCTCCCTGTGATAATAGCTCCTGGCTTGCTCGCCCGTGTCCGCCCCGGCTCGTCCCAGGGTCCTCACGTGTGGTGTGTTGAGGTACGATAAGAGTACGACATGTGACAGCTGGGCGATGAAGACCGATGCAGCCGATATCCCCGGGTAAAAGGGGGGGAGGAAGGGAGGGGAGTCCACCCCTTAATGCTGCGGGACGTGCATTAACAATAACACGCGGAGGAGAGCGGTTGGGTTGGGGTGCGCTCCTCCGGGCTGCTGGGCGATAGAGGGCTGGATACCCTAGATGATGATGATGATGATCAGGTGACGCTTCGGACAAGAGGAAATGTAATTTTGTCAAAAACGTTCCAAAAAGCTGTTTGGCAAATTTGTTTTGTCAGCTCTTTTTGCACGATGCTTCGCAAGCATATTGTGCATGCATTTGCATTTGTTGGGGGGGAGGTTGGGGGTCGGGGGGGTATGGGTAGCAACTGGGACCCATGGGAAGGGGAGGGGGGGCGGCAAAGGAAGGGGTTTTAGGGTTGTACGGGAGCTCCGTACGTTTTGAAAGCGGCAAGAAATGAAATAGCCGAAAGCTGCAAGGCGGCTGCCAAACAAAAGCTATGCTATGCTTGCGTATTTACGTCAAGATTTGAACTTCAAGTAAAACTGTAGTTAGATCCACCTGTGTGATGAATGGCGCAAAGGTTGCGGCGATGTGTAATGTAAGGTCTCTGGTAAAGATCTGGGAGGCGGAGGCGGAAGGACAAAGCAAAAGGCCCCACCGTTGTGTGAGGCCGTTAGGTATGGGTCAGGTACGGGTTAGGTACGGGTCAGGTACGGGTTAGGTACGGGTCAGGTACGGGTTAGGTACGGGTCAGCAGGAAGACTAAATAAAGGAAGCCCAAGACAAAGAGACGGAGAAAGCAAAACGCAAACCATCCAACTCATCCAAAGAGCAGGTGGCCGATTGCACCTCAGGGAAACGATGCCATACGAAGGAGGCTGTGGAGGGGAACGCGGGGGATCAAGGAGAGCAATATCATGTGGCCAGGGGGATGCCGCCACCGCCCTGGCAGAGGATGGACAGGAGCCTAGGCGGGCGACTTAGTCACTACATGTCGGGGCTGGGCTGCTGGCGAGGATATGGAGGGGACGAAAAGGAAGGGAAGAGACGGAAGGGCAGGTACGGTCACGTCCTCTATGAGGGCGTGCAGGCGGGGGGGAGAGGGAGAGACTGCGATGATTCTGTATGAAGACAGAAACGAGCCGTCATATCCATGTCGGGACACGGCGGCGTTTTTCGCACCTGCCGCCTCCATTTCCACCCAGCCCTACCTGCTCATGACCGCGCGTGCGTATGTGTCTGTGTCTGTGTCTGTGTCTGTGTCTGTGTCTGTGTATGTGTGTTCGGCTCATGAACAAAGAACGTTGCATTCCCCCACACACGTGTGTTTCATTCATATGTGCATATCTGGGAGGCGGAGGATACAGTCGCAGCGATACTGTTACAACGTCGTTCTTGATGCCCTGCCTTGAGGCAAACTGCCAACCATCACACCGTCACCCCTAGGAACTACCGCATCACACCGCCACCCACCGAGTCGTGAGTACCGCCAGACGGCAAGACCCATGCCAGGACCAATCGTACCCGCCGCTGCAGGCTTTAGCTAGCGGCGGGTAACTTAGGGGAACCGGCGGTGCAAACACCGGCACATACAGCAGCGACCCCGGCGGTACACGCTTGCTGCCAAAGTAAGTTATTTAAGACTTCACTCATCGTACATGTACGTGGGGTTAAGTAGGATTTAGGGTGTTTAGACCCTAATTAGAACTAAAGCTCAGGACGTGAAAGAGAAAGCACGGAAAGAGGAACTCCCCCTTATATACACATACACACACACACCGGGGGGTACGACCCTTCCTTAGTATCCCCAAAGCTAATCCAACGTGGCCAAACACGGCATGGCAACCAACTTCCCACACCCGCCCCATCAACTACCCGTCTCTCCACTGGAAGGAAGGATAATTCTCCCCCCCATGAAAAAACGAACAATGAACTAACGTGGGTGTATCTTGCGGTTCGCATTGTGCTGTGCGATGGACATAAGTACAAAGTTGTACCGCTATTAGGCACAAGCAACTATACCTCCGTCGATTATGTACGACTGTACGTCCACTATGTACAACGTTCATTATCCGCGCATGCATAAAGACTCGTCCGTATTCGATCATCACAATATATATATATATATATATATATATATATATATATATATATTGGTGACCAGTAATCCATCCATCCATCCATTCAGCCGATTCGGACGAAGTGGTATCGCACAGCAATGCATGCTTGCTTCCCTCTCATCAATTCCACATGACACACATGGCCCACATGGCCCACATGACACACATTTATCCCGGCAGTATTTATCGTTCGAAATAAAGGTGGACGTACAGTACAGAAGACTGAAGGACGCACCGCACCGTTGACGCCACTTTCCACCTCCCATTCTTTCATTTGTCGTACAAATGGCCAAGGTGCATTAATGGTTTATCAGCAGCAGTACATAATTCGCAACAAACGCGCTGCCAGTAGTGTTTGAGGTGTACCTAGGCGGCTGTATACCCGCCTGGAGCGCAGCGCGGGAATATGTCGATACATAGATAATTCACGGTGAGATCCGGATCTGGATTCGGATCTGGATCCGGATCCAGGATCATCTTGACGAACGAACGCACCGCCATATGTATACATATCGCTTACGGACCGCCAGCTCTATCTGGTCCACCACCATTATTGCAGACTATCGACTTCCATAAGAATGTATAAGCCGGCTGCTGCTGCCAAGTCCACATGAATCCAGACCATGTACGACATAAAGAAGTAAGGACATCAAACTCTATTTAGTGCACTGTCGTACACAGTGGACGGATCGACGAACACGACGACTCCGTCCAGACTTCCAGACTGCGTGCGTTATCCAACACCGCTACCTGTATATCACATACCTATATATCTCATAATTAAATTACGTGATATGTTAATTGCTCCTGCCGAGTGTGAGTGATGAACTTGCGTCACGCTTCGTTTACGCTCTCCTTCATCTTACTCATCAGTCACAATCAGCATATATACACATCAAGACTACATACATATACACCAATGTGTAGAGTCGCCCACAGTGTAACACCCCACACACCAACGGAATATGAACCGAACACTGCTAGCTGCTCGGCTGCTCGGCTGCTGGCATAATGATCTATATCATATCCCCAACTCATATATATGCGAAGGGGTTATAGATCCTAAAACCCTAAAAACCCTAGATAATCCTAAAACCCTAAAACCCTAAAACCATATATATATATATATATATATTGATGCATGCATGCTCATATATACATACATAGCGCTCAATAACGTTCGTTCAAACATTATCTGTATATGATCGAATAAAGAATAATTATGGACCTAATCATCAACTATATCGATCTAAAGCCTCTGAACAACATCAATAACTTCAATGTATAAGTCGGCAGTCAGTCATTTAATGAATCAATGATGGGCAGCATACCCTAAGTCAGCAAAAAGAGCACATCAGTGCGTGCCCCCCCAACTTCGTTCATTGTGTCAGTCAGCTCCTTAACTCTAAATATGAACCTAAAGATTACCTTTTTTAGCTTTCTAGATTGTTTGAATATATAAACAACAGCTACAGATCGCTATTATTCTATCTGGGCTTTGCTGTCTATTCTCCAACATTCAGAACCAGCTATGATGATGACAATGAAAACATGAGTGTGTGTGTGTATGTGCCCTGTCTGGTGCGGCACACAGGCACACAGATATACACACTCGGACACACTTAGGTGGTAGCTCGAGACACATGCATCCGTCCCGGCGTATGAGCACAGCCTCACCCGCCGGTCGTCTCCGTACCCGACTCAACGGTTACGAAGAGCCCCTCGCCCCAGTGCGCGCTCCCCCATATACACATACACATACACATACACATACACATACACATACACATACACATACACATACACATACACATACACATACACATACACATACACATACACATACACATACACATACACATACACATACACATACACATACACATACACATACACATACACATACACATACACATACACATACACATACACATACACATACACATACACATACACACATCCTTCGTCACACAGCTCCTTACCCCATCGCTGTCTGGGAGACGCAGCCCCCAGTGCACGTTCAGTGATGCATTCAAAAGCCCGAAGACCGCTGTCGACCCCTTTTCACGCCTCCGAGCCTCCCAGCGACGTGGCTCCGTCGAATGCGTCTCCGACTGTTCACCGACTGTTCACCTTCGCTTAACCCACAGCCACGTAAACAAGCCGCTTACTTCGTTCCCGGACAACCCCATGCGAGATCCCGCTGTGAGGTCTGTATGACTTGTACTCCGTACACCATACGCCGTACTCCGCAAGCGGCCGGATCAGCGAAAGCGTCTGTTGCTTGGCCACTGCAGCTGCGAGGCTGGTGGCGGCGAACGCGGCGGCGAGCGGATCTTTGGCGGCGGTCGTGGTGGCGGGGAAGGCGGAGGTGGGCGCGGTGACGGCGGCGGCTGGGGAGAAGGGGGATTTGGTGAGGGCATTGGGGATGGTGGCGGAGGCGACCGGCGGCGGAGTGGCGGCCGCGGTGAAGGTGGATGCGGTGGCGGAGGGCTCGGAGGTGGTAGTGGCGGCGGCTTCCGCAGGCGGCGGGGCAATGGAGAAGATGGCGGCGAGGACGGCGGCTGCAGGGGCGGCAGCGGCGGTGATCGAACCCGACGAGTTGGAGGCGGGGGGGAAGCCGACGAAGAGGGGGAATTTGGTACGCTTGAAGGTGGCAGTGATAGCGGCGGCGGCGGCGGCGGCGGCGGCGGTGGAGGCGGCGGGGGCGGGGGCGACGGCGCCTGTGGTGTCGGGGGCGGGCTTGGCGCCTGTGGCGGCGGCGGAGAGGCAGGCGCCAGCGGAAGCGGCGGCCTTAGCGGGCTGGGCGGTTGCGGCGTCGGGGGGTGCGCAGGATTCTTAACTGGAGGCGGCGGCGGCGGCGGTGGGCTCGGTACCGATGGCGGCGGCGGTGGCGGGTTTCGCCACACCGGTGGCGGCGGTGGGCTGCGCACTGGCGGCGATGACGGCGGCGGCGGCGGTGGGCTGCGCACTGGCGGCGGCGGCAGCGGTGCCGATGGAGGCGGAGGGCTGCGCACTGGCGGCGGTGGCGGCGGGAACTGGAGGCTCTTAGCGCTAACGGATCCAGCACAGTCCGGATCCAGCTCGTCAGGCAGGAAGTCGCAGTCGTCATCTCTGCCGTCGCCGCAGACAGCTTCCCTCGCTCCCGACCTCCGGCAGAGCATCACCGTTGCGCCGGTTCCGTCCGAATTCCAGCGGGAGAATTTTATCACCACACCGCTGCCGGCATGTACGAACGTACTGCCAAGCGACACGTCAGCCAACAGTTTTGTCGTCATGTAGGACGATGCTGACGTGCCGCTGTATGTATGCACGACAATGAACGGCTTGCCGTTATCACGGACAGTGTACGGCAGATCGTACGGGGCGACGTTCATTCGGGCGGCGAAGTACAGGGATGTCGTACCGGTCAAACCGGTAATGTTCGAAATTACGACGTAGCTGTTCTTGGTGGTCAGCTGCATCGGGACCTGTACTTGCTTGTTGATGCCGTACGGCAGATCCAAATCGCCCAGCCGAAGCATGGGTTGACTCCATCCAAGCTGGACGGAATCGAAAAGACGAGTCGTACAAAACGCAAACGGATTTGGATTCAGTCGGTGATTTAATTTTAAGCTGATTATACGGAAGAGGGATGCATTGGGCAGCGGAGTATGCGCAGAAAGGTGGGCAGTGGGCAGTGGGCAGTGGGTCATGTGCGCATATGCGCGCTCATGCCTTCTGGGTGGCAGCATACGCTGGATGGCCATCACGCAATGATGAAGATAAAGATCTACCCATGTGTAGATTAGCTTTAAACACACACCCATAACAGTACCCAGAATATATATGTATAATGTATACAGATGATGATGATGATGATGAGGAGGAGGAGGAGGAGGAGGAGGATCATGATGATGATGAGGAGGAGGAGGAGGATCATGATGATGATGAGGAGGAGGAGGAGGATGAGGAGGAGGAGGAGGAGGAGGAGGAGGATCATGAGGAGGAGGATGCCCGAAGAAAACAAGAAGCCCGAAATACTGAATTATAAATTCGTACTATCGTAAATACACACACGCACAAACCTATCCTGTAACAAAGCAATCCCAATATCCTTGTTGAATGAACATATGGGATCGACAATTCAAACTTGTTTAAAATCCCGACGTACATCCGTACACCCGTGCGTCCGTACCTGCCACAAATGTGGCGCGTTCAGGCAGCGGATGCCCTGGCCCCCTGTCGCCCCCATGGGGCACGTGTGATCGCACTGATCCAGCAGGTCGCAGCCGCCAGGGATGTCCGCGTGGGCCAAACCCAGCGTGTGGCCCACCTCGTGGAACAGCAACTCGATGTTGTTGATCACGTCCCCCGACATCCAGATGAGACCCGTGCCGTACCGATTAACCGAACTTAACTGTCGTAACCATGGCCCCACAGAGGCCGTCCCGGCGAAACTGTTGCACCCTGCATTACAGTGTAGTACATTGCAGTACAGACAGTTGAATTAGGGTTGTGGTGTTGTCTTAGGGTTATTTTGCAATGCTGTTCTTGCATCTGCCTGTGTGTATGTGTGTATATGTTGTGCATACGTGTATGTACGTGTGTGTATATGTATGTGTGTGTGTGTGTGCGTGTCTCTCTTAAGCTCGTAAGGTCTGAGGAGGAAGGAGCGACTCCAAAAACGCGTACTAATGATTCTGTACGGACACTTACGTAAGGCCGCGTAACCGTACGGCAGGTACATGATCTTGTGGTGGTAATCGGTTGGTACGATCCCCCGGCTCACGGCAAGGGTATCCAGGTAGAATTGCCACTTCAGCATATTGTCGTTGAGGCAGTTAGCGGTTGTGAAGGAGTTGCCGGATGGGAAGCTGAACGGCAGGCTGAGATTTCCGGAGCATGGAATCTCGAGGTCTTCAACAACCTTTACTTGTGACGGTTGTACGGCAACCTGATTGTACGAACATGTGTTGTAATATCCGGATAACGAAGAGTTGTTGCCGAAGAAGAAGTCGTACACTTTCTGTAGGGGGGGAACAGAGAAAAAAGGGGGGGAAGTCCGATCGAAAGGTCCGGTGGGGTGTGGAGCAGGGGAATGGTGAGACGCTAGGGCGGGGAGAATGTATCCTAATCAGGCCAGTACCGTTTCTGAGCTTATTCTAACTATGACGAACATATCAGAACCGTTAACGGTAAGGAAAACACACCGCGTGGGTGTACGACATGTGGGCACAGATGTGCAAATGGATATGCCAAGAATGAGTAATAATACGAGATATATAATAAAATTAAATATTCATATTTTATCATTATACATAATATTATAAATTATATTTACCCCTGCCCGTGCCCTAGGCCGTAAGCCCTGCCTTGCACTTTCTGACACTTCCTTGAGACCTGGCACCTCCCAAGGTGCCCAAGACTTTGCTCCACAACTCACCGATGCCGTTGTTACGGGGCCCAACGAGTAGCCGCACATCCGTACAACGTAGATCAAGAAGGACGGCCGTGTGGGTGTCGTGATGGTGGTCCCAAACAGCTCCCGCCGTACAGCCGAGAGGGTTTCCGCTGATTTCCCCCCTGTCCCCCCTGCCAAATCCCCCGCCGCGCCGCTATCCAGAACCCTCGTGGGCGTTTGGCAGGAGTACATGACGCCGCCTTCAATTCGGTTGTAGGTAACTGTCACTCGGGCGTTGGGCACGAGGTCCGCCTCCGAAACCACGTCGTTGTTGCAAAACGACAGTCTGTACATCTGTCCGTCATCTTGATGCAGGTACACTTCAAGGATATCTTGGCCGCCCGGCACCGATGACCTGAGCATGCTTAGCACGCCTTTTGGGGAAGGTGGCGCGGAGGGGGGGGAGAGTTGTGTGGGGGGGAAGAGAGTTGAAGCAGGAGGGTTGGGAGAGTTGTGTGGGGGGGAGGAGAAGCTGAAGCAGGGATGGGGAGTTGGGGCTGGACTAGGGTAGCATAATAGGTCGGGGGAATATTCGCCGGTGTTATTATATGGGTGGTATTTTGATATTTCTATTCGGTATTGATTAAGGTGCGCATTGTGGCCAAGTAACGAGGTTTCCGATAATTGATAATAAGACCTCGTGAGAGATAATATCTGTTGGGAGGATGTGTGTGTGTGTGTCGGTAACGGTGTGTGTGTGTGTGTGTGTGTGTGTCGGTAACGGTAGCACGCTGTAGCAAGGCCGTCAAGGGGGAGGCCGTCTGGGTGTGAGGAGATGCGGGGGTGGGGGCCTATGAGGGCCTATGGGCCTGGCTACAGGATGAGGAGGAGGAAGGAGAGGAGGGGGAAACGATGGAGCTTATAGCTGTGAACGGGAGTCAGCTTGGAGCCAGGGGGGATCAATCCTGGGTGTCGCGATTACCGGCGCGCAGTAGGCAGCAGGTCGCAGTGGCTGTCATCTTGGCTGGAATCTTGAAATATGTTATTACTAAAATTAATTAGTAATCATTTTAATAAATAAATAAGTAAAACATTTAAAGAATACAACACACGTGGAGTATTTCGAGGGCGGCTAGCAACGCTTACCTGTGACGGATGTTCCGTTGCTGGTATTTGATGATGGCGGCTCAGCGGCGTGGGCGTAAGGATAGTACGTAAGAAGAATAGTAAGGAGAACCAGGAGTATCGGCCTCGCGAGTAGCGTGGCGGATGCACGCATTGTGGCGCCGCTGCTATTCTTCTTCCGGCGGTCGGTCCGCCGGGTTGCGACCGGCACAGCGCGCAAGCCCGCAAGTCCGGGAAAGCCGAGGGAAAGATGATCAACACCACTTATGGGTACAACTAAGGCTAACAGATACTACTAGTGTCAACGTCAGAGTTAGCTTGAGAACGCAGGGCGACAAGTAGATGCTAATGTCGAGTCGGGCCTACCCCCGGCCGACTCCTCGGACTAAAATGATGCTAAATTAAAATAAATAGCTATTGAAAGTTAACAACAATATCTTAATCAATGGCTTGAAAAGGAATCACGTCGTGTCCGTCTGTAGGAGGGGGGGGGAGGCAATTTGTAATGTATGTATCTTTGTTATGATACGTTCACTAAGGCTAAGCCCTGTCCCAAATAACTATTAGAGAATCAAGTTCTAAGTAATGTCACTAAGTAACTCGAATGCAGTCATAGTCTAAATACTCCAAGCAAGTCTAGCCTTATGTGCAGTTCCTGAAACCGGATCCGGATTCCGTAACGGAAGGGTCTGTCGCATTCCGGATCAAGAAGATCCAAGCTACACGGCAACAAATTGTTTTCGCCAACGATCACGTAACCTGGAACTAGCTTATTTAAAACAAGATCGATTGAAAATTTTCAAGTTACCTCAAAAACGAACTTACCTGGGATTGTGAAAGTGTATCGGTACACGTAACGTTATTCGCGCAGTCCTTGGCAAGTCAAACCCGAAAAGTTCAAGCATAATCATTTCACCAAAAGCTAACTTCGTAAGTAGGGCATATGCCTCTTGGCGACTGATGAAACAGTACGTACTCGTATATTGTTATGGCGTCTTCCTCACCTAGGGCCCGTTATCATATCGAACGGCAACTTTGTGACAAACGTGTTGCAACTGCCTTTGATTGCAAAGCTTTGTGGTTTTTTGTATGGAGACAGGTCGAAAAGCAGAGAGGTCGCCAGAGGTCGCCAACATTCGCGACCAGGCTTGACATTTGCGAAATTATATACTCAAGACCGTTTCAAGACCTTGTCTTTGTGGCATATAATGGTATATAATGCGGTTAGGCCGCTTCGTCCCCAAGCTTCTCGGCGAGCTCGAATCCAGGATGAGCGGCTCCATCGCATGAAATTGAAGTGAGCCAACAAGAGCCAGCGCAAGGCAAGCTCTAGCCCCGACTGCCCCTGACTGCCCGGGTCCAAGGTGTTCCAAGGTGTTCCAAGGTGTTCCAAGTCCAAAGCCAATAAAAAAAGCCAGTCGGGCCGATTGCTTGACAAGGCTTTATAATCCGAGCTGCAGTCCAGCCGTGAGGCTCCGGACCGTGACGGGCGGGGACGGGCAGGGACGGGCAAGGTGCTTCGGATATAGGGACCCGAGAAAAGTGATGACAGATCGATGACAGATCTTCAGAATCCCTAGAGCTGCGCATCAAAAGCTCAGCTCTAGGGATTCTGAAGATCTGTCATCGATCTGTCATCAGGGGCCACCTGATCAGGTGACCGTGATTTTGATCGTGTGTACCACACCACCTAACTCGGCTAACTTTAGAATTATTTGGAATGGTGATGAGCAGCTCTGCTCATGTCCATAATATGTGCTGATGAGACTGTTGTCGAAGTATTTTTGCATTGCAGCTGCGCCCCTCTGCGCCGCGATGTTATTTGGAGGTTAAACCCACAGTCATCCAGAGGATCCAAAAAAACAGCATCTTAAGAAATTGCGTGACAAAAAAGCCTTAACTGTTATTGTTGTTGTTGTTGCTATTGTTGTTTACTCTTTGCTAATGTTTCTGCTTCCGGTTCTTTTCACGACATCTCCACCCCACCCGGTCAAACCCCGGCAGCGAATTGCACCGCCTAAATCTCCCCAGGCACCACAGAAGAGCCATCCTGTCCCTCCTCCTCCCCCCCTTTTTCACACATTCCGCTGCAGGAGATCCGAACCCTCGGAACCGAAACCGAAGCTTCCTGCTCTCATCTCCCCTCCCCATCCTCCCGTCCCCTCCGATCGCTCATGCCACACCAGGCGCGGAGGAGCTGATGGGTCGTCCCCATCTACCCGCCAAGCGCAGCACCGCGTACTGCGTTGTGGGGTCTCTCTGTATGTAGGATCGGGGGGTTTGCTTCACCTTCATGGCCACAACCTGGCCGTCAGTCCCCACCTTCCCCAGTACTGTATTTCGGGGGCATCCTGATCCCCGATTCACCCTCATCCGCTGACAGCTGCTCCGAAACCAGTGATTTTCCCCGCACTGGTTCAGCACCCCCCACCAGCATCCAATGGAATCTTTGTGGGGTGTCTCTGGTGGCGCTTATTTCGTTCCCCTCCGTACAGCCCTCCAAAACCAACCCAAAAACAGAAAGGTACATCTCCATTTGACACACACAATCAAAATTCCAATCAAATTACCCAGAGGCCCACCAGTGTCGCTTTAACATAACGATTTCAGATTTAGTACGGCCGCCGTATTTCTGTACGGCTTTTCCTTTAGAAAGAGAGAGAGATAGTCGGTGGGGACGGCTCACTGTACCTCGTGGTGAATGTCCTCCTCCGCATCGTCAGTACTATAAAATCCGAAAAATAGCCATAAGGCTGAATGAGGAAGACAAACCGACGCCCGACACATTGAAAATCCCAACTGTATTTAGGGTTTTAAAACCCTAACTAACTACACAGATAACTTAGGACGTGCCTTAGGTTTCCTTAGCTTACATAGAACACCAGAACACTCGGCCCAATAATCTTATTCGTCGTTATTTTGTACGGAATGGAAAGCTGCCTACCGAAATGAGCCAGTTCCGTATAGTTCCATGCCGAAATGCACTTTACGTAAACACACATACACACACACACACACCACGTCATCCACATAACCACAAAACAACAACGCGTGTCATTGTTCCGTGTCGTATAATGCCCCTCTTTTTTTCCCCTCTCAAACCAGAAGTGAAAAGCTCCCTTCTCCTCCCCTTCCTCCGCTCCTTCCTCCCCCTGTTTGCCCTCCCATCACCTCCGGCCCCCTCACCCCCTCGCCCCTCCTTTCTTCCCCCGGCCCTCCTGCGGCCGCTTTACCGGCGCTGACGACTCCTTCTTGCTGCTACTGCCAGTTTTGACAAACATGGCAGCAGCTACCTGAGAGGCCAGGCGGGCGATCGCAACTCGTTTGTGGCCCTGATGTCGTTCACGACGATTTGTGTGTGTGTGTGTGTGTATTTGGGGGTTTGTTGGGGAGGGGAGGGAAAGGGTGAAGACCAAATTTTAAGCTCTTTTCTGTACAAGGGGTACGGGAAGTGATGAAAGCGCGTTACTGGAAGTGATGGACGGCGACAAGGAGGGCATGCTGTAGTGCTGTAGATTCTGTTTCTGTTTCATCAACAGAAACTGACAACTGTGCAGAGACTGACGGATAGAACGATATTCGGTCGAGTGATGTGAAATAGATGTCCGTGATGACCACAGTTCTGCAGGGTCCCCCGGTTCCCAAAACCCAACATCCCCTTCAACCCCCCCCCACCCACCCAGCCCCCGATTTACTGCGTCGTCCTAATTACACGCGGGTGATGTATGCCAATAAACGTGTAAGCAAACAAGCAGGCTCATTATGACGCGAGATGGTTCCTGAGACCCATGGGTCGGTTGTTCATCCTTTACCTCAATGACTACTACTCCCTGCCCAACGCCATGAGTTCCTGGGGTTCCCATGGGTCCGGCGTTTCGCCGTCTCTCCCCCCCTCTGAACCAGTAACACACAGATAGACATGAACACAGAAACACATCAACACACCTGCAGCCCCTGAAGCACCCCCAGCGCCCCCGCGTCCACCAGCTGAGCGCGGAAGCAGATGTCACCAACCCCATTTGCCCCATTTGCCCCAGTGGCGGCAGTGGCAGTGGCGGTGGAGGTGGAGGTGGCGGTGGCGGTGGCGGCGACACCGTCATCGAATACTGCCAGCGCCTGAACTGCCCGCAATGCCGACTCAGCGACGGAGAGATGGCGGTGGCGGCAGGCGCCAAGGAGGGGAGCGGCGACACCAGCGCGACGGAGGCGCAACCTGTCGTTCGTACAATGCAGGAGGGATGTACGATTGTGTGTATGACGTGTGTGTGTGTATGACGTGTGTGTATATGTCTGTGTTTGGGGCTCCAACCCCGGGGGAGGTAAAATACCGGCTATTATCGAACACCGTTCAAAGGAGTGGTTGATCATTAATTTTAAACCAGGTATAGCATCAAACAGAGGCAGAGCATGCAATCGGGCAGGCGGCCTTTGTAGTCGATATTACAATAACCAATGACAAATAAACATAACAAATAATCATACGTTTATAGATATCCAGTGTGGGGCTACCGCTTAAAATGCTCCCCTGGCCCGGAAAGTCAGGGTGGTTGCGCCCTGTTGCAGGACCTGCTGCCCTGCTTCTCCCTTGCACTGCCACGATCGATCCGAACGACTGACACATACACCCCTCTCAAGAGAGATGCCATCCAAGATCCAACCCGTGGATACCTCGGTATCGGATGCTACAATCTTCGGGAAGAGATGTTACATAGTGGCTATGAATGAATGTATGAATGCACGGGCATTTAAACTTCCAAAAACCAATCCTCAATAGTAGCAGGACAGAGCTGGCCAGCTTGCATCACCTTGATTGCTCCTTTTTGCCAGGGTGTGGTACCATGTTTACGTCTGTCCTGCTACTATTGAGGATTGCTTTTCAGAGCTTCCCATGCTATCCATGTAAATTCATAGCCTCTAATAACTTTAAAACATAATGCAAATGTACCCTACATTGCTAATTATGGGGGAGGGAATGTCGTTGCCACTGCCGTACGAGCCCCGACATGGCCCCGACATCGTACATACTTACTGGGCACCTTGGTCGCCGCCCTCCGCAACCTCCCGGATCAGTGTCGCAGCGCGTTCGACGACGGCGGGGGCCTGCGGTCGTTGTTAGTTGGGATGAAATCATCAATGACGTGAGATCCAGATCAAGATAACTAACTAACCAACCATTGAAACCGCAAATGAGAGAATCCCCGGCGGTGCTATACATACGGGACCTGTGCGCTGTTACCCCCGTCTGGATCGCAAATCAACAGACAGACAGACAGACAGACAGACACACAGACACACAGCAGAGCGGCAGGGAGGTAGACAGATTGACAGACAGACAGACAGACAGGCAGAAAGACAGACAGACAGACATAGCCATCAGACATTCAACAAGCAGCACGCGTTAGTCAATCCATAGGATCTACTTGTCGTACCTTGTGCCCTAGCAGCCGTACAAGTGATTTCGGTCCTCCCAGCGCCAGCCACAAGTCCACGCAACGACGCCACAGCACCGCCTGTTGCGCCTCCGACATCACTGGCGGCGCCGGAATCGCCGCCGCCGCCGCCACCGCGCCCGCTGCCGGGCCCGCCAGCGCTGGCGCCGGGCCGCCGCTGGTGGCGATGGCGGAGCTGGCGACCCGCCCCTCCGTCGCCGCCGTATCCGCCGCCGCCGCCGCCGTCCTGTCCATCAGCGCCGCCAGCTGCGCGACACCCCCCGCTGATACCACCAAGAAGGCGTTCGTTGGCTGACCTCTGACTAAAGCCTACAAAAGGGGGCCCGCGAGGGGGGGGCGGAAGGGGGGGAGAGGGAGGACGTCAGGGAGGTGTGTGCAGTCGAAATCCTGCGGCAGGGGGCTGTACACACACACACATATATACATATGTACGATCGAATGTACGACAGTCGTACAAGGATAACTTACAATCTAGGCTCAACGGCGGCTTTGAAAGGGGTTCATCAACGAGGCTGGGTGGCGGTATTGATAATATGTGTATGAATGGTTAGTTAGTTAGTTAGTTAGTTAAGACAGGGTTTACACACACCTCACACCTACAGCTGGATACGTGTTGTACATTATATGACGTCATCTGTGTATACATGCTTATCTCATTATATATAATATATTACAGATACGACATACGTATATCAACACACATACACACATACACACACCTCCAGCGCCGCGACTGCCCTGGCCGCCACATCGGGGTTCGGGTGCTGCAGGCAGCGCACCAGAGGGGCCACCAACCCCGCCGCCACGAGGGCAACCCGCGGGTCAACGCCCCCCGCGTCATTTGCCGTCCCTGAAGGAGTTGCCGTACTTGTACGATTTTCAGCAGGCCCTGAAGCGCCGGATCCCGCCACGGCTGTGTCGGTGTACCCTGGGTTGGCAAGTACGGCAGCGCAGTACGCCGCTCGTGCCACCACCTCCTCCCCTGAAACCCGAGCCCGGGGATGGGGATGGGGGGGAGGTGTGTGTGGGGGGGAGAAAGGGGGGGGGGAAATAGGGCGAATACACATAACACATACGAAATCGCTGCCTGTGTGCGATTTTTAACACGTCACTATCGAAAACCGAGTGTGGCAGAATGAAAAACCGAGTGTAGGTTTTTGCAAAACGGTAAGTGTAATTTCTGTAAGGAAACAGAAATAATAAAGAAGTGAAAGGAAATCCGAGTATCGATGTACCGATGTAATTTGCATTCCATGCTATGCATGTACGACATCCGTACAACGCCCATGGCACCACCGTGCTTCGTACTACTTTCCCATCCCATACCCCGCCCATAACACCACCTCACGAACGTTCTCTCTAAACACACACACACACACTCTCAGAACCCTCCAGACCCACACACTGCCTTACTCAACGACATTGCCGTACCAATCATATAAGAAATTCGTACCTCTAACCCTTAGAAGTCTGTGCAGCTCCCATGCCACTCCCCCCTCCAACAGCCTCATCCGATTGGCGCCGCAGCCCCCCGCCAAATTGGCGATGGCCATCAAGGCTTGGCAGACGGCGGGAAGGTGGTTAACACGAAGTAGCGCTGTCGGTTGTGTACGAGCGCGCGTGTGTGTGTATTGGAGGCAGAGGGGGATTATCAAATTGAGTTAAAGAGTGCAAAATGCAAAATCGCGAATACAGTCGGGACCGTGCTGCCGTACCGGTGTGTTGTTTCACTGCTTAAGAGTCTTTGCGTGTGTTTGGGGGGTGGGAGGGGATAACAAATCGGACAGCATGAGGACTTCTCAATCAAAATCCGCCCCTCCCCTCCCCCCACACACAAACACACAAACATCCGACTACATGAGCCTACCAATGAGGGCCTCAAGCACTCCGGCATCCGCCAATCGCAACTGAACTGCCGTATTGGATCTGATGTACGGTTGGGGGAAGGGGAGATGCAGGTCCGAGAAAGAGAGGTTATGGGGATGAGGGGGGAAAAGCAGGAGGGTATTTAATTTGAGAATCTCGCCAATACACACACATACACATACACACACACACGCGCACACACCTCACATACATCCCTCCAGGGTACTCCCCCTCCAACCGTTTTCCAGCTGCATTCACCACGTCAAACTGTACAGCATGAAAGGTGTACGACATGGATGTCATACCTGAAACACAGTGCTCCGCACAGTCGTGCCACTTCCGCTGCCAATGCCGGAGATCTGGGCCGCGTACCCCCGCCCCCCGCCGCCGTACCATCCGGTGCCGCTGCGCGCATAAGGCCTGTCAGCAGCGTCGGCAGGTCGGGATAGCCCGGACCCATCGGCCCGACGGCAGTAGCATTGGCAGTAGCATTCGCGGTAGTTGTCGCAGAAGATACGATGCTACTGCTGCTGGGTTCAGCGCTGCCGTCATCCCCAGTCCCCCCTTCCCCTGCCACCGCCGCCGGCAGAGGTGCCCCGCTCCTTTCCCCCTGCCCAACCCCGACCAGTGCATTTTGCAGTACAGTCTGCCCCATCACCACGCTGGCCAAGCAGTGACACGACCTGAGGAAGGGGGTTTGCAACGATAACTTCGGAGCGGGTTTCGGGTCTCGGAGCAGGGGAGGGTTTCGGAGAAATGTAATCCTCCGTTGTTCCCCCGCTCCCGTCAACTGTCCTCCTCTTGCACCCGTCACGACATGATATCGCTGCTCCGGCTTTTCACCGCAATTTGCTTGTCGTACTTTCAACACACATACACCCCCCACCCCAACCCGTTCACTATCGGTTTAGTGTTAGGTCTCCTCTCTTTGCGCGCGTCATCCCCCAACCCCCAACCCCCAACCCCCCAACCCCTAACCCCTAACCCCTATTACCCCCCCAGCCCCAGGCCCCAGACCCTCCCACCAGCTCTCCCCGTTCCCTACTTCCCTCACTCGCACCCCCCACCACCCGAACCAGCTCCTGCGCCCCTCCCGTTCAGGCTCCCCCCGCCCCTCCCCCCCGCACCTCCTCAGCAGCCCTTCATGCTGCGAGTACACCAGCCTCATCAGCAGCGGTACGGCTCCCGCCCTTACCAGCTCGCCCTGCGCCTCGGGGTCGGAGGCGGCCACCAGGTTGTTCAACGCACCTACCACCGACATGGCCATACCTGGGGTTGCCGCCGGTTGCCGCGAGGGTTTGAGTTTTAGGGTTTTGGGAGCGGGGGGAAATGGGGAAAAAGAGGGGGGGAAGGATGGGGAATTGAGAAGTGTGTGTGTGTGTGTGTGTGTGCAGATGTGGTGGTGGTGGGGAGAGGGTAAACTTTCACGAACCCGGCTGATGCTGACTAAAGTACGAGCTGCGCTGTCGTCATGTTTCCCACATATGCACCCGCTAGAGGGTTCCTGTGACCCATGGGTCCGTTGCTCATGTTGTCGTTCTGGAGGTATCACATCTTATCTCGGGTTCGTACATTGGTTTCCTGACATTCCGGTCCTGACGGTCCACTCATAAGGCCCCACTCACCCGCAGTAGGCGAGCCCGCCAGCCTCGCCACGAGCAATCGCGTCAGCGGCGTTTGCCGTACTAACTGTGTACGGAGACCAGGTGAGGACCCCGTCAGGCAAGCCATCAGCGCCGCCGCCCTTTCGTACAGGTCTGCCGCCAGCAGCGGGGTCGCGGCGGCGGCGGCCGGCGGCGGCGATTCCGCAGCTGTTACGCCCGGATCGCCGTCGGTCCCAGCGGCGGCCGCCTCCGCCGCCTGTGGTGGCGGCTGCTGCGCCGGCGGCGCCACTGGCTGCATGAGCAGCACAAGGAGGGGGGACAGTATTCCGGAAGCCACGGCGGCGTCGGCGGCGTCGGAGTTGCCGACGACAAGGTTGGCGGCAGCGGCGGCGGCGGCCCGTACAAGCGGACCCACTCTAGACTGCATCCACGCCACCAGCACTGGCAGCACATTCGCCTGCATCGTCGTCGCCGTACGGGGGAAGGGCTTATGTGTATGTACGGCAATGCGGTTGTACAATTTGATGACAACTGGATCAGAGCCCCATGAATGACGATCCGGTGGTCGGGGGTCGAGGGGGTGCAATCCATACACACACACACACACACACACGCACAAGCGCGTGCGCACCTTTACAGCCGTGTCCTGATTAGGCGGGTGGTTCTGACAGGCATTCCCTAGTGCCCGAGCTGCCTTCACTGCCAGCAGCAGGGGCTGACCCGCCTGGCCCACGGACCCAACCAACAGACCAGCCAGAGGGGCGACGGCGCCGCGGAGGGCGTTCTGTAAGGGAGTCGGGGGGCGGGGGGGAAAGGGAGTCGGGGGGCGGGGGGAAAGGGAGTCGGGGGGCGGGGGGAAAGGGAGTCGGGGGGCGGGGGGGAAAGGGAGTCGGGGGGCGGGGCGGAAAGGGAGTCGGGGGGCGGGGGGAAAAGGGAGTCGGGGGGCGGGGGGGAAAGGGAGTCGGGGGGCGGGGGGGAAAGGGAGTCGGGGGGCGGGGGGGAAAGGGAGTCGGGGGGCGGGGGGGAAAGGGAGTCGGGGGCCGGGGGGGAAAGGGGGAGGGAAGGGGGTGATACACGAACCCTGGTGCTGGTGCTGACTAAACACGACGAAAGGAAGTAGGGGGGTTAAGCCGTGTGTGTGAGGGTGAGAAAGAGGTGGGAGGAGGAGGTTGTGGGGGAGGGATAGGGGTGAAAGGGGGGTTAAGGGGTTTTGGGAAAGGAGTGAAAAGAATTAGATGTGATCGCCCCATACACACGCATATATATGTATACATACACACACAGAAGTCCCCGTCGATTTGTTCACTCTCCCCCTCCCCCCTTCCCCCCTATATCCGCCCCCTTGCGCCCTCCCCCTATCAAAGGCCCCCCTCCCCCCCTTTCTGCCCCCGCTCGCCCCTCGCTCGCCCCCTTTGTGTTGCACCTGGCCGGGTACGTAGGCTCCGAGTGATAGGTTAGCAATGGCGTCAGATGTACGACACAGCGCCTGAAGGGTTGTTAAAGAAAGAAAGAAATTTATTTTTGTGTATGTGCATGTGTGTGTATGTGTGTATGTTTGTCGAGGGACGGGGGAGCAGACGGCGCGTGAATGTTCAGCAATGCAATATTGCAGGATGCGGAATAGCGATGGGGAGTAAGCGTGAAGAAACTTCGGAGAGGTGAGATCGAAGACGTGGAGACGTGAGAGAACGTGAAGAAGCTTTGGAGACGTGAGATCATATGAAAACATAATCGACGTTTTGTTTTGGATCGAAACTATCCTTCCATTCCTATAACAAGGAAATATCGATGCGCTCTTACGGGACAACGCGAAGATGTAAAGACGTAATTTGCCGTACGGGCCTTACGAAATAAGTTACGTAACGACAATGTCGTACAATGAACAATGGATCTGCAAACCAACATTCCTTCCTCTTATGCCGTTGCTAAAGTGCGAATCAATTTTTCAGAAAAAAGAATTTACTCGCCACGACAGATGCGTACGACACATGCCTTACATATAACGACAATGTCGTACCTGCACGTTTCGGAGACTGAGCATCTTCGTGAGCCCCGGTCCCGCACCCGCCGACGTCAGCGCTGCCTGAGCTTCTCGATCCGCCACCGCGCCACCTGCCGTACCGCGTCCCGTGGGCCCCAGCGACAGGTTTGCGATGATGTCGCAGCAGCTCTCTCGTACGGCAAGAGGCCGACTGCGAATACCCACCAGACGACTGGCGAGCACGTGGATGCCTAGGATCGAAGAAGGTTCAGTTAGAGTTTTAGCATGATTAAATGGTTGAGGTGGTTACGGTGGTTATGGTTGTTGACAGTTGACCGATTAGTTAGCTAATTTCTAGGACAAAATCGTCAACCCGTCCAGACCCCAGGAACGCAAACCCTCTCTACCGGCACCTGAGAAGCCCCCTTTCACCTCCTACCCTCACTCCTTTCTGTAGAAAAATCGCAATAAGAATTATTAAACGTTTTATTTTAATATTTACAATTTAAATGAAGCACCAAAACACAATTTTAATTTTTTGGATAATACAAATTTTAACATAACAAATTTACTTTAATATTTAATATGTTTTGGATAAGAACATAATTAATTTAATATTTAAATGGATTCATTACCATTACCAATTTTCTTTTTTGCTGTTTCGTCACCGTCTTCTAAACATTCACATTTCATTTAGCCCTCTTCTGGATCCAGATCCCCAAAGACGATTAATGTCGTCAATTCCCTCCGCCTCTCACCCAAAACACACACGCGTACGAATACACACGTCCACACGTCCGCACCTGCCCCCAACATAAGTTTCCCTAGTGCTGAATACGACGTAAGGCCCGCCAGGAACGCCGCTGTGGAAACCTGCACCCGCGCCGCCGACACCCCACGCGCCAGCACCGCCGCCAGCGCCGCCAGAAGCCGTACTCGCAACAGCGCCGCGAGCGGTGCCGCGGCGCTGCTAAGCGCCACGACGGCACGCAGGGCGGCGGCGGCGAGGGGAGTTGTGGCGGCGGCGGCGGAGCCGGGCCCGGTGGCATCGGTGCCCCAGCGGCTGAGGCACTGCGGCAGTTAGGGTCAACGCGGGAGGAGAGGAGGGGTGTTAGAGTTTCCTTGGGGCTTGAAAATGAGCCAATATGCGTATATATATATATATATATATTTATATGGGGGGGGGCGTACTTCATATTTGATATTATTGATGTTCCTTAGAAGGAAATAATTAAGGAATGACAATAATAATAATAAATAAATAAAAATAAGTCAGAGACGTACAGGCGGTACAATCTCACAGATCCGATCCCCAACTTCATAACCCGTATTTTCAATGTACGACATCCCTCCCCCTCCCCCTTTGGAGGACACGTCACGACACCTGCTGGTTGACGTTGTCTCGTAACCCCACCTTGCGATCGTGACCGCCGTACTTTCCACACACCTCCCCCACATCCCCCCCATACCTTCCCCCTCCTACTCCATCCGCGATGTACAGCATCACACAGCGACAAATATTTGGCTCCGTACCTTCGTATCTTACGTGCATGTGTGTTTTTCTCCTACAAGCCCTTGTCCCCCTCTCTCCCTCCTTCGCCCTCCCTGGATCCTCACATCGACGAGGGCCCTCAAACCCGCCGTGTCCACAGCCACAGCCTCAAGCAGCTCCCGGGGCGCCTTGTACGACTCCCGGGGACCTGCCAGCTCCGAAACCATTCCAAAGGCTGTAGCGCGATCCAGATCTACGTACCCGGGTGGTCGTAATGGTGGTGACGGTAGTGGTGGTAGTGGCGTATGTGAGGTGTGTGTGTGTGTGTGTGTGTGTGTGTGTGTATGTGTGTGTATGTGTATGTGTATGTGTATGTGTATGTGTATGTGTATGTGTATGTGTATGTGTATGTGTATGTGCGCGCGCGCGCGCGTGTGTGTGTATGTGTGTGTACTGGGTGGGGTTGGGGTTAGAAGCAGGAATGTGGGGGACTCAACAACAGACGCCAAACAACAGATCCGGAATTGAGGACCAGGGGGGGGGAATGGCGGGTGGGGGCGGGGGCCATCTCACGATTGAGCACCACGCAGGTGATGACGACTCATAATACCACCATATCGAAGAGACTAGAAGAAGGGGCCGGGAAGGGAAGGAGGGGGGAACGGTTGGGGGGTGCATTCTTCGTACTGAAGGTCATCAGATGCTAGATCAGACTCGTACACACTCGTACACATGGTTACACCTTACATGATGCCGTTACTTCTATATCCTTATCCTCTTGCCTCAGTTGCATGCCTCAGTTGCACATGCGCACACACACACACACATAAACACGCACACACACACACATTCACATATATACACACACGCGCACATACACACACACACACATACACACACGCAGACCTGTTGCGGTAGAGGCCGCTCCAATCCGCATCAACGCCGCTACGCATCCAGCCCCTGGATCCTGACGTACAACAGAAGTTTAGGAAACAGGACGTGGGCCGTGAGGAGGTGGGGGGAGGGGGAAATTAGTTTCAAGGAAAGATAGCACTTTCAGGACAAACATGCACAAAAATGAAACACACACAAACCCACACACATTCCCCCCCTCTCCCCCCCTCCTACAAACATACACACATACACACCACACATTCACACGCACGCACGCGATGCGCCCGAACACCCAATAATCACCCAAAAAAGGTTAACGAGAGACAGAAAAGCTAAAAAGGCGACATTTGCAGTACTTGTCGTACTTCACCGCACCTCTCCTCGCCATCAAAGAATACACTTGCGTTATCATGGCGGCCGCCGCCACACGGAGCTCTGTCTTTGCACCAAGTGAACCCAGCAACCCCCCCTCGAGCCTATTCCTATCCTCCCCTTTCCCCCTTTTACTGCCGTACTCCGAACCGCCGTACGTACCCCCTCACCTGCAACGCCGCCGCCTGCCCAGTCCGACTCAGCTCTCGAACCAACCGGCACGCTTCAACTAAATCAGCATCCATCTCGCCACCTGCTACCACCACCGGTGCAGCAACATCACAAGCAGTAGCAGTAGCAGTAGCAGTAGCAGCAACGGCAGTAGCAGCAACGACAGCGCTTCCGTCATCGCTCGCCGCCGCCGCCGCCGCCGCTGTCGGTTGGGTTGGCGGCGCGGACGTGAGTCGCTCCGCCGCAGCGGCAATGAGCGCCATCGCCCGGGCGCAACTCGCCGCTGCCTGCTCTGCACTCAGTTTGCCGCTTCTTCCGCCGCCAGCGCTGTCGGGTTGCGGCGCCGCTGGAGTTGTGAGTGGGGAGGCCGCTGGCCCCGCCGCCTGGGAGCAGGCGCGGAGAGAATGGATGGAAGGATAAGACGGGAAAAAATAATAAGTCCCCTCCCTTCCCCCGTCACCTGCCCCCATGTTGCCTAAACCCTTTTCCCCCCTTCCTCCCCCCTCCTCCCCCTTCCCGCCCCCTTCAGCGAACCCCCCCCACAAACACACACACACCCACACCACCGCCACCAGAGTCCCAGATCCCAAAACCCGTACACCCCTCACCCCCTCCAGCACCTTCCCTTCGCTGTACCGCACCTGCTCGTCCTCTTCCGCATCGTCCTCCTCATCCTCGTCCCCCCCAGCAGCAGTACCCGCCGCCGTCCCCGCCGCCGCCGCCGCCGCAGTAGCAGTGTTGGCTTTCCGAGACCCCACCCCGTCTGTCGTACCCATCAGCGGCTCATCGCCCATCTGCTCCAGGAGGGCCGCTGCGCTGGAGGAAAGGCTCGCGCTGTCAAGTACGATCACCCTCACGCCAGCGTCACCGCTACCGTCAGGTGTCGCGCCAGAGAGACCGCCGCCGCTGTCGCCGCCGTCGCCCCCGGTGTCGCCGCCGCCGCCGCCGCTGTCGCCGCCGCCGCCGCCGCTGTCGCCGCCGCCGCCGCCGCTGACACCAGCGATAGCAGCTGCGCCGACGGCTTCTTTGGGAAATGGCTTGCCGCCGCTGCGAGCTGCGGGTATGGGTTTAGAAGCTGTGTCGGCGGAGCTGGTTCGTATCCTGGTTCCTGTTTCGTCAGACGAGCAACTGTCAGACGCAGCAACAGCAACATGACTGCTGGTCGCCACGCCGCCGTCGCCGCCGTCGTCCTTGTCGTCGTCGGAAGCAATCATGAGACCGGCCGCGTTGGCACCAGTATCGTACTCGCCGTCGTCGCCATCGTCGCCATCTCCTTCGCTGCCGCTGACGATGGTGGCGGCGCTGCTCTTAGAGGGCAACATACCGATGCTGGACACGAAGTCGGGAGGGGCGTCGGACAGGTTGCCGCTGGACCTGTCGTCAATCGGCTCATAGTCGCCATCGCCATTTTGCTGCATGATACTTGGCTCCATCAGGCGTGAAGTAACAGACGCTGTGGGACGTTGCCCAATGTCATGCCGACGCCGGGGAGACAGAAGATTCAGACGGAAGATTCAAAACCCCAGATAACAGTAAAATTTGCAAATTAGATATGAGATAACTTGGCTGTCGTAAATGGGGGCACGGAAAGCACAGACGGCTCGGCCGCCAACCCGCATGCTCATGCCACCCAGCAAACATGGCCCCGACCTACAAGTTTTTATTCAAGCATATCGGATGATTTGAATTTTCAACGCTTAATATTGGAAACCCAATAACTATCCCCTCTCATACCGGTCGGCAATTCAGCAGGTCGGCGCAATCAGGTCCGTTACGGTTTGCGAATTAAATCACTAGGTCTAAAGAATGAAAACATAAAAAATACCTGCTTTAACAAAATGGATGATTGCTGGAGACAGGGAATTCACCGTACAAGGAAATGGTTGAACAAACAAGCATTGATCATGTTCCCCTAGACAAACCGATAACAGGATAATAAATATTCTTGGCGGCGCTAAGCGCATGGATGCAACGAGCGTGTCCATCGTCGCTCCGAAACATATTCGTTCCTTCGTTTTGGCACCCGACAGAAGCAGGTATCTCATAAATCAACCTGCCGCCCATGCTAATCAAATCATAATACAGTCATCCGTTTGAATATTGTTTTTCGACACTGCAAGCGGTGCAAACGAGGACCGCATTAGGTTCTCTCCCAAGTCGACATCAACAACCATTAACCTTTATTTTCTTGTTTTTGGATCTGGTCGTAAAGTACATCCAGGTTGGTGATTTTGAGGCGAGGCACTTTTCCTACACGGAATGGAGTTCTGCCCTCACTTTTGGCCAGAATCCTTCGCCATTGCCCGGACTGTACACTCTCCATTACGTCTTCAATCAGTAAACAATGCGATACGCATAAGTTGATGCCCATGAGATCATTTCTTCCTATCTTCGCATAATGTGTTGCGGAGATATGGCCTCGAGCGGCTGATACTTGGCCATATAGGTCACGTCTTACGAAATTAAGCATCTGTTCATCGCTCATTTTATGAACCACGTCTGTGCACGTCCGCCACCCTCGAGAACCCGCAATCAGCACATCGCTCTCTACTCGCCTTATCGGTTTTCCCTCCGAAACCCTTTTTCCGAAACCCTGCCCTTTGGAACAGACATTCTCAACCTGCCTGTCTGTCAACCGTCCGGTCCGCAATCTATCAACTTTGCAAACAAGCGCCGCACCATCAACTCCTTTCCGCCGCGCTGCTCTTCCTTTCCAGCCTCTTTGCGCCTCGTAACTCGGGAGCTTCTTCGGGTCTGCGGTCTTTGCATTGGGCTTCGCATTTTTCGTGGCGCAACTTTGGTGTTACAACTTACCAGTCAAAACACACACACACACACATACATCACATATATATACACATATCTTATATGGTATAAGATAAAATATACGTGCGCGCACGCACACGGTCACTCCAATCGGAAGAGAGCAGGAGTGAGAGAAAAGAGACTAAGAAGAGCGAAAGAGGCGCTCGCTCGTACACAGAGGAGCTCGTACGAAAGAGGAGCAGGACAGGACTTGGCACCACTCCAGCAGGGCAGAGCTGACAGCGTCAAGACAGGCATTGCGGCGGTGGGACCCGCACGGCAGTAGCAGGAGTGTAGCTCTGGCGCAGTAGCCGTCACACACAGTTAAGTATCAGCTTTTGGTTGCAGCAGCAGTAGCAAGGCAGCACGTGGCACAGGCATCGTTAGGATTGCGTGTAGCCAGCAGGAGCGCAAACACATACACATACACACACATATCTATATATACCCTCGTCAGCGCACGCACGCACGCACGCACGTGCCGTGTTGATTTAGCGCTGTGTCCGAGAGTAGCAGCAGGCAGCTATTGGACTACTCGTCTTTCCGGACTGACCAGATCGGCCGTTTGGACCGACCGGGCACCAAGACGACAGATTCAGCTGGCTTAAAGACAGGCCGTGTTTTCTTGGCGTTGTGGATCACACACCAATCTGTCCACAGATAGAAGGGAAGGGAAATGAGTCTCCCATCCTTCACAGCGAACGGTGTACCGATCACCGGCATGGCCTCGGCAGTAGCAGCCCCTCACACCTCGGAGAGCTCCGCGGCCGCAGCCCCTGTGCCAACCCGCAACAGCAGCATCCGCAACAGCAGCATGGGCAATGGCCTGACGTTGGAAGTAGCAGCACAGCAGCAGCGGCCCTCCTTGCAGTCCTCCCTTCAGGGCTCCTCCGCGCTCAGCCATACCGGCTCCGAATCCACATTCCAATGGGGGAAACTGGACTTCGGACAACAACAACAACCAAAACAACAACAACAAGAACAACAGTATATACAGCTATTACAGCAACAGCAGCAGCAATTTGGAGGTCTCAGTAATTCGCAGGCGTGTCAGACAAATGGATCAATAGCCCGCGGTGTCAGTCCATCGGAGTCGATGGGCTCGCTGACGCAGTACGGCACGAGCAGTAGCGCGGGGCAGTTGATGCTGGCCGGGCCTGGGTCGCTTTGTGCGGTGCTGCCGTACTACGCAAGGCGCCCGCCGATTGAGGCGGTCGTGTTCGGTTGGGGCGTTAATGAGGATGGCCAGTTGGGCCTTGCACTGGCGCGGGAGAATGTGGTCGTACCAAAGGTGTGGTTTTAGTTTCGGTGAAGTGGGAGGGAGAGGTGGGGGGGGAGGGAGAGGTGGTGGTGGGGGTACGAGCAGATAATAGCTGTGTAGGGGTTCAAAATAGTACGGCATTACGTGATGCAGTGAAGGCATGTGACCTGGAAGTCTGGATCAGGGGAAGCTCAGGAGAAGCTCTGCAGCTCAATTAAAAAGTGTTTTGAATTGTCGTACAGTGAGTGATCTGGGAATGTGTGCACATATGTGCACATGTACAGCATTTCCTCTGATGGGAGGAGGACGGGCCAACAGAGAGGAGCGGAATGGTTAAGTCAAGAAGTTGCTCCCTCCCCCCGCTGTCAGGGCAGAGCGGTTTGTGATGATTCCGCATTTTCCCCTGTGGGTGATGAAGAGGTGCCAACAGATCCATTTCGCCGTATACTATCTATCTCTTACAATATTTTACAAAGCATGTTTTATATCCTTTAAGGATTACATATCATACGTACGTATCATGCTGCATATAAAAAAATATGTGTATATATATTTTTTTGTGATATGATATTTAGATATTATAAATTCATTTTATCAACCTTGTAATGCGTACCTTTTCACTACACATGCGTGTTCGTATCTACTCGCCAGTCTCCCCACCCTTCACCCCCAAACCACCGATATGAACCCCCCGGACCCCGGACCCCGGACCCCGGACCCCGGACCAGAACCATCCGCAGGTGGTTGAGGCGCTGTTGGGGTTACAGTTCAGTGGTCGCTCCTTCAGCCGCACCCCCCTCGTGGCGGGATCTCGAAACACACTGGCACTGGATGCCGCTGGGCAGGTGGGGGCTCGGGGTGGGGGGGAAGAGAGGTTAAGGTGTTAAGTGGGGTCGGGGGAGTCGAGGGGGGGGGGACACCATACCTTTCGCCAGGAAGGTTCGTGCCACTCTGCATGTACGGCAACTGGCAGCTTGGTTGTTGGTCCTTCTGGTCTTCAGGGTTTTGTCTTTATTTATTTCTGTTTTATTGGTCCTCTTTTCACTGTGGGTTTATTTTTCATCGCGTGCTGAGCGGGACGGTTCGTTAAATGGAGTCGTGGGGCAGAAGTGTTAACAAGTCAAACAATCATTTTTCGCTTTACGGCTAATTTAATTTTGAAATATTATGGGACGATGATTTTTTTATGACATAACGAAAGCGAGCTTATGCGCTTAAGTGTGTCGTCGTTGGACGGGGGAGGTGGGGTGGGGTGGGGTGCGGTCAGGTCAGGTCAGGTCAGGTCAGGTCAGTTGGGTAAACGTTGAGGAAGGATAATCGGGTAGGATCTGGCAGGTCGTGGGTGTACGATGTCAGGGGACTGGTGTCTGGAAATCTGGCTGGGGTTTGGGTTTGGGCTGGGAAGGGGAAGGGGGGGAAGGGGGTGACGCAATAAGGGCGGCCTAGTTCCATGAGGGTCATTGCGGATAAGTGACCCGGGGACACGAACCCGCCAGCAGCAGTGCTCAATGAGAGCACATACACATACACACACACACGCCCACATACACATACACACACACGCCGTCATACGCATGCGCTGTGTTCAGGTTTGGTCGTTCGGATGGAACGACCGCGGCACGCTTGGTCACGGGCATCGCGACCAGGAGACCAAGCCCAAGCGCATCGCGGCGCTCAAGGGGACTCGTATTGTGCAGGTGTCAGGATTGGGGGAGGGGAGGGGAGGGGGGAGGGGAATGAGGAAGGGGAGGAGGGGGGAAAAGAGGAACCGGGGGGGGAAAAGAGGAAAACGGATAGATGTTACCTGTACTGCTTCTGTTAGAAAACAAAAGGTACCAACCACCATTAGGTGGTTCTTAAGGAGTAAAGTAGTTAAGGAGTTAGGAACGGGGAAGGGGGAGGGGAGTGAGGAGGGCAAATACACGAAATACACGTGCTGCTGCTGCTGTAGAGAGGGGGGCAGAAACCCTGACGCTGAGGAACACTACCGACCGGGATGATGGCGGCTGGCCTCGTCTGCCACTCAGTCGGTACACACACACAAGGTGCAAAACATTTTGAACGTAAAGTAGTAGTGGTAGCCGCCCCCGCCGCCGCCCCCGCCGCCGCCGCCGTCGCCCCCGCCGTCGCCCCCGCCGCCGCCCCCGCCGCCGTCGCCGTCGCCGTCGCAAAGACCGTGAATAGCAACAGACAGAAAACACGCGATAGACGCCGTGCCACGGTGTGTATCGGTATCGGCCCTACTGCTGCTGCTGCTGCTGCTGCTGCTGGCGGCGAAAGAAACCCACCCGGGAAAAGGAAGCAGCTGAGCGCTGATAGCTGACCTCTGGTCGCTGCTGTCATGCGCGTGTGTTGTTCCTCCCGAACCCCCTCTTCGTTGTTTTACCAAGCAACGAGCCCTGCACCCACCCTGACCTAACCTAGACGGCCTCAGACCGACTCGCCCCCCCGGGCTAGTCCTCCTGGCCTCCCAAGCCCCCCCCCCCTCCACTGCCATCATTCTCATCCGCAGCGGCCCCCAACCTCTCCCCCCCTCTAACACATACACGCACACACACACAATAGGTTGCGATGGGCGGGTGGCACAGTCTGGCATTGTCTGATCGGGGCGCTGTGTTCGCCTGGGGAGGCAACGAGTACGGCCAGTGCGGCAATGTACTGCCAGGACAAAGAGACATCACGGAGCCGATGCTGGTACGTCGTACGAAAAGTACGAAAAATATTAATTATTAATATTATTGTTATTATACATCATACGTATGTTGATATAATTGTAAAAATATGATGTGGTATTATTTTGTTCCTGTTTGTTTCGTATTCGTTGAGCATTCTCTCATTCTAACTAACTTCGTTTTTTCGGTTACAGTTTGGGTTCTGCGCATCGCTCCCATGTAAGTACGCACATCGAAACCCCGCAACATGCCGTGTGGCATGATGACTCATAGATCTGGTTTCACGAGATTTTGAACGTTTTGTTCCGCCGCCCGCGCGCCTGCCGTACTGTGCGACCAGGTGGATCTGGGCCTGGGACCCAACCAGCGCGTTAAGCAGATCTCCGCGGGAGGCATGCATTCCCTGGCGCTGTTGGAAGACGGAACGGTACGAACATGTACGGATGAAAACCTGCATTAACTCCCAAAGGACGCGTGTGTACGTGTACGTGTGTGTGTGTGTGTGTACGCACATACACACACACACACACGGTTCGTAGGTTTTGTGCCTCAGCAGCAGCAGAAGCCGGGTTTCTCGTGTATTCACCTTCCCCCCTTTTTTCCCCTCCCCTTCCCCTCCGCAGGTTTGGCAGTGGGGTGAGAACTGGGGTGACTTCTCAATGCGCCCCGTTCGTACACCCCGCCCGGTGCCGGGTGCTGTGTCTGTGGCCGCTATTGCCTGCGGCGCGTTCCACAACCTGGCCCTCACGGTTGGGGGCAGGGTGCTGAGCTGGGGCATGAACGACTACGGGCAGGTACGTACGAACAGGGGATGCGTGCATGTGTGTGTATGTGTGTGTACGAACAGGGTGTGCGTGCATGTGTGTGTACGAACAGGGTGTGCTTGCGATGGGTTGGTTAAATGTAGGGTTTGGGGGGTGAGGGCAGTAGACGAGACCTGGTGCTGCTGTCGGGAAACACAAATTGCTAACCGCCGTAACAGAATTGGTTAGGAATATGGTTGGGGGTTTTGGGGGAGGAGTTTCTTTTTGCGTGCGTGCGTGTGACGTGTGTCGGGGGTAAATGTGTTTTGTCGGGGACGGGGTGGGGGAAGATGGGAAAGCAACAGAATGACACAAACGAACGCACAGACGCAGACAGATGCAAATACGAGCACATGCACAGACATACACACAAACATGGCGAGGAGGCATCCAGGTGGATTGTTACATGGCGTGCAGGTGATGGGAATACTGCTTGATGATATTTTCTATGTCAGTTTATTCTAACGATTAACCACTAACTAACCGGCGTCCCGTGTACTATCAGTTGGGTAATGGTTCAACCACCTACGCAACGGCGCCGCGACCCGTGCTGGATATGGACGGGGTTGTGGTGAGTTATAAGTTGACCGTTATTAGAAATTGCAGTAATTGCGTTGGACTGGCAGTTTGTTCGGTACGGTACGGAGGTCGTAAATCCCGAAATTCACGTACAGCACAGCAAACTTCATCGGGGTTACAGTGGGGCTCTGTTGTATGTGTATGTGTGGATGTATGCGTGTGTGAGAAAAAGGGGGGGATAGGAGAAAGCATTGTACGAAGATGTGGGGTAACGGGGTGGCGGAAATCTTGGGTTTCACAGGTACGGCACGTGAGTACGGAAGATCATCGTCATGGCGCGAGTGGTTTCGTTCACAAGGCCGGATACGATAAGCCCACACGACGATCATTGTGATAAGCAATGCGATTCACTTTCAGCCGGAAAGGCTGCCGTACAACCCCCGTCGTATGGTTACCTGCCGTATCGTATGCCTATATCCCTTGTCCATGGGCCTTATGACTTCTGTCGCGAGGGCTTGCGTAAGCCAACACAGCATTGTGGTGCATACCATAAAATGGTACTGCCCGTACTGGCCGTACTGCCGTACTGCTGATTTATGTCCTGTGCCATACATAAAAACTTTAATAAGGTATCCTTAATCGCAGCGATGCCTCCTTTCCCCACCAATGGCCGGCATCTGTCCTTTCTGCATTTGTATCATGAGGTCGTACCCCGTCTGTGTCCAACTCCCAACTCCCAACTCCCAAACTGCCGGCAGGTGGCCGACATCGCTGCAGGCGGTTGGCACAGCTGTGCGCTTAGCAGCGCGGGGGAAGTCTGGGTTTGGGGTCGCGGGGAGTACGGCAGGCTGGGTTTGGGTGATCGCTCCGGCTCGTCCAAGTTACGGCCGCAGAAAGTCCGCGGCTTGGAGGCCCACGTGGTGGTGCAGGTGTGTGCCGGGTGGCTGCTGTGTGTATGTGTATGTGTGTGTGTGTCGGGGGGAACGGGGAAAAGGGGCAGGGCGAGGGGGAACGGGTGAATGATGAGATATATATATATATTTTTTAATTTTTAACTAAGGTTTCATCAGCACGCCGCCCACCTCGCCGCCAACGACTCCTCAGTCCCCGCCTTCCGAGATACCAGATATTGCCATCATAGTTGGTTCAGTTCGTACTTCGTACTTCGTACTTCAATCAGCCGTTTTTGTGAGGTTTTGCCCTCCCCCCTGTTTTCTTTTCCATTTCTTTTCCCCCCGCGCGGCATCCCATTCCCCCGCCCCTCTGCGGCCCCTGGTTATATTCCTAATTATCATATCGCTGCGCGCACACACATACACACACACATACACAACCACAGCCTCGGCAAACACACACAAACACATACACACACATACACAAACACACACGCACACACGCACCTCCCCGAGGGTACCCCCGGGTAATGTTTAGGGGTTTTCAACAACAATACCAGATCTCTCGTCGATTCGTCTTCCCCACCTCCTCTCTAAATACACACACACACACGCACGTGCACACGCGTTCCAGGTTGCGGCCGGTGGCTCCCACACGCTGGCCCTCACCTCCACCGCCCGGCTGTTCGTGTGGGGCCGCGGCGCGTTCGGCCGCCTGGGTCTGGGCGACCCGGAGCGGGACTGTTACCATCCCGTAGAATGCCCCCTCCCTGGAGGGACGGAGCGCTGGAGGGTGGCGGCTATTGGGGCGGGTGAGGATGCGGAGGGCGGGGAGGTTGGGGGGTTAGGGAGGGTGGGGCAGGATTGAAAACGGACCCATGGGTCACATGAGCCCTCTCATGGGGCACACATTATGGGGGAGGAGAGGAGGGAGCTTTTAGGATTCATAGCGGGTCCTGGGAGCAGAGGAATCCTTTCTCATGAGCGCATGTTAGCTATGACATCGTGTCAAGTGCTATGTGTGTTTTTGTGAGTACGGGAGAGAGGGGTAATGAGGGGAGATGAAGGGGGAATCCAAAGTGTGGTTTTAGTGGGTTTTAAGGAGAGGGTGCCGGTCTGTGGGTCGATGGGAGTTCATTATTAGGAACGTTGTGTACGCACATTCACTCCTCCCCTTCTCCCCTTCTCCCCTTCTCCCCTTCTCCCCTTCTCCCCTTCTCCCCTTCTCCCCTTCTCCCCTTCTCCCCTTCCCCCCTCCCGTCCCACTCCCCCACTCCCCCTCGCTCTCGCCCTCCCGTTCTCGGTAGGTGGACGACACAGCATTTGCCTGGCTATACCCGTACGGGACACACCCCCACCGGGGTGGTTGGAAGAAGATGACGTCATGATGACGTCACGTGGGCCCTCTATGGCCGCCATGGGCGGCATGCCAATGGGATCGCAATCTCAGCTGGCCACCCCGGGCGCCTTCGGCTCCGTTCTTCCGCAGCATCTACAGTCCATGCAACTACATCGCATCGGCAGCGAGGAGTACGACAGGTTTAGCGAGCCGAGCTTGTACGACAGGTGGGCGTATGGGCTTGGATCGTATGGGCTTGGCGGGTCTACGCGCAACATATCCTTCCCCCCCTTTATGTTCTGTGGTTGTCAACCATGTGGGAAGTCATATCAGGTTTCGTCTATTCGTCCTCCCTCCCCTCCCCTCCCCTCCCCTCGTCCTCCTCCTCCTCCTCGTCGTCGTCGAGATACCCCGCGAGGTTGGGGGCCGCTGCGGATGAGAATGATGGCAGTGGAGGGGGGGGGGCTTGGGAGGCCAGGAGGACTAGCCCGGGGGGGCGAGTCGGTCTGAGGCCGTCTAGGTTAGGTCAGGGTGGGTGCAGGGCTCGTTGCTTGGTAAAACAACGAAGAGGGGGTTCGGGAGGAACAACACACGCGCATGACAGCAGCGACCAGAGGTCAGCTATCAGCGCTCAGCTGCTTCCTTTTCCCGGGTGGGTTTCTTTCGCCGCCAGCAGCAGCAGCAGCAGCAGCAGCAGTAGGGCCGATACCGATACACACCGTGGCACGGCGTCTATCGCGTGTTTTCTGTCTGTTGCTATTCACGGCCTTTGCGACGGCTACCTAGGTTATGTTTTTTTCACCGCGTCAGCTACCTGAGCGAACGAGCGAACGAGTACGTTAACCATCTTTCGCGGTAGTCATCTTCCTCGTCAGCAGCAGCAACCACCACCAACAGCGTTCTTTTATTCGTCCTCCACACCCCTCCCCTCCCCCTCAAAGCCCACGCCCCCAAGCGCACACACATACACACACGCACACACATGCAAAAGGAGTATCAATTGTTCTTTACGAGGTGTTATTACATTTCCTTGGTCTAGGGGGAACGAGGGGTATTCTCTATGCCGTACCATTCATCCGGAGCTGGGGGTGAACCTGGGGGAAGGGTAGAGAGGGTATGGCTTCGGAGACCCCCGGAGTGGGCGTGTACGATGTACGATGTACGATGGCCTGTTAACTGCAGGTTTATGTATTTTCATCTTATTTAATTATATCATATTTTTCATTTTTATTTTTGTGCTCTTACGTGATGTATTTCCCCCAGGGCTGCCGTACCTGGAGGCCCTTCTTCCGTACGGACCCGGCGCGCCACCGGCGCCACCGCCGACGGCAGCGGCACAGCTGACGGCAGCATCACCGCCGCCAGCAGCGTCGTGGCCGCCGCTGCCGGATCCAGCTGCAGCGGGGGCATCCCCGCCTCCGCGTACCCAGGCGGCAGCGGCGGGAATTGTACGGCCACCGGTGGCGCCATGCAAACCCAATTGCACGCGGCGCCGCCACCGCCCCTCGACTTGCAACCGTCGAAACCGGTAGGATATCGTTTTGCGTCATATGCTGTACGGCTAAATATGTACTTTGGAATAGCTTGCAGCATTTCCCACCAATTCAGCACTCTTGCGTCATCGCGGAGAGAAGCTAGGCAGGGGGGTTCCAATGACCCATGGGTCAGTGTGGGTTGTCGAAGGAAGGGATATCTCTTCGCGATAGCTAGTGTGAGTGTTTACCTTCAATGGTGGTAAGACGAGAAGGGACCGTTGACACACGGTACGGAATTTAACCGATTCAGGGCATCTAGTATGACTAAAATAAGACTGCCGTACTTCCGCCGTACACAGAGCACCTTGACAGACTGGCCGTCGGTGGATTCGAGTGGCGTGGCCCTTTCCGCCGACAGTGTGTCCATCGCAGCGCCGCCGCCAACCCCAGCGGACCCGCCGTCGCCGCCGCCGTCTTCGACGGCGTCCGGATCGATGACGACGTCAACGTCGCCGTTTCCACCGTTGTTGCTGCGACCGGCATCAGTTTCGTCGCCACCGCGGGGCCCGGTGTTGCTAACGGCGCCTACCGCCGCCGCTGACCCGCCGCCGGGACCCCCCCCGATTGAATCGCCGCGTGCGCTATCGCGACCGAAATCGCCACTGAGGCTGCCGTCACCAGCGTTGGTGGCGCTGCCGCCAACAATGTCGTACGGAATACGGCGCTCGGCGTCGGCGGTGGGGGCCCTGAGCCATCTGACGCAGCTGCTGCCGGAGCCCGCAGCCGTGGCGGCGGCGGCGGTGCTGGATGCCGACAGCGATTTGGCACCACCGTGGGGCCTGGCGGCGGCGGCGGCGGCTGCCGTCGCATTTTCCACCGCGGCGGCAGCGTCCGCGGGCCCTAGCAGCGTATACGGCGGCAGCGCGGGCGGCGGCTGCGGCAGCCGAACCGGAAGCGTCACTGGCATGGCACGGTATCGTACAGTGTTTGGTGGCGGTGGAGAGGAGGAAGACGAAGCGACACAGGTAAAAACATCGATTAGTCCTATTTTGGCAATGCGGCTTTCGCCATAGGATTCCCATCCGGCTTCCGCAGCACTGAAGTTTTAGAAGGCGATGTTATCCATTGCTACTGCTTTTGCTACTGCTTTCGCTTTTGCTACTGCAGCTGCTACTGCCATCACATGTTCAAAAGTCTCGGCACGGCGGTGTCCCCCCCTCCTTTTCTCAGACCTTTATATATTTATATTTTACTCGTCCCATTCCTCTTTTTCGGTTACTGTTTTGGTTGCATTCCGTTCGTACATTCGTACTCTCCCGTACTTTCAATCCCTTAGGCTGCTGAGGCCGCGGAGGCCGCTGCGGATGAGAATGATGGCAGCGGCACTAGCGAGGAGGACCAAAGGGGGGATCTGAATGCGCAGGACGACACAGACGAGGACCAGGTGTGCGTGTGTGGGGAGGGCATCCACCACATCGCCATGAGGATGGAGAAACGGACTTGGCAATATGCGCGCGTGTGTGTGTGTGTGTGTGTATGCATGTAGTGCTGTGAGTGGTGTGTGTGGGGGGGGGGAGGAGGGAGGCTGGTGAAACCAAAAGCTTCAGCGTTTCTCATGTCCGCCGACTTTGCTCTTCTGCCGCCGTTAGCCAATGTTGCCTCAAGACAAAGTGCCTCTCGCTTGTCACCGCGCCACCGCGTCACCGTGCGGTCCGTACTTTTGCTTCGTACTCGTGTTCACATTCCTCGTCGTACGGTACATCGCTTAGGGTTTGGAGCACACCTAAACCCCATCAGGCCCCCCTATCTCACGCACGTGGCCCCCCTCCGCCCCCCTCGTCACCGATCTTGCGACCCCCTGTCCAAATGATCATCACACCAGGTGTACGACGGCAGTGTTGTACAACACCCCCGCAGCCCCTCCCTCCTGTCCCGTCCCCGAAGTCCCCCGGTGCCTCTGAGTCCCCGCCGGCATGGATCTTTCGCCGCTCACGTCGGCGTCGGGAGCTCACGATCCGCCTCCCCTGCTTTGATGACTGGCGGCAGCGGTGGCGGCGGCGGCGGCGGCGGCGCGGCGTCAGGATCGCCCTCGAGCCGGTCGCTCCTTTCATCGTACGGGTCTCCTCGCATGCCCTCGAGCTTCCTCCCCCAATAGCTTGTCAGCTTGTCTCACCCGGATATCTAAGGTTTTACGTTAGCCAGGGGTACGCGTTAGCTGTTTGGGGGGGTTTATACAGGTGGCGGCGAGCATAATTTGGATATGGAGCCCAACGTAACCTTCAGCTCAGTTTGGCGTGGAGAGATTTGGAGCAGATCGGCTTGGCCTAGCTCTCCTTGGTTTTCATCCTCTGTACGGAGGTCGTCAAGGGATGGGAAATGACAACGGTAACAACGGTGAAGCGACAACGGTAAACTTGCTCAGGCAGCCGGCTGTGTGTAGGCAGTTGTGGTTGCAGCAGTCTACGGGAGCATTCTAAGCTTTTTAGTTTTTTTGGAGGGGTTGGGGGGGGGAGAGGGGGAAAAAGTGTAAAAATCTAAAAACGAAAATCCCCTAAAAAACCCCACCATTCGTATATGGTTGGTACTTGGTAGCGGTTGGCACATTTTTCAGTTATATTGGCCTATAAGTCGGTTGTTCGTTCATTTTATGCCACCGGTGCATAAATGAATCATGATATATCAGGGCCTCAGCATTTCATAAAAGATGTACTGGGATTTCGTGGTGGCTCTTTTGCGGGCCTGCAGCCACCCAAACCCAAACCCCGTTTCAAGGGGCTGCGCTTCCAAGGGAGACTTGTTCACGGCCTGGCAGGTTCGTGTGAGCGTGTCCGAGAAGATTGCGAAGCCTTCCGAGAATAAGAGTATCCAGAATAATCCAATCTACGGATGTTGCTGCAAGTGTATTGCTTAGGGAGTTTGTTGTCAATATGCATTCGACGTCTCCGAGCCCGGGCCTAGCTAGGTGTTCTGCACATATCTTTCCTTTTTCGGATTCTTTCAGTTGCCGGCGCAGCTTTTACCAACTCCTCACAGTGAACCGTGGCCCGCTAGCCTTATCTGTGGAGTGGTCAACGCAGATTTTGGCAGCCGAAAGTTGAGCCAACACGTCGCGGTCCTGACAGCGACAGGTGTTACACGGCGAAAATATACAAGCATTGCGACATTCCCATGATGCCTTCTTCTTATCACGACCAAATATGGCCAGCCTTCCCAGGGAGCCTACGCACGCGCCAACTAAATACGCTTCGCAACCGTTTCTTGCCTGGCCATTCTTTTAGGTCTTCTAGCTCAGGCGCTTAGCACTATCTATATCTTGCGTTGGTATTTGTTATTGATTTTTACCGTCCCTTGGTTTGTGGGGTCCATGAAGCGGGATGCGGGAACGCAACCTTACCACATATATAATTGTGGAAATGTCATCATCAATTGATCGCAACTATATGCGATTGTTTTAGTGCTGCAGCAGCGGTTGGCCAGTGGTTTCATCCGTTCGAGGGCCCTGCGCGCTGAGTGGTCTGGTCCACTGATTCCATCTGTTCGCGGTATACGCTTCCTCAAACTCGCATAAATTAATATCATCTGGACCTGCTTTAGTCCTTGCCCTTGAGCATTGCCCCCCAGGCATTGCAGCTATGCAGCAATCGGTGCATTGCTCGGGGCTTGCAGGTCAGCGCCTTCACACGCGGAGGGCCGCTGGCGCTTTCCTTCCTATTCGAACACCAGGTTAGAACGGGAATCTCATTGTTGAGGGCGCTGATTCATCGCCCTGGTTTACCCTCCATGCGACCACACGTACGCGACCACCCCTATCGCAGCGAGCCGGTCGACTCGAGTCCGCGTCTATGCTAATGCTCCAGCATCAGCCGCTGCTACTGGAACTCCAGTACCGAAGAACAGCGTGCTCGTCGTGGGTGCGACGGGAACGCTTGGTCGTCAGATTGTTCGCCGGGCGCTAGACGATGGCTACGATGTTCGCTGCTTGGTTCGTCCACGACCCAACCCAGCGGACTTCCTTCGCGATTGGGGTGCAAAAGTCGTCAACGTGAGTAATGCCTTCTGATAATGCCTTTCGATTGCGCGGGCGTCCAACCGCATGTTGCCGTCCATCCGATCGTGCCAGCGGCACTACCAACTCCCTGCCAGCTCCTCAGCTCCCAACGCGCAACACCACATCCTGAACCCAAACTTTCGCAGGGCGACCTTACCGACCCCGCCTCCATCCCGGCATGCTTAGTCGGCGTGAATACCGTCATCGACTGCGCAACTGCCCGACCGGAGGAGTCAACGCGCAAAGTGGACTGGGAAGGGAAAGTGGCTCTCATCCAGGCAGCACAGGTGGGTAAGAGACACAATGGACTCGGTCGCAGGAACCTGCGGGCTGCCAATCCGGCAGAGGGGAGGGAAGGTGAGGGGAGGGGTTAAGGGGGGGAAAAGAACGGACCCAGTCAGGCAGTTCATAGATATTCCTCGCGAAGTGTTTTAGGGTTTTGAGTAGGGGACAGGGTGGAAGTGTCTGTATGTGCCTTTGGGTGATGGGGAAACGTGATTATGAGGAGAAGGGGGGGGGGCGGAGATCGACGGAAACGTTTGCGGAATGCAGAGTGCGGAGAAGGTGAGAAGGTATCATAGGGTGTGAGCCGCCCGACATGTGCATCATTGAGTTTTTTTGTTGGTGGGGTAAGCTGACGGGGTTGTGATGTGTGATGTGTGATGATATTCATACATCCGGAGGAGTGTGTCGTTTTGTAGGCGACATCGCGGTGCTGGCTAGGTGGGTGGTGGAACTCTTCTCCTTCTCTGTCGTTTCCCGCCATCTCCCCCCTCATGCTCTGGGAGTCGAGAGGCACGTGGTGGGTCAGGGTCGGCGTGCGGGTTGTGTCGTACTTTTTACACACCTGGTATGTACGAGTTGTAGTATATATCTGGGATGAGCAGTTGTCTGTTGACGACATCTTCCGATCGGGCCTTTTGTGCTGTAGGGTCTTGCGAAGGGACCATCAGTTATGCGAAAGCCTCTGGGGGAGCCCTCTGACCACATGTTGGAGGGCGTCCCGGCAGTGTGGGGAGCAGGTTGTGGAGGCTTGTGGTACGATACTGAGAATACCACCAGATAACACAGACCCGATGATGATGTTGTTGTTGTTGTTGTTGTTGGTGGTGGTGGTGGTGGTGATGATGGTGATGATGGTGATGACGATGGTGATGATGTTGGTGATGATGGTGGTGGTGGTGATGATGATGACGATGGTGATGATGATGGTGGTGGTGGTGGTGGTGGTGGTGGTGGTGGTGGTGGTGGTGATGATGAGGATGATGGAAGTAGTCAGGGACTCGCCGCTGAAAGGCCCTGACAGGCAGGCAGGGGGTTATTGACTGGACTGACTGGAAGTGCGGGGGGAGGAGAAACACGTCATTCTCAGCCAGGCGCCAGGCCAGGACTTAACCGGCAAGAAGGCAAGAAGAGGGGTTTTGTTGAGGTGTGGGCGCAGGCGCAAAAAGGAGTCTCGTATGGGAGCCCTTTATGGGAGCCATTGGTATGGGGCCTTATCCCGGGGGCACGTTGGAGGCTTTAGGGGCTGGAGGGGTGTCTGGGAGACTAAAGGTGAAGGCAGGGTAAGGGAGATGAGGGGAGGCGTATTGCACAAGAGCCGGGAGGATTTGCATGGTGCTGTGTACGATTTTTCATCATCGAAGAATCTTCGTAGTTTCAACGTGCCAAGCTGGCCGTCCTGTTGCTGGTTCGTGCTGTCTGGCCTCCCTGGAGTGTTTGGGAGGCCCGGGAAGGGTTCCAGGCTGTGGGACCTATATGATGCGGGCTGTTTGGGACGTGGTGAGGGAGGGGGAAGGGGCTTGAGGGTGGGGGAGGGAAAGGACGTGGACGGGGTATAGGGGGGTGTGCTGAAGCAGCTGAAGCAGCAGCTGTTGCCCCCAACCACAGTATGGAGACATAATTATGAGGATACGGTTATAGCGGGTACATAGCCTGCTATATCTTAGCATGTGTATTATGTATGCATATTTTATAAATATATTTTATAAATATACTTTATTTTAAATATACTTTATTATAAATAAAAAATAAAAAATACATATATATATGTCGTTTTTTGTCAATATAACTGGCCATGATGATACCGGCGTAAGAGCTCCTGCCAAACCGACAGATCCGTGTGTTTCATCAAAACACATGCATATGGTCGGCAGTGGTGGTGGTGGTGAGAGGGTGTGGGAAAAGGGGGGATTTGGTGGAGAAGGCTTATCAGAGGACATTAATGCAGCTGCCGGGTGGAGAAGGGGAAGGGGATTGCCAACCCAATGCGTAAGGCGTCCCGGGGCGGTGGGCGGGTTTTGACAGCGGCTGGCGGTTGATAACCGACCGCCTACACACACACCCTCCTTTTTTCCTCAACCCCAACCTCCTCAACCCGCTTCCGTGTGCCGTCCTCCATCCTCCACTCCTCCGTGCAGGCTATGGGTATTCAGCGCTACGTCTTCTTCTCCATTTTTGAGTGCGACAAGCACCCGCAGGTGAACGCACCTTGCGCTCCTCTATGGTACCGTACCGAGAAATCAGATAGAAATTAGTTAGAAATCCGTTGGGAATTGTTTCATTGGGAGTTCGTGAGGCATGTTTTTTTGGGCCGCGGCATGAGGCATTATGTATGTGTATACTGTGTACTTAGGGATAAACCGTCGTACATCTCTCATCTGTGATCGCGCGTCCGTCCGCTGTCAGGTTCCGCTGATGAACATCAAAGCCTGCACGGAGCAGTTCCTGGAGTCCAGCGGGCTGGATTACACCACCTTCCGGCTGTGCGGCTTCCATCAGGCGAGGAGACGGCTGCGGCGGCGCGGGAGGAGGGGGGCAGCGAGGCTGGGGCGCAGTGGGTTGCACCCAGGGAGAGCGGCGCTATGTGGTGGGGGTTTTGGCGGATGAAGGGGGAAAGGTGAAAATACGAAGACTGCAGCCACCGCCCTAATCTTTTTGGTGTTTCCAACCGATTTATGAGGCCTTATGACTGGGGGTTAGTTACACTTTAAGCTGCAGGTATCGTATTCTTCCCTCCCTCCCCACCCCCCCTTCCCTTCCGTCGCCCCCCCCCAAATCTTGCCCCACCCCATGCCTCTCCCCCTCCCGCACTAATCTTGGCTTGGTGTGTGTGTGTGTGTGTGTGTGTATGGCTTTCTTTGCGTTCTTCTCCTCCTCATTCCTCGGTCGCCTACCCCCCAGGCTGTGATCGGTAACTACGCCGTCCCCATCCTGGAGGAGCGGTCCGTGTGGGGCACCAATGACGAGACCCGCACCGCGTACCTGGACTCCCAGGACGTGGCCAAGATGACGGTGGCGGCGCTGAGGTGGGCTGGAGGGGAGGGAAGGCAGGGAGGGGAGGGACGCTCTCTTCCCCGAGAGCCGACACCGGGACTGTGTGTACGGGTCGAATCAGAATCAAGAGAAGGTCAAAATCGGGTTGCCTTGGATGCATGGACTAGGTTGCCTGAGTTATAACTTAATGTAATTATTATTATATTATTTTGTATATTTAATATTTTTACGTTTATGTAAATTATACAATGTATAAGTTTTGTGATGTAATTGAAGACGCCATGTAGCCGTCCAGAATCTTTGGACGATGTCATGTCAGAGTGTGTGGCTGTGGTTGCGGTTAACATCAGAGACACATATTCCAACCGAAATGGGGCAACTGAAATGGGGCAACCGAAATGGGGAAGCCGAGAAGGCGGATTGCGGGAAGCTGTGTTGCGTGTTGTGTATGCGAGGCGCGGCCGGTCCAGGGAGGGCATGACTGCTGGAAGGTAGCACCGTGAGGTCCTTCTTCTTCGGGTGCAATTAGGCAATCCACCCATACGCCCAAACCCCTTCCCCCTCATGCGCCAAGTCTCATGCATTCGCCTTCCTTGTTGCGCCCCTTACCCGCACTCCTTGCCCCGCGCCACCTCACCATTACACCTCCCCTTGTCGATCGCATCCCACCCTTCTCATCCCACCCCGTAGGTCCGACAAGACCTCCCGGCGCACTCTCACTCTGTCAGGTCCGAAGGCCTGGACCACCAAGGAGGTCATCGAGCTGTGCGAGAAAATGGCGGACACAAACGCAAAGGTGGGGAAGGGGTGGGTGGGGTGTGGGGTTTAGGGGGTGGGGTGAGGGGTGGGGGGATGGGGGGTGAGGGGAAGGTGCAGTTGGGGGCAGCGGAAGACACGGTTTGAGTTCATGATGGGGCATGACGGGTTTTGGACATGAAGGTAAAAGCAGCAGCAACGGGTAGCAGGGGGAGCCATCGTTACAACATTGGGCATCAAGTCAAGTCACGGGGAGGGACGGACGCAGACGCCCGTCACCGGACTCCCATGCAAATTGTCGTAAAATGATTTGTATGTATGCCTTTCACAACCACATGGCGTCAGAACTTCTCCACCCACCTTCTTTCCTCCTCGTCCCACGCTTCGCTTGCCATCAACCCTCCCATTAACCCACCCGGTCCCCCCCTCGGTCCACCGCGCTGCAGGTCACCACAGTTCCCACGTGGCTGCTGAAACGCACCCGCAGCGTGCTGCGCTCCATGCAGTGGGCCTCAGATGCGGCTGACCGCCTGGTGAGGGGGGTGCGTGGTGGAGGGAGGGGGGGGGGAAAAGAGGGGGGAGGGAGGGGGGAGTGTGTATGTACGTACATGTCACGCGACTCACCGCACTACATTGTGTAACGCCAGTATACCCCACTCATCTATACATCGATCTATCTATCTATTTATCCATCCATCCATCCACCTATCTATCTGTCTATCTATAAACCCATCGATCTATCCATTCGGTTACCCAACCAACAAACCAACACACCAACGTCTCTTACCCGCATCCGTGCATAGGCCTTTGCGGAGGTGCTGTCCAACAACGAGGTCTGGTCCGCCGACATGACCGAGACATACCGCCTGCTGGACATAGATCCGGGCACTGTCACCACGCTGGAGACCTACCTGCAGGTGTGTGGGAAGTGGGGGTAAGCCCGAGAAGGGGAGGGGGAAAGCCCGAGAAGGGGTCGCCAGGAGACGTGAGACGTTGGAGGCGCGAGTGTGTGTGTGTGTGCCTGTGTGCCTGTGTGTGTATATTATACTGGCCAAGAGGCTTGCGTATACGTGCATGCCTGGTAAGAACTCACCCGCTCCATCCCGCTTGTTGGCCCCCCCGGATAGGTACCTCTCGTACAGCAACCAAATGTGACCTTTTTAGATCCAACGTGAGCCCTTTGCGTTCACCTGTGATTTGCCCCCCCCTTCCCCCCAAAAAACACATCTCAGGACTACTTCTCACGCATTCTGAAGAAGCTCAAGGAAGTCGGAGCTGCCGCTGACCGAACCAATTTCTACGTGTAGGCTTCTCTCGAGTTATCGGACGTCTTTTGCGCGTCACGTGCAACAACAAACATCTGTTATAACTGTTATAACTTCCACAGCGTAACGACCCAAAAAGCTCGTCAAAGCCCGTCACAACAGCTCAGCTTTGGAGCCCGTCCATCCGCCCTCCCTCCCGTCAGCCGACAGCCCACGTGTGTACGTGATGACGCAACTCGTCGTACTTTCTCTTCTTTTTAGGAATAGGTAAGGGAGGGAAAGAAAGGAGGGTGAAGAAGCGTTTGGCTGAGGCTCCGTTAGGGTGTGGCATATCAGGTCAGGGCGTTGGAAGCGGCAGTTGGTGGTTGGCAGTGGTTGTCCGTGTTCAACCGTCTCATCATGATTTTGACGGCAGAACAGAGAAAACGCACCCGACCTCCGCCTCCACGCCCTCCTGCTTCATACCCCATATGACCCGAACGCACGTTGCTTTCTGTTTTGTACGCCCTGGGGGGTTGCCTCACAAGGAGCGTCCTGCAGCTGAGCAGCGTGCGTCTGTGTGTGTGTATGTGTGTATGTGTGTATGCGCCTGTGTGCGTGTGTCTGCCTAGGCCTGACCAGGTCTGCCCCGCCATCGGCGCGTGGCAGCGGGAGAAGATTCCTGTAAGGGGGTGGGTTCTGGTCTCATGTGAAGCTGTTCTGGATTGGTTGATCATTTTAGGCTTGATCGTGAGTGGCCTGTGAGTGGCAGGGTAGCGGTGAGGGTGTGCGGGCGTGCAGTGTGGTCGTGCCTCGGTGGACATTGCTTTACGGTTGGAAGAACGACGTCATCGGCGTGTGTGTGTTTGGTGGTGGGGGGGAGATTACGAAGGGCCCTTTTGCATCATCGGCCTGTCTCCATTGTATGTATGTCGTATTTGACAAGGCGAGGGAATGGGGGGGAGACGAGTGGCGGTGTGGGGGAGATGAGGGGTGTGTGGGGGGGAAGGGGCGGGGACGTGACGAATATGCAGCGGCGGACGATCTGGGGGGAGGAGGTGGTTTTTCAGCCGGCTGGTGGTTGGACGGTTAGCGAATCCCAGGTCACCCATGCCGCTGATGAAGCCCGTGACATGGATTGAATGCGTTGGTTTGGGAAGGGGGTAAAGCAACGGCGGCACAGAGGACGAGCGATCGGTACTTTAGAAGATTTTCCGCGCGGTTACAGGTTCTCTGTTTGTACGGAACATGCAGTAAGGTACGTACGTACTGCTGTACGACTGGCCCGGGCGCCGGCTCCGGCTCTGACTTTCTGTGCCGTCAACTCACGCATTGGGGTTTTGCCCACTGTGTGTGTGTTTGTGTGTATTGCCTTCCGGGGCTGGGGCAAAGGTGGGTCTGGTCGGACATCCTGAAAAGCTTTCCTTTCACTCGTCGCGCTCCGATTTTGGCTTTTCCCCGGGGCCTGGCGCGAGGCATGAAACATTTACCCTCTGCTGAAAGTTTCACCAGTTTGAGTTTTCGTTTGCCGGGGTGCTCTATCTTGAGGGTGAAACACAGGAGGAATGAATGCTACATACGGCAAGCGGCAAGTGTAAAAGAATGTGAAACGTCTTAGTGCTGTTTCTGCTACTGCTGTTTCTGCTACTGCTGCTGCTGCTATTGCTGCTGCTGCTACTGCTGCTCAATTGGGCAGGTAATCATATTGAAGCGAGAGAAAAAACGTGGGAAATATTAACACAGCAGCTCAGTAACGTGAAATAGAAGGCGACATACAGCCCCTTGCTTGTGCGTTGCAATATACACACACATACATACATACATACATACATACATACATACATACATACATACATACATACATACATACATACATACATACATACATACATACATACATACATACATACATACATACATACATACATACATACATACATACATACATACATACATACATACATACATACATACATGTGGGTGGGGCCGGGAGGCTTTCTAGGGGGGCGCCAATTTGGCTCGTCATCCCCCCCTCTGTCTTTAGCTGGGTTCTTCCTCCTTGGCTGTGGAGTGTGCTCTCCTGTTGGCATCTCTCATCTGAGGGCTTCTGTGTGTCTTTTTCAGGCTCTTGCTAGTTCAGTTTTGTGTTGGAGGAGAGTGATCCCTTTCTTTGTGCAGTTAGTCGCCCCCTGTTTTCTTTTGTTCCCTCCTCGTTTTCGTGGTGCTCCTCAGTGCTCTGTTAGTGGCCAGGCTAGAGCCTCTGAGTCTTTCTTTGCTCTAGCTGGTCTTATTGAGAGGGGGAGCACGTGGCAGGACAGACAGACAAAGCCACGTGCCCCTCCCCTGCGCTGTGGCTCGGTCCGGTCAGGCCCCTTGGTGCTCGCCCTTGTAGGGCGAGTCGCCCACAGTGTAACACCCACATACATACATACATACATACATACATACATACATACATACATACATACATACATACATACATACATACATACATACATACATACATACATACATACATACATACATACATACATACATACATACATACATACATACATACATACATACATACACATGCACAGACGCACACACAGCCGAGCCAAGAGGCGCACCGACGCCGTATACAGGTGCATGCATACGTATGCATACGTGCGGATTTGTGATGAGCTGCTAGATCCCACGTCCCCCCCCTCGATGGATGACGAATAATTACAAGAGTATAAGACATCACTCGGCTGTGTCACTAAGCCCACCCGCCTAGGAGCAAACTCTCACCCCATGCATGCGCACGGCTCAATAATAATGCGCATCGACCAGCTTCACAACCACCATCCATCTGCTTACCACCTTCCCGTCGTTGGTTTGTCTATATCTAAAATAAATAGGTTGATATGATCATTGGGGCGAGGTTAGTTTGAGCGGGCAAAGCAGCATACTACGTAAGAGGTGCTTCTTTTACGGCGGAAGTTGGAAGTTGTGGAAGTTGTCAGTTAAATTGCATCAGCAGCAGGTCACAGATGGGATTGTAAAAAAGCACGGAAAAACCTGTTGGTGACAATTTGCAAAGAACAACGGTGCTGCCGGTGATGAACTTTCGCCACAGATGGAACACGATAGGCAACACGCGGCAAGGTCGAGAGATAGCTGTACGGGTACGAGTAAATGCCGGCATTTCTTCCTGAGGCTAGAGACAACCTCACTGAAAGGCCTAACTGAAACACCTAACTGAATGGACTAACTGAATGGACTAACGGAACCGCCTAACGGAACCGCCTAACGGGGGCGTACGTTCAGACGCCTACCCAGCTGAACCCTTTACCAGCGAGCAGTGGGACACCGACACGGTCCCTGCCTTTAATCAGGGTTTATTCCTGCCTTGCACGTATCCTTCCCGCCACTTCTTTCCCATCACAACCGCCCTCGCACGTCCACCGCCCATCCATCGGCAATCTCCAACCCATGAGGCTACGTATGTACGGCCGCCGGCGGGGTTGTGCTGTTATATATGGCGGGACAAAATGGAAAGGGGCCTTACATGTAACCTTACATCAAATCTTGCAAGAGCGAGAGGTACTGCATGGTGAGTACGTCACATTGTCCCACAATTTGTAGAACGTGCCAGCTCAGCAGGCACGTTCAGTTCTATCTCGGTTTAATTTTCACGAGCTCGCAGGACCACGGTACTCCCAGCCCGGCGTACGTACGTGCCCGTGTATGTGCCAGCTAGCCCGGCTTATTATCACGTGCGTACGGCACAATACAGGAACCCGCTCATCACCGACCGCCGAATGTCGGTTCATCGGCACAAAGAAAGCATGAGTGTGGCGAGCAGATCCGTCTACTAGCAGCGCTCTATTGCACTGTTGAAACACCGCTTCTCAAGCGGATGGTCACCAGCCACCTGGTGACCGGTGCTAGCTTTTGCTGCTGGCTTTAGCTACATACATACGTATGCTTCAATGATATGACCTAACTATTCACATCCTCGGCGGGCGTCGTGAGCTATGTGAGCTATTTAGAATCCATGACGCCCCAGTAGATAGAGATGCACCTGTCCAGAATGAAGCACTGAAGACAGAGCAGCACTACCGTATGTCGGGGTGATATTCGTTATTGCCGCAGTCGATCGGCGGCCTTGGCGCCCCACTATATATGCCCATCCAGCAGGCGGCCCTGCCTCTATTTAGGAGTGCTGCTGACTGTAGATAGATAGGCTGCTACAAACGTGAGCCGGCCTCCATATATATATATATATATGAAAAAATCAGTAGGACAACAACAAGCAAGCTAGAAGAAGAAGAAGCTGAGGACGTCGTCGGGCCCCTTCTCCCAGCAGAGGCAGACCCTACCACCGGCGGGCGGCTCGAGGAACGTACAGTAGCAGCGCCTGGCTACCGCTGAAGCTCGTACCTGCCAAGTCGTGCCAAATAGATCTTCCAGCGCACACGCACTCATCAAGCGGGTTTGGAAGGAGGTCTCCTCATCGATGATTTCGTCTGTTGGCACATGGCATGGGGCACGTGGGGCACGCTGCGCATGTGGGGCATCACTGAGATATACTTCAAAATCTGATCTCTTACTGGCCGATTGAGATATCACATCAAGCAATGCATATCTTAACGTTACCTTTATTTGGCTGTGGATCTGATAGATGTCTGCTAGCTTACTCCTTCCCTTGAGGGCCCTCGGTTTTCTTGGCTGGCTCACTGGCTGCCTACCTCCGTCTGGTCAATGCAGAATTGCAGATACGGCCCCAACCACATCTGGGTGCCATCTGGGTGCCCCACTGCTCTTAAGAGCAGTGGGGCACAGCAGTGCCCCGCAGACGTGGCAGTCACATCACGGTCACGCAATCATAATTGACACGCACGTCTGCCACGTCTGTGGTCCAACAGTTTCATTAACTTCACCCCCAAAAACGCCTGAGAGGGCCAAGATGGCAGCAGAGACGCATGCATGGGAAGTAGAGGAGTGGGATTGGGGGATGGCCCGGGAGGGCCCACTTGGAGATGGTGGAGACGATGGATGATGAAGTAATATAACCATGCATTCTGAGGGAGACGACCGGGCGATGCCAGGAAATTATAATGAAGTCGGAGGGTGCATGCGCAGAGACGACAGCGAATGCAGGGGAATGGATGAAAAAAGGACACAGCAGCACGCAGTTTGCAGCAGAAGAGTCAGCAGACATCCCAGTAAGGAGTCAAATAAAGCAAGAGGAAGAATATGGAGACGGAAGGATCAGTAGATAATTATCCTAAATAAATGAAATGACGACGGCGATAGATGATAGATAGGTAGATGATAGATAGACAGATAGATAGATAGATAGATAGATAGATAGATAGAGAAGCACTTGCTTCGTGGAGTTAAGGTAGGGGACGGACGACGCAGTCAGATGCCTGCAAATACAGACGGTTCGAAAAGGTGGAAAAGGGTCCGCATAGCAGTGAGGGAGGGAGAGGCAGGCTCCACAGGGATATCCGTATGTATGTACCATGGAGAGGCGCATGCAGTCTACGGAGGAGTTCGTTGGGAATTACCGGAGCTGCAGCGAGCAGTCTCCAGATGCATGAGGGAGTGATGAGCGACCGAGAGCAGTGCGTGGGGCCAGCAGTGGGCTCGAAAGCTTATCTCGAGTGGTAGGTGGCAGTGTTCGGAGCAGTGATAATCATAATATATAAGTAACGTAAGGCTCTGACAGCGTAGGCCAGCTGGCAATGGCGCGGCTGGATGGTTCGGCAGCAGCAGTCTCCAGTGGCTCGTTTTCCATATCAGAACAAGGACTTGCATCTATCTATGCGCTATATATCAATTAATATGTTGAAATCTCCTAACCACACCTGAACGTAACACACCTGAACGTAACGCACGTAAGACACTATATAGTCATGTATGTAGTGCAATTGCTACCGCATCCTCATTGTTTGCAGTTTAATCAGCAAGTTGTGTTTATCATCAGCTTGCTTTTACTTCCGTCGTCAATCAAGGCTACGTCAGGCGCGTCCGCTGCGTGCTAGGCGGCTCTAGGCGGCATTTTCCTACCTACCCATACATCATCCTTGGCCTTTGCCTTATCATTATTACGTACGGCGTGCATATGTTCATCAGACGTACGTGGTGGCGGTCGGATCCAGCAAGCATACATTGAATTGTGCGTCTCATTTAGGTAGTGCACCGCGGTTGCAATAATGTACTGCCCACGCACGTATGCATCGTCAAGACGTACGCACGTACACCTATTTCCAGAATCAGATTTCTGTACGTACGTACGTACGTACGTACGTTTGTAACCCAGCCAGTTTGGCCGTCCGTAGTAATGGATGGATGGATGATGAATCGACACCAGGTAAGGGAAAAAAGCGACCTGCTGGTGGTGCAATGTAATACGCCAGCAGCGAATACGACTGCATAAATGCGCCGAATTCCATACGTCAGGTTTAGTTCCGTTTCCAACTCCTCGGCGCCTTATGCCAGGCAGGGGTAAGGTCGCTATCAATTCTCGTTTAAGGACCTGGTGCTGGTGCTGGTGCTGGTGCTGGTGCTGGTGCCGCTGTATACGTAGACAAATTCTTACCACAGAACGAATAAGCTCCAATAAAAACCAGCTTGGGGGCACAGTAGCTGGTGTGATGGTGTTATGGTGTGATAGTGTGATGTATGGTGTGACGTATGGTGTGACGTATGGTGTGATGGTGTGATGCGATTCTACCGCACGTGGGTGTGCACGCCGTACGTACATACCGCTGTACATACCGCCGTGCATCAATCCTCATGCATACACAGCAGAGGACGATGGGGGAAAGATGCATGTCCAAATAAACCAAGCAGGTCCTAAGCCCGGGCGGCGGGGGGCATTTACGTATAATATTTTTTATCATAATAATGGGATAATAGGAGCTTCTTGCCTCAACTGGATGGTGACCATTCTGTCCATCTGCTGGCTTAGATCTCTCCATTGACTGCTGGATAGCTATCCACTGAACAGACTAATGAGGTCGCAGCTACGTATGTATGATGTATGAGCCCCGCCGGCCGGGCCAGCACTGCAAATTTGCAGGCCGTGCGTGTCGTTCGCTGTGCAGCGGCTGTGCGGAGCTCATCTACCGTGCGTGAGATGAGTTTATTTATTACTTGGAGTTATCGTGCATAACGTACATATATATGTGTGGACCCTATCACATATAAGCTGCTTAGGTATTATTATAACAGAATAGGATGATAAAACTAATAAAATTATTTATTATTATTATATAGATGCTTCCGGTTCTTATGATGACAAAACATCATACATATATATACACACACACACACACACATATATATACCGAGCGACCTATCTATCTTTATATAGACGGCTATATATAGACAGCGGCTAAACCCTAAGACGATGGTATTTGGTGAAGGCTTCATTGCTTGCTCAATAATAATCCTGCACGATGCATGCACGTATGTACGCCAAATAAAACGACTTGCTTGCTTGGCTGCTAGCTGGCGTGTGTACATTTGAGGTCTTGTGGCAGCTCGGTATTCCAAGCAAACAAGTTGCGTACATACTCTACTGAAAGGAACATTATAATGCAACATACATCTCATCATAGACATAAAAATATCAGAGGGTTGCAAAAAGGTCCTAATCCTCTAATCCCGGGGGTGGGTACTGGGCAGCAATCCTCTAATCTCAAAAGTGGTTGACCACTTCTAATCTCTAATCTCAGAGTGGTGTTGTAATCCATATCCTGGGGGCGTGTTTGTAATCCATATCCTGTTGGAGTTTCCCAATCCCAATCCTGTGGCTGGGGCCCAATCCTAATCATAACCTCGGGGTCCTCACCCTAGTCCTAAGCATCCGATCGAACTAGTTTTGAGCCATTGCATGAAAGGCGAGCAAATATGTGCCTGGGCGGAATAGTTGCAGCTAATTGGCAGAGGTGAACCAATGGTTCACCGACCGCACTTGCAGCAAAGCGGAGGACTGCAATGCTATAAATACAAAGAACTTTCGCGGCTATGTAGTAAAGCCAAATATGCAGAGCGTGATTCATGAAATGATGTTGACGACGTGCGATGTTGAGTCAAACGTGCGCATAATAATAGAAGCATTCCGACATTTCTCAACATTTCAGCTACTTGTAGTATATGTATAACGCAGGAGAGGCAACGGCTTGAGGAGCTGGTCGACCCCGCCGAATCCTAATCCTGTGGGTGGCGGCCCAATCCTATTCCCTATTCCTACCGTCGGGGTCCTCATCCTTAACCTGACATCACTTTCGTATCCTAATCCTGACAGTGGGGTTCAAATCCTAATCTCTGCCTGCCCAGTACCCGAACGCAATCCCTAATCTTTGCAAACCTCTGAAAATATTGTCTGTATGTAAGTGAAAATTGAGCAGGGAATGAAGCAAGCGAAATAAAGATTAATATCCTTTTAAATCTTCCTTGCTTGCATTGGACTACTGCCTTCCATCCCCGCTCTCTTAGCCCTTAAAGGTACGGTAGGTGTTGTGCGTGCAGGTACATACTACTGGGGCCTGCTGCTCCAGTTTATCGCACTTCCACTGTCTTGACGTACAGAAAACACTGTAAATATATGTCTTGCTATATAGCAAGATGTAAAATATTGATCGTAAGCTTGCACAAACATGGAATAATAGATTTAAGTGTTTGCAAACCAATCGTCGCATCTTGTCTGTGATGGTGAAAATTCCCAGCAGGAGCCTTACACATGACTAGCACTCCGTCCTTTACAATGGGAGATAATGTACGACACGACTGCAAACATTCCCAGGGGCCTTACATGAATATATATGTATATATAAGTGCTATCACTGGTCCGAGTGAGAGGGGGAGCACGTGGCAGGACAGACAAACAAAGCCGCGTGCCCCTCCCCTGCGCTGTGGCTCGGTCTGGTCAGGGCCCCCGGTGCTCGTCTTTGCAGGGTGAGTCGCCCACAGTGTAACATCCCTATAAATGGGATACCCTTGCCCGGCAACACACACCTTTCCAGGGTGCCCATCAAACCCTGTGAGTGTGGGAGCTATGGAGGTGATACTGATCAACCTTGCTCCCCACGCCTGCATCACTTTTGCGAGTGCCCAATAGCCAAGGCGGTACATGAACAGATTGACAGGTAGTTGCCACAACCTTCCTCAGCCACCATAGAAGGGCTTTCTATGGTGGGGCATGACCAGGCAACAGCTGTGGCTTGTCCAAGCACCACACAGATGCGAGCAGGTCCTATGGGATGTGATAGCCATGGCTGCTTTGTCGTCTATGGAATATGGCAGGTACTGTCTCTGGGCTGCAACCTGGGAACAAAGGCAACTGGGGACATCTACCCACGGACGGCTGCAACAACAACATACCCATATAACAGAGCAGGGACCCCGTCAACAGCTATTACTGACTTCTTAACCGTTCAGGCGGATTCACACAAGAGGATGATGAAGCTGTCAACACCCGTCCAATCATCTCTATGACACAGCCAACAATGGACAATGCAGCACAAACAGCAGCCTCACCCCTGTTGTATCTCTGTTATATCCGCCTACAGCAAAGGCTAGATCGAAAGGATGCCAGACAGCTGGCCAACCTCGGATACTACCCGTAGATACCCCAGGATACGACAACCCCTGGATCATGCTAGGGCCCGTACAATTGCCAACTTTTAGGCACACTTGCACTCTTTTGCAGCTTTGGGTATCCCTCAATATGGCTGGGATCGGGTAGGAACACAACATTCCATCCTAGCCATAGTTGGAGCGCAAATGCAGTGTACAGTTCCAGTAGAAATCACTGAACGTGAAGCAGAGACAGCAGAGCAGGGGTTTTAGGATGGGAGTTTTGAGGAGGAGGTTTGTGGGAGAAGATGGGGAGAGAGGAGGGGAGGTGGAGAGAAGGGGAAGGCAGTCTAGTTTGGAAGAGGGGCAGGGAGAGCGAGGGTTGAGGGTTTCGTGGCTAGAGGTACCAAAACCTGTAAACACTTCCACGTCCATCCATCCCGTGGACGGGTTTACAACCCAGGCCAGGTTTACCTGTACCCAGGCATCGGGTCCTTAGGGTTTGGGGGGGTCAGCGAGAGAGATCTTTCCTTCTTGTGCATTGCAGGAGTTTGCGGGGCCAGCTGTGGAGCCGGGAGGCTTTCTAGGGGGGCGCCAGTTTGGCTCGTCATCCCCCCCTCCATCTTTAGTTGGGTTCGGCTGTGTAAGAGTGTGCTTTCCTGCTGATGTCTCTCCTCTAAGGGGTTCTGTGTGTTTCTGTCATCAGGCTCTTGCCAGGTCAGTTTCGTGTTGGAGGAGCATGTTTCCCTTATTTTGAGCAGCTAGTTGTCCCCCTTTTTCTGTTGGTTCCCTCTGTGGTTTCTTGGTGCCCCTCTGTGCTCTGTTGGTGGCCAGGCTAGATAGAGCCTCTGAGGTTTTCTTTACTCTCGCTGGTCCGAGTGAGAGGGGGAGCACGTGGCAGGACAGACAGACAAAACCACGTGCCCCTTCCCTGCGCTGTGGCTCGGTCCAGTCAGGGCCCCCGGTGCTCGTCTTTGCAGGGCGAGTCACTCACAGTCGTGTAACACCTTGTAACAGGCCACATCACTACTTATATATAATATCTTAAGGTGCCAGGTAGGCTGTTACACACTCCAATAAGTGGATCTACGGCATAACAACTAAAGTTTATTTAGTTATTGCTTTCAGAAGAACTAAATAGCCATTCCCATTTCTCTTACGTGTTACAATTGCATTGCTGTGCTAAATAGGCCTAGGTCTAGAACCTTAGGCCTGACGAACAACAGAAATAAGCAAGAGGAAAAGGAAAGACGAAACACGCAACTCGATACAGCCCTGCCTGACGGAGGACAGGGGCTGAGGTTAAAGGCCCGCCGTACGCTGTTCAAACGCCTTATTACCAACGCCTAACTAGCCCGGCTTCCTAACGCAGCCCCGCAATATTTATTTAATATACGATCAATAAACCAGCTAATTAAAGCGGTAGCATTTATGATCTTGCATGCATATGTGCAAACCCAAGTCTTCATGTTAATCCTTCGTTGGTTGGTCCTTAAGGTTTAACGTGAATGTATGTATACAGCGAGCAAAAAATTATTAAAAGAGGGCGGGTAGGTTATTAGCATAATCATTAACGGATTCGGCTGCATGGACTAATACGTTTATTTGCTTTTATACGTCATGTTAATCCAAGCAAGTAAGCATGTCAAACCAAACTATTTTTTTAATTCAGTAGATTATTATAACGACGCATGAGACGAGGCGATGAGGACAAGGGCATTGTGGCCATCTGGACGCACGTACGGCAGAGATCGTACATACATAAATATTAATTCGTATAGCGAGAAATGTATGTTGTAGCGGAGTCTTTAGTTATACGCCTTACCTTATCTTTAAAGAGCAAAATGTGACGAATAAACAGGTGCGTACTGCTAATAAGAATAATTACTTTATATGCCTTCATTCCAGATTAGTAACACGTACGTTGCGCACTCGCTGCTGGTAGGCGACAATACGTCAAGCAAACATCGCGGGCACCGAGCGACCAGGATAAGGCGGTTGTTAAAAACTAATTATATGGTCGATCAAAACCCTGCCTACGTACATACCCTGCAAGCAGGGTTCATTATTCCAACCGACCGTTAGTTGCACCAGCCATTGACCAATGGCTGGTGCAATGAAAATAAACAGCATATTGCTGCCCATATATATTAGCGGAAAGATGAGCAATCAAGTTATTATATAGTGACGGTGTTTTTATTGCACGTACAATGCACGAGGAAGGAATAGTAGAAAAGTGGTGAAGATAGAACGTTGTATATCGGTGATGCATGCATGCATGATCATTATTGCAGACCTCGACCTGGAGATGTATGGACTATGAAACCGAACGAGCCGCCGTAGAGGACAGGACGTATGTACTACCATCAAATGGTAATTGAACAATGATTTTCATATAACTATCATCATTATTTCCATTAATTAAACGTGCTACATGTCTCATCACTTATATATAGGTAATAATAAAAAATTGCTGTGTTGCCGCCGTCTCTTAGGTACTTGGCTCGACCATCCGGCCATCCATGCATAGAATGTCGCCACGGATATTTTTGTGCCGCCGCCCTGGAGCGGTTCGTTTAACCGAAATATAAAAATTACACTTCTTGACGTTCATCCGGTCAAGAGTCCTTCCTTGTATATATGAGTCCTATGTACACATGATTGTACATGCATAGCACCAGTACGTATACGTTGTAGTAGTAGTGACGACGGATGCAGGTTGGAACACCCACCCCCACGATGGCTGCAAATCACCATGATAACGAGCAGCAGCGACGACGGCACGAAGGTCGCCGCCCTGCCGGATGCGGCCTTCAACTCAAAGCCGCTCTCTTGATAGTTATATTTGCCGGGTCAACTGATGAGGCACTTGGTAAGCAATCCGTGCATAGGGGCGGGCGAGCAAGAGTGACTGCACACATCACCTGCGTGCGTGCATTGGGAACTTGCCTGCTGCTGTTGGGCGGGGTCATGACGATCGGAGGGAGCGAGTTTATCATCAGGCAGGATGCAGCTCATCAAGGTGAATAATAAGGTTCAGATTAAGATGCTTTATTACTTAATTTCTATATATAATTCAGGTCTCGATGTGAAATGCGGATGATGATGAAGTGATTTTGAAAAAATTACTCCTGCTGCGTTTAATTGGGTGGTACCTGCCCGTCAGCCGCATGTACGTCCAAAAGGAGCTGTAGGCTTGAGTCTAAATTTTTCATTGGAAAAAATTACCTATAAAATTCTGTTATCTTTTCATTGGTCATTTTTGCACTGCGACCGCTAGCGCGTTGTTATTACCTTAATCGACTTTCGTAGTGGACGTTCGTTCGCTGCTGGTCTTTGCAGCAAATACCAAGCAGACCGAAATCTATGAATTCGGTTTCATCCGATGTGGATGTCAATAGCGTGTGTATTGGAATAGCGGCATGGCGGGATACACGCGGCCGATTACGTACGGAATCGTCATTGCATGCGATATCTTTTATTTTCTGAGCGATTTTGGGTCCCCATCGTTACCTGGAGTTATTATTGCTACCGCTTTTATTAGCTAGCCTAGTCATTTTTAGTTGCTTGTAGTTTTTTTATGTCGTTTAGTTTTCGTTATTTTCGTTTTCGTGTCGTACATTCAGCCCCTGTAAGGAGTGCTAGTCATGTAAGGCCCCTAGGAATTTTTACAGTCGTCCGCCCCTGTAAGGAGTGCTAGTCATGTAAGGCCCTCGGGAATTTATGCAGTCGCGAGGTAAATGCATTGATTTTTGTTAGCCAGTTTCCTAGGCTATTAAAAGCATTTTCTGACTTCTTTACCTAGGTTTTTTTAGTCTCTTATTTCATGTAAAAACCCTATGTATCCTGCAGGGTTGGCCAGTGCCCGCCCTGCAGGATTCATGCTCTAAAGCTTTTATTATGCTCTAGATAATATTTTCTAGAAAAAGGATTGCTAACATATCAAACAAAAAAATCTTTACAATGTTTAGTTGACTGTTAATCTGTATCGTACAGCAATGATTTTCTGCTGTTATAGCTGCCGCTTTATTGCTACCGCTTTTATTAGCTAGCCTAGTCGTTTTTCGTTGCTTTTAGTTTATTTTGTTAATTTTAATTTTAGTTGCTTGTAGTTTTTTTATGTCGTTTAATTTTCATTATCTTAGTTTTCGTGTCGTACATTCAGCCCCTGTAAAGAGTGCTAGTTATATAAGGCCCTTGGGAATTTATGCAGTCGCGAGGTAAATGCACGTTTTTTGTTAGGCTATTTAAAGCATTTTCTTACCTCTTTACCTAGTTTTTTGTCTCTTGTTTCATGTAGTACCAATGTATTCTGCAGGGCACTGGGCAGCCCTGCAGGATTCATGCTCTAAGGCTTTATTATGCTCTATATAATATTTTCTAGTGAACGCATTGCTAACATATCAAACAATAAAAATCTTTACAATGTATAGTTAGCTGTACAGCAATGATTTATAGCCTGCAATTTCTATAGAAATCTATACTTTTTTGGATTTTCAGCAATTTTATGGAGCTTCACAGAGGATTCCTTCTCAACATCGCCTATCCTGGTAAGGATTACTTGTCAAAGTAAGTCACCAAGTAATTTCATAATGCAATTAAAGAATGTAATCTTTGAAGGAATCATGCGGTACAGCTGCCGTGTGGTGCAGCTGCCGCGTGGTGCAGCTGCCGCGTGGTGCAGCTGCCGTGTGGTGCAGCTGCCGCGTGGTGCAGCTGCCGTGCGGTGCAGCTGCTGCGCTCTGCCACTGCCTCACAGTGCTGCTGTTGCTTGGTGCCACTGCCATGTGGTGCTGCTAGCTACCATGTGGTTCCATTTGCATGCAGTGCCGCAGGCATGCAGTGCAGCTGCGGCATGCATAGTGCAGCTACCTCATGGTGCTGCTGCTGCGCAGTTCCATTGGCATGCGTGCAGCTGCAGTGTGGTGCCGCTGGCATGCACTGCTGCTGGCATGTGGTGCCACCTGGTTACCAGGATACACTCTTTCAATTAAATAGAATAGCATAAACTATACTGATAGGATGACAATAGTATATATCATACAGAACATACATTCCTTGTGCCCAAAGCCACGTGCCCCTCAGCTCGGTCCGGTCAGGACCCCCCGGTGCTCATCTTCACAGGGCGAGTTGCCCACAGTGTAACACCCCTTAATTCCTTGCTAGCTAGCTGATGAATGGAATGCTTGAGGTGAGCAAAAATATTAACTACATACAGACCACCACAAATATCTTAGAGGAAAACCAGAGGCGCACAAAGGTAGGGGGAAATATCTAATGGGAAATTAATAATATGGACTATATTACAACTGCTCCCTCTTTACTTATAACATTGGATTTTAAGCCTTATAATGCAATAAATAATATACTATTCTGCCTTTACTTGTCTCAAAAAGAATCTACTTTGGACCCCAGAACACCAAGACGGTGGAAGTGCGGGGAACTGGGGCGGCAGGCCCCAGTCCCCCCACAACCACCGAACACTTCTGGGTGTTAACAGCATTGAAAGCGGTAGTCAAATGCATATTTAAAAGCATGATGTTAAAATTTATATGCAAAGGGCTTTCAAAACTCTTGTTTCCCTCAAAAACGGCGTGAAATCTTTATTATGCAGTAGCTAGTAGTGTTGATTGAACTATCTAACGGTGGACCCTGATGACGGATGGACGTACCGACCCTGCTGCATACATACCCTGCTTGCGGCCTATGATCATGCATGGTTTATAATATGCACACATACTCGTACTCGCATCGCTGCTAGGATCGATCTCAGTTCTCTTTTCATTAGCAGCAGAGCCTATCTATGTACATATATATACGTATAGATAGGTGCTTCAAAAACTATATATATATACATATACATGTGCATATATAATCAGCCAGTACATGCATTTAGGTATAATAGGGGTCGTTCAAGGGTTTCTGGACAAATAAACTACCCGATTACTTTATAATTTATGTAAGTAGTACGTAGTTGATTGCCGAAAAGGTCTCTCGAGATGTTGACAGGGTGCCTCTTGCATCTTATTATATTGCATATTGTGATAGTGTGTGCCGTACATACATGTATACAACTACTACACCTGATGTATACCGTATATACTGTTAGGGCTTGAATGTTGCTGCTCGATCGGTAATATAGGTTGCACCGTTTGATTTTCCGTTCCTTCATAATGAACCGAAATGCATGCATGCCGTGCAGCGTCTCAAGCAACCCGCCGTATTGTGCACGGCGCCGGCCTTGGCTTCTTTGTTTGCGGGCTTTCACAGGTCCTCGTCTTTTTGATACGCTTTACACGCATAGGTCCATTCGAACATCCGTTACAAGCAATCGCTTCCCTATCTACTTATGAACGAACTAACGTTTACTTCCTAATGAACTTTATTAATAATAAAGCATGTTGTACATGCATGCATGTATGTACGGCCGAAATGGTCAGCACGCAGTGAGGAAGCAACCTAATGTCATCATTGAACAAACGACCATAGATTTACATACGTATGCATGTGCCGCATTCAGAGAAAATATCGGGAATGTCGATGGGAAACGAAGTTTGGGAGCTTGCTATGCTTTATAATAATTGCTTCTCCCTTGCTTGTATAGGTAGCTATTATCCAATCAACCCGATCGAATTGAACATGCATGCATCTTTGGAGATCCATCAATTGCGGTCCGGAAAAGGAAAACCTACCCCCGCCCAGAAGCCATGGCAACATATGGGTGATTTTCCTTTGCTATTGCCCATGCGTGGTTCTTGGGGTTGATTTTCGTTTTCTTTCCATCCATGCCTGTAATTGTGCCGTCTTACTAGATAGGGTGTATCTTCGTTATCCATGTCCTGCTTATGCATTCTGAGGTTGAAATATTCTTATTATATTATTAAGCTGGCTACGCACTGTGTCACTGTATGTAAACGTGGATTCAGTTTCCGTATTAGCTCCGAAGACGCAACTTTTGTAGCGCCGGCTGTGTACCGTTTTTCCCTCCAAAATCGCAGCAATTGTTAAGGAAAAATCACTGAAGTCTACAGGGATTTTCGGCTGGATGGTGAACGAAACAGGCTACGTTTATTTATTTGTGATGGGTGCACATGCATCACGATCAATATGCATCCATGACACGGGGCACAACAGCACAATTAATAGCCCGCAAATAATATATATATATATATATAAGATTAAGGGGTGTTACACTTAGATATAAATATATAAATACATATACAGATATCTGCTGCACATTGACGGTTGCACGCCTGAATGGCTCGCGCACTTTGTATACGGCAGAAGGTGGACAAAGTGTTTCTGTTAGTCGGTACAATCACGTTTGAGTTGTAAGCTCCGACATTGAGCTCCGTATGTAGTTCTAGCCTTACTTCGTTCATGCCTAAAAGCCCTTATCTATTTATCCTAGTAAACTTGCTAAAGTTGGCTGTGTGCGTATCTTCGGCATGCATGTTTGGCATGCCAATGTTGGCATGTTTGGTGCGCACCAATGTGATTAAATCTATAACAGCAGCCCCTGTCGGCTTAAATGACCCGAACTTTGCTTCTTGCACGCAGCAGCCTATATATATATATATATATATATATATATATATATATATACTCTTGTGTCGTGTAGCAGATCCCTCTTTGTCAGCTCACCGTCAGTATTGTTTATGTATTGCTTGTTAAAGGTAGGGGTGTGACACTGTGGGCGACTCGCCCCGCAAAGACGAGCACCATCCAGGGGCCCTGACTGGACCGAGCCATCGTTGACAGAGAATTGTTCTGTATGGCTTTTCACATCCCTTGCATCGAAAGGGTATTTTAAACCCTGGCTCACTGTAGCTTCATTAACTATCATTTTGTTGCCTTCATTCGATGTCTTTCTACACTCACAGGGAATGTATATGTTCCGAATTTTACATCTATTTTGTAGGCGGCAGATCCTTCGTGCTGTGCGGCATGGGATACCTGCTGCCGTGGCAGGCATTCATTATTTATAATACTATATATATGCGACATGTTGTGGTTTTAAAATACAAAAAATAGCACTTAATATGTCTTAATATGGCCTCCATGGAGCAGGGCGCGCTTCAGAACTAATTTTTTAAGCTAAATGCCACGAGTTTCATGTGTAGTGAACATAATGCGGCCTAAAAATGAGTGGTTGTCATTTAGATCATTATCTTGCCATCAGCAAATTTAGTGAAACAAATCGTGTTATGCATCTTTCCTTCATTCCCTATACTCGAAAGCCCTTTGAAGACACCCACTGCTGTCTGTGTACTGATGCAGGGACCCAAACAGTGTGCCCGCCAGCGTTTGGCTATGATGTGTACGTGGACACGGACGCGCCAGGAAACGACTTGGATGGCGGACCACTCACATATGCTGATCCAAGAAGCAAATGCAATGCTGATGCACAATGCAGTGGCTACGTCACGGTAACCAGTTATGTTACCAACCCAGATGTCGTGCCCTATATTGGCAACAGCTTTTTCAAGGCTGCTACATCCTCTGCATCTGATTATCAAGGCCTTTGTTTGTACGTCAAACAGCCAGGTGAGTTTTGATTGAAAACACAATATAATGTATGATGTCGGTAAGGATAGCTTGATTATTGTTGTGTCTCATCCAGCGAGTTGCATTTTCAGCAGCAATATAAACACTGAAGTATAGCACATCGCTGGTTGCTGAAAGAGTTAAATGGCTCCTGTTGATTATTTAGTTGAATAAAGTTATATGTACTCTACTGCTTGTTGCAGAGCAGATAGCCCCATCTAAGAGTGGGTAACATGCCTTTGCAGAGATGAGCTAACATGCATTATTCATTCTGCTGCTTTATAAGTATGTACCATATTCAATAGTAGCGACTTCAGTGATATCTGCACGCAGCAAACATGTTTTCGGCAACACCCTCCACCTAAGCTGCTGTCGTTATCTTTGATCCTTACCTGCCTCATCCATTGAGTGCCCTTTGAAGACACCCACTGCTGTCTGTGTATTGATGCAGGGACCCAAACAGTGTGCCCGCCAGCGTTTGGCTATGATGTGTACGTGGACACGGACGTACCAGGAAATGACCTGGGTGGCGGCCCAATCCTATCGGCAGATCCAAGAAGCTACTGCAATGCTGATCGTCACTGCGTCAGTTATGTCACGGCCACCAGTTATGTTACCGACCCAAACGTCCTGGAGTACGTCGGACAGAGCTTTTTAAAGGTCGCTACATCCCCTAAATCCGATTACCAAGGCCTTTGTTTGTACATTAAGCTGCCAGGTGAGTTTTGGCCAATAGTTGTATTGTATCAGCAATGAGAAATCATCTATAAAACATATGATGCAGTATTCATATACACATGAGTAAATCATTACTTCAACAACAAGTGTAATAACATAAGACGAGGTATGGTAGATGTTGGCATTAGTGCGGCATTAGATGTTGGCATTAATGCATATTGTAGCAGTCGTCGTTCTAACGATGCTAAGTTTGTTATTTGGAAGCGTTTTCTTATATGGGTTTGCAAGAGCGCGTAAGTATGTCAGATTGCAAACTTGGTACATCGAATGAGGTCTGGTGGCAGCAGAGTCTTGAACTCTGAATACTTCGTATTGTAATACTTCAGTATCTGGCCAAAGCACTCCACCAGGGTGACTTTATTGGTTCACCTACCGGGTTGTACTACAGTCTGCTTTTGCGATTTGGTTAGTTTTCGGTTAGGCATCATGTTTAGCGCATGGTTGCCTACCCGTTTATCTAGGCCGATTCTACTAAGGTAAATGCAGTTTCCTACACATATAATGTTGGTATTAGTGCAATTTTGAGAGAAGTCCTCTAACCGTAATCCATGTAGGGCCTACCTGATTGCTACCGCTTTTATTAGCTAGTCTAGTATTTTTTAGTTATTTTTAGTTTAGTTATTGTTGCGAGATAGTCTAGCGGACATTGGCAAAGCTTGGCCGTATTACGAGGAAGTATTAATTACATAATTATATATTGGAATAAGAAAAGAGAGAGCGAGAAAAACGTCTATAGAAGCAACGTCTGTCGGATTGGTCCATGCAGCGGTACGTAAAAGGATAGGAACTTCGCCCACAAAACATACCACAATATACATAATTCGAAACCTTATAACGTACCACAAAAAGACCCCTGAAAAGCTCACTTCGCGTCCACGTCTAGGTCGTACTGCAAAGCTCGCTCACTGATACGCAAACCAGCTAGGACGGCTCGCTAAACATAACTAACGATAACGTTTTCATAACACGCCCCCTCGAGACGTTCCTAGCTCCAAAACGTCGGTCTGGCAAGTTAATAGCTCCAGCACCACAAAGATGTTGCGCGCTCACACCATCACCCTCAGTCACCAAAGCATGCAAAAGAAACGATAGGACTTCATGCCATAACTCCCATTCCGTTCCGAAACTTCTTAAACTTGATCTCTCCCAAAGCCTTCGTGAGAATATCGGCCACCATATCTTCCGTAGAGCAATAGGAAAGCGCTACCTCCCCTCTAGCAACCCGCTCTCGCACCAAGTGATGCTGCACATCAATGTGCTTGGACCGAACCGAAGTAATAGGGTTGTTTCCTAAGCTAAGCGCCCCCTGAGAGTCCATCCAGATCCCAATCGTGTCTGAGCACAGATCGAAATCTCTCGCCAGCTTTCGAAGCCATAGAGCCTCACGAACCGCTGCTGCCGTAGCCTGATATTCTGCCTCCACCGAAGATGCCGCCACGGTGCGTTGTAGCTGACTGTTCCAGCTTATAGCTGCTCCACCCAATAGGAAAACGTATCCAGTCGTTGACCTGCGCGTCGCCGGATCACCAGCCCAGTCTGAGTCGCTGTATCCCTCCATTATTTATTTAATTTCTCCAGCTCCGCCAAATCGTAGTCCTAGCTCCTTAGTGCCCGCCAAATAGCGAAGTACGCCCAGAGCCAGTCCCATGTGAGTCTTCGACGGTTTGCCCATAAAGCGCGCCAGCACGCTCATCGCCTGTGCGATGTCCAGTCTTGTGCTCGTCGCCAAGTAGTTCAGCTCTCCAATTAGCGTCCGGTACTCTGTGCTGTCCACAAGCTCCGTCTCACCGTCTCCTGCCGGTAGAACCTTCGAGCCAGGAGGTAATGGGGTGCTTCGCGGCTTAGCATCCGCGAGCTGGTGTCGCTGTAGCAGCTCCTCGATGTACCTCTGCTGCGAAAGCTTAACTTCGCCGTTCTCTCCCCTGCTGATCTCCATCCCCAAGAAGACTTTCGCCTCCCCAAGATCTCGAATCTTAAAAGCTTCTCCCACTGCCGCCTTCACCTTCTTGATTAGCTCCACGGATGTAGTGACAATATCGTCGACGTGCACCAGCAGATAAACAATCCCATTCTCGTCCTTCTTGATAAATAGCGCCGGGTCTGCTTGTGATGGTTTGAACCCGAGCTTGTCCAGCGCCGCCACCAGTTTCACGTACCAGCAGCGCGGGGCCTGCTTCAGCCCGTAGATAGACCTTTTAAGTCTGCACGCCTGGTTGGGATCTTTCGACTCATAGCCCGGCGGCTGCTGCATCCAAAGCTCTTCCTCCAGCTCTCCATTCAGAAAAGCCGTTGACACGTCCAGCTGATGGATGGGCATACCCTTAGCTGCCGCCACCGCCAGCAAAGCTCTTAGCGAAGTGAAACGCGAGGTAGGGGCAAACAGCTCCCCATAATCAATCCCCGCCCGCTGCTCATAGCCCTTCGCCACCAAACGCGCCTTGAAGCGCTCAATTTCCCCATCTGCTCCACGCTTAACTTTATATACCCACCGGCAAGGTAGCAGTCGAGTGCCCTCCGGCGGTCGTGCCAGCTCCCATGTTCCATTGGCAAGCTGCGCCGCAATCTCCTCGTCCATCGCCTTCTTCCATTCTTCTGCATGCGGCCCATTCGTAGCCTCAGCGTATGTTGACGGTTCAGGTATTTCTCCAGTAGATGCCGCATTGATCCGCCCATAGGTTACCCTCCCGTTGGGCTCCCGTCTCCACTCGATCAGCCGCTTGCGTTCACGCAATGGGTAGCAGCGATCCTGCATTTCCACATCTGCATTCCCTGCGGGTGCTAGTTGTCCTCCACTGGTTGAGGGCCCTCCACTGTCATCACCGCCACCACCACGTGACTGCTCTGTCCGTGGGAATAGCGCCAGCGGCATATTAGCTTGGCCTCTCGGTGGCGCCGTCTGCCCACTGCTGGTTGACGGCCCACTGTTGTTCTCAGCCATCTCAATGTCCATGTTTGAACCATCCAGGGCGCCTCCGCCACCCCCTGACGGCAGTACCATCCCAGCGCCGTCGTCAGCCTCCTCCTCATCGTCGTCAGAGTCCATACGGCTATTTCCAATGGCCGTCTCGTCGAACCTCACCGCAGAATGCTTAGTGATGCTGCCGTCGTCGAAAAGGATGCGATAGTGCCCACCGTGCTCGTATCCGACGAAAATCCCCTTCCGACTCACCGGCTCCAGCTTGTTGCGCTTCTCCTTAGGCACGTGCGCGTATGCTGCGCAGCCAAAGACCCTTAGGTGACTGATATCTGGCTTCGTGCCCATGAACGCCTCATGCGGTGTTACCTTAGCGCCAGCGACAGGCGAGATGTTGCGAAGGTAGTTCGCCGTCGCAAGTGCTTCTGCCCATAGCTGCTGTGGCAGTTCAGACTCCACCAGCATAGCCCGCGTTTTCTCCAGAAGAGTCCTGTTTAGGCGTTCTGCTGCCCCATTTTGCTCTGGAGTGTACCCCACCGTTGTGCCGTGGATAATGCCTTTGTTGCTGAAGTAGTCGCCCATGGTCTGGTTGACGAATTCCCGTCCACGGTCCGTGCGTACCTCCTTGACACGACGTCCAGCAATATTCTCCAGCGCCTCAAAAATGGCGCGAACCTTCTTGCCGATGGCGTCCTTGGTCTCTGTGAAGGCCACCGCTGAAAGTCCCGTGCAATCGTCCAGCACCGTAGTCACGTACCGGGATCCGCCAAGTGACGTCTCGGGCATGGGACCACAGACGTCCATATGAACCAGCCCAAGCGGTTTCACCGCCTTGTGTCCAGTAGCTGGGAACGGTCCACGTGATTGCTTCGCATAGATGCACGGCTCACAGATCCGTGAGCTGGCTGCCGCCAAGCTCCCGCGATCAAGCTCCATGCCGGTTACCATATTCTCCCGGCACATCCGTTCCAGGCTCCCGAAGCCCAGATGTCCCAAGCGCCGATGCCACAGCGCTGCCGCCGAGTCTACTGACCCGGTCGCCGCACATGAGCGGCTATCGCTGACCGAACGCCCTGCTGCGTTGTAGCGAATTGCGTAGAGGTTTCCAACCTTCTCGCCTTGTAGAATAGTCCGCCCTTGATGCTGCACCAGAGCCTTCCCGTCGCCCAGCACCACTTTGGCGCCGCGGTCGTCGAGGATACCCGCCGAGATAAGCTTGACGGTAGCTTTCGGCACCACATACACGTTGAGTAGGTCAATCTCCAACCCTTCGATCACGTTGCTCTTTAAGGTGCACGATCCCACATGCGTCGGCTGATGCCTGGAGCCATCGTAGCCGATGACGTTGAACAGTTCCTCCGTCTTGACTGCACGAACATTCTTCAACTCGGATGCATCGTAGGTAATGTGCCACTCCGATCCCGAGTCAATGTGCCAGTCCTTCAAACGGGATTCTCCTCCAAGCGCGAATGCCAACTTACTGGGCATTGCTGATACGCTCCTGCCACGTTGCTTGCCGTCTCCTCCACGCCCTTTGCTCCCCTGATCTGCTAGACGCTTCCGGCAATCCCTCATAAAGTGTCCGGGTGTCCCGCAGTAATGGCAGGTAACGTTAGGTCTTCCGCCGGTCCTTGCTCCTTGACCTCGCCCTGACGAACCGGCGTTGCCGCCACCCCGGCGCGCACTAAACGCCGTCGTCTCCTTCCTACTGGCCTCTCGTTCCGCTGAGTCGTAAGCCATCAGCCTTGAAACGACTTGTTGAAAATCCAGCTCACCTTCGCGCGTCTCAAGGGCAGTCGTAATAACGTGATACGTGCGTGGGAGACCCTTGATGATAATCGTAGTCAGCTCGGCATCAGTGACCACGTGTCCGACATCCAGCAAGTCTGACTGGAGCTGCCGCGCCCTGCTGACGTAGACCGGCATATGCTCTCCATTGGCCATCTTGAAGTCGCTGAGCTCCTGTCGTAGAGCTATCTTCCTCGTGTTGCAGGTTGATGCGAACGTCGCCGCCAGAGCATCCCAGGCAGCCTTGGCGTTAGCTGCCCGCACAATGGTCTGGAGGTGGTGGTTCTTGACGTTCTTGGCCATGACGCTCTTGACCTTATTTGACATATTAACGTCTGCTTCTGAAATCGGTGCAGCAAGCAGAGCGTGACCGTATCCGAGCTCGCCACATAGTAGCTCGAATCGTAGCTTCCAGGTTGCGTAGTTGTTAAGGTCAAGCGGTTCGTCCAACCTATCCTTCCCCATTGTGAAGACCTATAATCGCGAAGATCAACACTAATAGATGGGCGAAAGATGCCAAGCTCCGCGGCACACGTTGCCGGGGCTCATAACCTGTTGCGAGATAGTCTAGCGGACATTGGCAAAGCTTGGCCGTATTACGAGGAAGTATTAATTACATAATTATATATTGGAATAAGAAAAGAGAGAGCGAGAAAAACGTCTATAGAAGCAACGTCTGTCGGATTGGTCCATGCAGCGGTACGTAAAAGGATAGGAACTTCGCCCACAAAACATACCACAATATACATAATTCGAAACCTTATAACGTACCACAAAAAGACCCCTGAAAAGCTCACTTCGCGTCCACGTCTAGGTCGTACTGCAAAGCTCGCTCACTGATACGCAAACCAGCTAGGACGGCTCGCTAAACATAACTAACGATAACGTTTTCATAACAGTTATAAAGTTTATTTCGTTTTAGTTATTTTAGTGTTTGGTCGTTTGTTTATGTAAGGCCCCTGAGAATTTTTTCAGTCGTCCACCTCTGTAAGGAGTCCTAGTAGTGTAAGGCCCTCGGGAATTTATACTGTCACGAGGAAAATGCACTGATTTCTGTTAGGCAATTTCTAGGCTTATAATAGCATTTTCTGACCTGTTTAGCTAGGTTTGCTCAGTCTTTTGTTTCATGCAGTCACCATGTTTCTTGCAGGGCACTGGCCAGCCCTGCAGGATTCATGCTTTAAGGATATAATATGGTATAGAATATGAAACGTTTTAGTCAAACGCTTCCAGCCTGGTCAAACAAGAATTATCCTCACAATGCTAGTTGACAGTTAATCTTAGTCGTACAGCATTAATCTGCTATTGCAGCCTGCAAATTGTATAGTCAGCTACTTTTTTGGCTAGTACATATTGGAGCTGAACTATTGCTGGACCTTTCTGGAAGATGATTATCAAGCCACCGCCACCAAGCAATCTTGCTAAAGGTAAGCATCATGGCCAACTTCTTAAGCATAATAAAAATTTGGTTATATAGGAAATGATTTGTTCGGTTCGGTACTCGCGCAGTAGTGGTACTCGTGCACCGAACCGTGCGCATTTTCCCGCGCGCGTTGTCGCTCATCGTCGTGCGTCGTCGCACGTGTTGCCTTACCGCTCAAATGGATTTCAGAATGAGATATTCTTCATCATTACGTGCAGGGAGCGGGATATGATCCCATACAGACCAAAGTCATGGCTACCGCAGTAGAGATCTATGTCAACTGTTAATGCTATCACCTCTACTGGAGACATTTTGCTCTGGTAATGTCTTGATATATGCTAGCTTTTATTAGCTAGCCTAGTATTTTTCAGTTATTTTTAGTTTATTTATTTAATTTTAGTTATTGCTACCGCTTTTATTAGCTAGTCTAGTAATTATAAGTTGCTTTTAGTTTTAGATATTTTAGTTTTCGTGTCGGATGTTCAGTATGTAAGGCCCCTGGGAATTCTTAAAGTTGAGAGTCCCTGTAAGGAGTCCTAGTAGTGTAAGGCCCTCGGGAATTTATGCCGTCGCGTGGTAAATGCACTGATTTCTGTTCGGCAATTTCTAGGCTATTAAAAGCATTTTCTGAGCTGTTTAGCTAGGATTTTTCAGTCTTTTGTTCCATGTACTAGCTATGTATTCTACTGGGCACTGTCCAGCTCTGCAGGATACATGCTCTAAGGCTTTAATTATCCTCTAGAATATTGGATTTTTCTAGTGAACGGCCTGCCAATGGGTCAATCAAGGAATATCCTTACAACGTTAGTTGGCAGTTAGTTTGAAGCATACAGCAATGATTGCCCCCTATCACAGCTACCGCTTTATTTATACCCACTTTGCGATTGCCAACATCGCGCTTAAATTTGCCATCCTGGTCGAGAAAGGTAAGCATTACTCGCAAAGATAAGTTTTAGAAAGCGAATTTAGAATGAAATTTTAGGATGGAACGCCCGGTGCCAGTGCCATAATGTGCAGCTGCAGTGTGGTGCCGGTGCCGCACGGTAGGTGCTGCTGCCACACTGTGCCGCTGCCGCGTGGTATGGCTGCCGTGCAGGGTCACTGCTGCGTGGCAGCTGCACCGTGCAGCAGCTGCACATCATGGCGGCAGTGGCCCTGCCAGCAGCTGCACCACGTGCCAGCAGCACCTCATGCTAGCGGCACTGAATGTCAGCACGGCATGCAGTGCCACTGGCAAATGGTGTGGCTGCCGCGTGGTGCCGCTGGCAAGAGGTGCCACTGGCATGTGGTGCGGCTGCCGTGCAGGGCCATTGCCGCGCGGCCCCAATGGCATGCCGTGCTGCTGGCACATGGTGTGGCTGCCATGCGGTGCTGCTGGAATGCAATGCCGCTGGCATGTGGTGTGGTTGCCATGCAGGGCCGCTACCGAGTGGTGCCGCTGGCACCCGGTACCGCTGGCATGCATGTGGTGCTGTTGGCATGCCGTGCTGCTGGTGCCGCTGCCACACGGTGCAGCTGCCACGTGGCACCACTGCTGTGTGGTGCCGCTGCCACATGGTGCAGCTGCCACGTGGTGCAGCTGTCGCATGGTGTCGCTGCCATGCTGTACAGCTGCCGTGCTGTGCAGCTGCTGCATGGTACTGTGTACCGTGGTACACCCATGTACCATGTAGTATGCTATTGTAGGGTAATGCAATTCCTAATTATGCCACGTCATTCAGCTACTCTTGTAATCAGAACTATTATAATTTTAATCAACATTTCTTGGTTGTTCTTTGAGTGTTTTATTATTATTAGGGTTTTAGGGTTTATTATTATGTTTAGGGTTTAGGTTTTCATTATTATTGTTTATTATTATTATAAACATGTTATAGAGACAGGTGAGCCATGTTTGCAGTGCCACTGGCATGCAGTGCCGCTGGTGCACAGTGTCGCTGTGTGCAGGGCCGCTGGCATGCAGTGCGCTGGCATGCAGTGCTGCTGGCATGTGGTGCCACTGCTGCGTGGTGCCTCTACCGTGCTGTGCCACTGGCATACAGTGCCACTGCAGTGCAGTGCTGCTGGCTTGCAGTGCTGGATTATCAGGATACACCCTTTTAAACTATTTGGATAACATGCTATCCTGATAGGAAGACAATCATACACGTGATTCATAAAATATATCATGCTTTTATGTATGCATTTGTCTACCGGTTTCACTGCTGTTAACACCCAGAAGTGTACGGTGTAGTGGGGTCCAAGTAGAACGTAGGTCCAAAGTAGTATCTTATTTCTTGCATTATAAGATTTAAAAGGCAATATTGTAAGTAAGGGAGTAGAGTAGTATAGTCCATATTGTTAATTTTGCCCTAGATGTTTCACCGTAGGTATTGCCCTGTTTATTCACTTAGATATTTGTGGTGGTCTATATGTAGCTAATATTCTGGGTAAACGTTTTTCCACATTGTAGTCCAGGGGGGCCCATCCAGACCGCCCTCCCCTTTCCTTTATCATGCCAGCTGCACTGCATGCCAGCTGCACCACATGCCAGCGGCACCGCATGCCAGCGGCACCACATGCCAGCGGCACCGCATGCCAGCTGCACCGCATGCCAGCTGCACCGCATGCCAGTGGCACCACACTGCAGCTGCACCACATGCCAGCGGGATTGCGCAGCAGCAGCATCACACGTTGGTGGCACTGCATTGCAGTGGCACCACATGGCAGTGACACCACATGGCAGTGGCACTGCATGCCAGCGGCACTGCAGCAGCACTATGAAGCAGTGGCACCATGCAGCTGCGGCACCATGCAACAGCAGCACCACATACGTGACTACGGCACAGTGCGTGTGGCAGCTGCACCACACGGCAGCGGCACCGCACGGCAGCTGCACCACATGCCAGCAGCACCGCATGCCAGTCGCACAGCATGCCAGTGGCGCTATATTGCAGCTGCACCACATGCCAGCAGATCTGCACAGCAGCAACACTGTGAAGCAGTGGCACTGCATGCCAGTAGCACTGCATGCCAGCAGCACCACATGGCAGCAGCACCACATGGCATTGGCACCGCATGCCAGCAGGCACTGCACAGCAGTGGCACCACATGCCAGCGGCACAGTGCAGCTGCGGCTCCCTAACAGAAACTAAAATAACTAAAGAGCAACTAAAAATTACTAGGCTAACTAAATAAAGCGGTGGCAATAAATTCCCAGGGGCCTTACACTACTAGGACTCCTTACAGGGGCATACAATTGGAAAAATTCCCAGGGGCTTTATATAAACGGTGAAAATTAAAATAACTAAAATAAAATAAATAAACTAAAAATAACTGAAAAATACTAGGCTAGCTAATAAAAGCAGTAGCAAATAACAAGACATTACCAGAGCAAAATGTGATTGGTGGTGTGAGGTGGCCAGCCATTACATACCATTCTTGCTCTGCAAAGGGAAGCAATTAATAAATGACACAGGGGTAGTTAAGCCTATGCCATTTCATTGCCTTTGCAGTGGTAATGATGCAACATGCCAAGATGCAGTGAACACTACCTGAATGGGGTGCTTTATTGCTTTGCACCATAACTCCAGCAGAGGTGATAGCACTAGCACGTGCTCCATATGTGCCACCCCAATTCATATAAGATGAAGATAATATTAGAAGATAATATAATGTTATAGATGATTTTTCAAGATCTATGATATAGAGTTCTACTGCGATAGCCACAAATGTAGATTGTGGGGGGTCAAATCCTGCTCCCTGCACGTAATGATGAACAATATCTCATGCTAAAGTTCTTTTGAGCGGTCAGGCAACGCGTGCGATGACGAGCGACGACGCGCGACGATGAGCGACAACATGCACGGGAAAACGCGCACGGTTCGGTGCATGAGCAAATCATTTCTTATATAACTAAATTTTTATTATGCTTAAAAAGTTGGCCATGATGCTTACCTTTAGCAAGATTGCTTGGCGGCGGTGGCTTGATAATCATCTTCCAGAAAGGTCCAGCAATAGTTTAGCTCCAATATGTACTAGCCAAAAAAGTAGCTGACTATACAATTTGCAGGCTACAATAGCAGATTAATGCTGTACGACTAAGATTAACTGTCAACTAGCATTGTGAGGATAGTTCTTGTTTGACCAGGCTGGAAGCGTTTGACTAAAACTTTTCATATTCTATACCATTATATATCCTTAAAGCATGAATCCTGCAGGGCTGGCCAGTGCCCTGCAGGAAACATGGTGACTGCATGAAACAAAAGACTGAGCAAACCTAGGTCAGAAACATGTCAGAAAATGCTTTTAAAAGCCTAGAAATTGCCTAACAGAAATCAGTGCATTTACCTCGCGATGGTATAAATTCCCGAGGGTCTTACACTACTAGGACTCCTTACAGGGGCGGACAACTGTATAAATTCCCAGGGGCCTTACATAAACAAACGACCAAAACTAAAATAACTAAAACGAAATAAACTATATAACTAAATCATGCTTTTATATATGCATTTCACTACCGCTTTCAATGCTGTTAACACCCAGAAGTGTTCGGTGGTTGTGCGGGGACTGGGGCCTGCTGCCCCAGTTCCCCGCACTTCCACCGTCTCGGTTTACTGGGGTCCAAAGTAGATTCTCGTTTAGACAAGTAAAGGCAGAATAGTATATTATTTGCTGCATTATAAGGAATGTTGTAAGTCAAGGGGGGCCAATTGTAATATATTTCTTATTATTAATTTCTGTCTAGGTATTCCCCTGATTTTTCTCTTTGATATTTGTGGTGGTCTGTATGTAGTTAATATTTTTTATCACCTCAAGCATCTCGTTCATCAGCTAGATAGCAAATGATATATTTTATGAATCACGTGTATGATTGTCTTCCTATCAGTATAGCATGTGATCCAAATAGTTTAAACGGGTGTATCCTGATAATCTTGCATTGCAAGCCAGCAGTGCTGCATGCCAGCGCACTGCATGCCAGCGGCACTGCACACAGCGCCACTGTGCACCAGCGGCACTGCATGCCAGTGGCATGGCATGGCAGTGGCTCACCTGGCTCTATAACATGTTTATAATAATAATATACTCAAAGAGCAACCAAAAGATATTGATTATAATTATAATAGTTGTGATTACAAGTGCAGCTGAATGAAGTGGTATCATTAGAAATAGTATTACCCCACAATAGCATACCACATGGTACATGGGTGTACCACGGTACACAGTACCATGCAGCAGCTGCACAGCACGGCAGCTGTACAGCATGGCAGCGGCACCATGCAGCAGCTGAACCACGTGGCAGCTGCACCGTGTGGCAGTGGCACCACACGGCAGCAGTGCCACATGGCAGCTGCACTGTGTGGCAGCGACAGCGGTGCCACGTGGCAGCTGCACCGTGCGGCATCGGCAGCGGTGCCACGTGGCAGCTGCACCGTGCGGCAGCTGCATAGCATGGCAGCAGCACCACGTGGCAGCGGCACCGCATGGCAGCAGCACCACACCGCAGCAGCACTGCGTGGCAGTGGCACTGTGTGGCAGTGGTACCACGTAGCAGAGGCACCACACGCACGGCAGCAGCACTGTGTGGCAGTGGCATGGCACGGCAGCTGCACAGCACGGCAGCTGCACCAGGCGGCAGCTGCACTGCGTGGCAGCTGCGCCATGCGGCAGCTGCACCCCACGGCAGCGGTACCGCGCAGCAGCAGCACCGCGTGGCAGCAGCACCACGCGGCAGCAGCACCTACTGCAGGGCAGTGGCACCCCACGCTGGCAGCATCACGCATCCTAAAATCCTGAAATCCTAGGATCATAAAATTGCCTTCTTAAATCGCATTCTAAAATTTCTTGGCGACATACCTTGGCGAGTAATGCTTACCTTACGATGTTGGCATTAAGTGAAGATCTGCGTAATTTCTGAAGCTCCAATAATTGGTAAACAAAGAAGTACATATCTATAATTGCAGGCTTCAAGTAAAGCGGTAGCTATAGTAGTGGACAATCATTGCTGTATGATTCAGATTAACTGTCAACTAACGGTGCAAGGATATTCCATGTTTGAGCTGTTAGCAGGCCGTTCACTGAACGATTTTAATGTTCTAGAGCATAACAAATTAATATAAACTTTAGAGCATGAATCCTGCAGGGCACTGGCCAGCCCTGCAGGATACATAGCTACTACATGCAACAAAAGACTGAAAAAAACTAGCTAAAGAGGTCAAGAAATGCTTTTAATAGCATAGGAATTGCCTAATAAAAATCATGCAATTTCCTCGCGACGGCATAAATTCTCGAGGGCCTTACACTACTTGGACTTCTTACAGGGCGGACGACTCTAAAAATTCCCAGGGGCCTTACACTACTAGGACTCCTTACAGGGGCGGACGACTGTAAGAATTCCCAGGGGCCTTACATAAATGATTACGTAAATGACAAAAACTATATTAACTAAAACGAAATAAACTAAATAAAAAACTAAAAGCAACTAAAAAATACTAGACTAGCTAATAAAAGCGGTAGCAACTAAGAATAACTAAAAAATACTAGACTAGCTAATAAAAGCGGTAGCAATCATTTGCTAGCTAGCTGATGAACAAGATGCTTGAGGTGACCAAAAACATGAACTACATACAGACCACCACAAATACCTAAGAGAAAAACCAGGGGAATACCTTAGGGGAAATATCTAGACAGAAAATAATAATAAGGTTTAATATTCAATGTTGCAAGTCAAGCGGGGGCAATTGTAATAATAAAAAACATATCACAATTGCCCCCGCTTGACTTGCAACATTGAATTTTAAACCTTATGATGCAACAAATAATATACTTTCATGCCTTTACTTGTCTAAACGAGAATCTACTTTGAACCCCAGGACACCAAGACGGTGGAAGTGCGGGGAACTGGGGCGGCAGGCCCCAGTCCCCGCACAACCACCGAACACTTCTGGGTGTTAACAGCATTGAAAGCGGTAGTCAAATACATATATAAAAGCATGATGCCAATTAATCTATCTTATTATATAGATCCCCAAAAGACGCAGACTCAATCTTATGCAGGTACATAACTCACCATAGGTAATCCTAATATAAGTGGAAAGAGGCACATCAAGATAATAATGGTGTCAGCTTTTATATGTAGCTCTAAGCTCTAAGCTTAATTATCATGCTTTTATATATGCATTTGACTACCGCTTTCAATGCTGTTAACACCCAGAAGTGTTCGGTGGTTGTGCGGGGACTGGGGCCTGCCGCCCCAGTTCCCCGCACTTCCACCGTCTCGGTTTACTGGGGTCCAAAGTAGGTTCTCGTATAGACAAGTAATGGCAGAATAGTAGTATTATTTCTTGCATTATAAGGTTTATAAAATTCAATGTTGTAAGTAAAGAGGGATGAGTTATAAAATATTTCTTATTATTAACTTCTGTCTAAATATTTCCCCCTATATTCCCCTGATTTTTCTCTTAGGTATTTGTGGTGGTTTGTATGTAGTTAATAATTTGGGTCACCTCAAGCGAGCATCTCATTCATCAGCTAGCTAGCAAGTAATTTACTTTACATATGATGTGTATGATTGTCATCCTATCAGTATAGTATGTTGTCCTTATAAAATGAAAGAGTGTATCTTGATAATTGGGCACTGCGTGCCAGAGACACCACACAGCAGCAGCACATGCACCAGTGCTACCACACACCAGTGGCACCACACATGCACAGCAATGGCACCATGTGCCAGCACCACCGCATGCCAGCAACATGCACAGTACAGCAGCAGCATGGCATGTGTTGTATCTCTGTCATATCCGCCTAAAGCAAAGGCTCTTTCGAAGGATGCCAGACAACTGGCCAACCTGGATATTAGCCATGAGATACCCCAGGATACTACAGCATGCCATCAGCACCGTACATCAGTGGAACCACTTGCCAGCACCACCGCACAGCAGTGGCACCATGAGTTAGCAGCACTGCACGTCAGTGGCACTGCATAGCACCGGCACCATGCAGCAGCGGCACCACACGATAGCATCCTAAAGCTGCATCCTATAATTTCATTGTAAATAAAATTGCATTGTAAAACGATACAGGTTAAATGACTACTGAACTTTGAAAGGACCTTTAAAAACCTTTAAAAGGTGGCGGCAATAGTTAAAAAAACTTTAAATGATGGTGGTGCCGCCAGCCACAGCACCACGTGGCTGAGGCACCGCGCGGCTGCACCAGCACATGGCTGCGGCACCAAATGTCTGCACCAGCAAGTGCGTGGCTGCGGCACTGTATGTGCGGCTGCTGCAGCACCATCATGGCTATGGCACCACAAAGCTGCAGCACCACACGGCTGTGGCACCACACAGCTGCGGCACCACACAGCTGCGGCACCATGCAGCTGCCGCACCACGTGGCTGCAGCTCTGCGTGGCTGCAGCACCATGCAGCTGTGGCTCTGCACGGCTGCAGCACCACATGACTGTGCCAATGCACAGCTGTGGCTCCACATGGCTGCACCAGCATGTGGCTGTGCCAGTGCACGCACGGCAGCAACAGTGCACAGCTGCAGTAACCTGCAGCAGCTGTATGTGGCACCGCCTGGCTCAGGTAATGCACGGCTGTGGCACCCCACGGCTGTGGAACTGCTCACCTGAGGCGTAAGGCACCTTGGGCTGCGGCACTGTATGGCTGCTGCACCACGCAGCTGCAGCACAGTGCGGCTGAGGCACTGTGTGGCTGAGGCACTGCCTGGCTACACCAGTGCTCAGCTGCACCAGCATGCGGCTGTACCGGCATGCGGCTGCAGCACCGTGCAGCTGTGGCACCATGCAGCTGCTGCACCACGCGGATGAGGCAGCACATGGCTGCGGCACTGCACAGGTGCGGCACCACACACCTGAGGCACCGCACGCCTGAGGCACCTCACGGCTGAGAACCACACGCAAGCATCCTAGAAATGCATTAATTGTAACGCCAAATTATTAGAGAGAGACAAGAACCAGAATGCCTAGGATCACCACAGGCAAACCTGGGCTGATGTTGTGGTGAAGGCAGATCCATGGAAGTACCTATTCATCGATTGCATTACCTCTAAAGAACAAAATTCGATTAGGAAAGCAGTTATGTGAACTTGGACTATGTTGGCCGCAAAGCTTCCATTTAGTGGGCAGGTTGGCAAAGGCAATGTTGACTACCCTATTAAGTGGAGCTCCAATGATTAACATTAGCTCTAAAGAAGTACGTATCTATACAATTTGCAGGCTATAATAGCAGATAATAGCAGATCATTGCTGTACGATTCAGATTAACTGTCAACTACCATTGTAAGGATATTTCTTGCTAGACCTGTTAGCAGGCTGTTGACTAGAAGCTTTTCATATTCTAAACCACAATAAAAACTTTAGAGCATGAATCCTGCAGGGCTGGCCAGTGTCCTGCAGGATACCTAGCTACTACATGAAACAAAAGACTGAAAAAGCTTAGCAAAAGAGGTCAGAAAATGCTTTTAATAGCCTAGAAATTGCCTAACAGAAATCATTGCATTTTCCTCGCGACGGCATAAATTCCCGAGGGCCTTACACTTCTAGGACTCCTTACAGGGGCGGACGACTGTAAGAATTCCTAGGGGCCTTACATAAACGATGAAAACTAACATAACCAAAACTATATAAACTAAATAAACAAACTTAAAAGAACTAAAAATTACTAGACTAGCTAATAAAAGCGGTAGCAATAAACATACTACAATATCTGCATTACAAGGTAGAACGCAGAGTAACATCTCAGTAATATCTGTTGCGCGCGGGCAGCAAACTTGGTTTCTGAAACACCCTCCACCCCAGATGCGGTCAATATTTACCCGATACCTGTTTGATTGGGTCCCTTTGAAGACACCCGCTGCTGTGTGCATATTGATGCAGGGAAACGAACGTTTTGCCGTCGAGCATCTGGCTATGATGTGTACGTGGACACTGTCGCACAGGGAACTGACCTGGGTGGCGGCCCACTCAAATTTGCTGATCCAAGAAGCTACTGCAATGCTGATGCTCAATGTGGCAGTTATGTCACGGTCACCAGTTATGTTACCAACCCAGATGTCTTGCCCTATGTCGGCTACAGCTTTTTCAAGGCTGGTACAGTATCTCGATCAGACTTCGAAGGCCTTTGTTTGTACATCAAACTGCCAGGTATGTTTTGATCAATAATGATGTAATGCTGTCAGCAATGAAAACCCAATGCATCTATATGGTTTCCAAAAAGGCTTCATATTATGCAGCTACCTGCATCGCCTTATGGTCATCCTAACAACTGGAACTAGCCCACGTCCAGATAACAATCGAATCAGCTTTCCGTGCATATGTAGCTCAAAGTTTAATTGCTACCGCTTTTATTAGCTAGTCTAGTAATTTTTAGTTATTTTTAGTTTTAGATATTATAATTTTCTTGTCGTATATTCAGTATGTAAGGCCCTGGGAATTCTTAAAGACGGAGTCCCTGTAAGGAGTCCTAGTAGTGTAAGGCCCTCGGGAATTTATGCCGTCGCGAGGAAAATGCAATGATTTCTGTTAGACAATTTCTAGGCTATTAAAAGCCTTTTCTGACCTCTTTAAATAGGATTTTTCAGTCTTTTGTTCCATGTACTAGCTATGTATTCTACTGGACACCGTCCAGCTCTGCAGGATACATGCTCTAAGGCTTTAATTATCCTCTAGAATATTAAATGTTTCTAGTGAACGGCCTGCTAATGGGTCAATCAAGGAATATCCTTACAACATTAGTTGGCAGTTAGTTTGAAGCATACAGCAATGATTGCCCGCTATCACAGCTACAGCTTTATTTATACCCACTTCTTTGATTTCCAATTAATGGAGCTTCAGCAATTTATTGGATCATCACTTAGGAGGATTGCCAACATCGTGCTTAAATTTGCCATCCTGGTCGTGAAAGGTAAGCATTACTCACCAAGGTAAGTTTTAGAAAGCGAATTTAGAATGAAAGTTTAGGATGGATCGCTCGGTGCCAGTGCCGCGATGTGCAGCTGCAGTAGTGTGCGTGGTGCCGGTGCCGCACAGTGCTGCTGCCACACTGTGCCGCTGCCGCGTGGTGCCGCTGGCACGTGGTGCGGCTGCCGTGCAGGGTCACTGCCACGTGGCAGCTGCACCGTGCAGCAGCTACACATCATGGCGGCAGTGGCCCTGCATGGCAGCTGCACCACGTGCCATTGGCACCTCATGCCAGCGGCACTATGCAGCAGCCATACCACGCGGCAGCGGCACCGCATGCCAGCGGCACTGAATGTCAGCACGGCATGCAGTGCCACTGGCACGCCGTTTGGTGCTGCTGGCATGCCATGCTGCTGGTGCCACTGCCACACGGTGCAGCTGCCACGTGGTGCAGCTGCCGCATGGTGCTGCTGCTGTGCTGTACAGCTGCCATGCTGTGCAGCTGCTGCATGGTACTGTGTACCGTGGTACACCCATGTACCATGTGGTATGCTATTGTGGGGTAATACTATTTCTAATGATACCACTTCATTGAGCTACTCTTGTATGTAATCACAACTATTATAATTTTAATCAACATCTCTTGGTTGCTCTTTGAGTATTTTATTATTATTATTATTACTATTACTATTATTATTATTATTATTATAAACATGTTATAGAGCCAGGTGAGCCACTGCCATGCGGTGCCACTGGCATGCAGTGCCGCTGGCATGCAGTGCGCTGGCATGCAGTGCTGCTGGTATGTGGTGCCACTGCCGTGCAATGCTGCTGCTGTGTGGCGCCTCTACAGTGCTGTGCCACTGGCATACAGTGCCACTGCCGTGCAGTGCCGCTGGCTTGCAGTGCTAAATTATCAGGATACACCCTTTCAAACTATTTGGATAACATGCTATACTGATAGGAAGACAATCATACACATGATTCATAAAATATATCATATGCTAGCTAGCTGATGAACGAGATGCTTGAGGTGACCAGATATATTAAGTACATACAGACCACCACAAATATCTAAGAAAAATCAGGGGAATACCCTTAGGGGAGATACTTAGACAGAAATTAATAATAAGCAATGTTTTACAATTGCCCCCCCTTGCCTTACAACATTGAATTTTAAACCTTATATATAACGCAACAAATAATATACTATTCTGCCTTTACTTGTCTAAACGAGAATCTACTTTGGACCCCAGCAAACTGAGGCGGTGGAAGTGCGGGCAACTGGGGCAGCAGGCCCCAGTCCCCGCACAACCACCGAACACTTTTGGGTGTTAACAGCATTGAAAGCGGTAGTCAAATGCATATTTAAAAGCATGATAGTCTGTACAATACATACACTTTATTTCTGCACAAAGATACAAAGATACAGTAATGACTTCAGGTAGATCCGCCCGCAGCAAAGCTGGTTTCTACAGCACCCTCTACCATAGCTGTTGTATTACACAACTTAATAATACAATTTAATATTGTAGACGACGTGAGAACCCACAAACGTGGTAGTGAGAACTGAAACGTGGTAGTAAGAACTACCGATTGATAGAGCGGAAGACCTTTATGTGCGCAGGGAGATCCCGTACGGCGGATCAGACTATCATCGAGATAGTTATATTCGAGGCCTTAATAAATCATGCTTTTAAATATGCATTTGACTACCGCTTTCAATGCTGTAACTCCCAGAAGTGTACGGTGGTTGTGCGGGTTTTGCCGCCCCAGTTCCCCGCACTTCCACCGTCTTGGTGTACTGGGGTCCAAAGTAGATTCACTGCCCAGTTCCCCACACTTCCACTTGCCATAGATGTTTCACCCTAGGTATTCCTTTGGTTTTTCTCTTAGTTGTTTGTGGTGGTGTGTATGTAGCTAATATTTTGGTTCAACATTTTCCCGCGTTGTAGTCCAGGGGGGGCATCCAGGCCGCCCTCCACCTTCATCATATCCCTCCTATATTTGGCATTCATGGCTCACACTGTCCATGTGTGTACATTTATTTAGCTTCGATGCGCCATCCATGAGTTTTGAAATGCGACTTATTAAAGAAATAAGTGGGAGCTGCACTACGTGGCAGCAGCACAGTGGGAGCTGCTGTAGTATCCTGGGGTATCTCATGGCTAATATCCAGGTTGGCCAGTTGACTGGCATCCTTGGATCGAGCTTTTGCTTTAGGCAGATATGACAGAGATACAACAGCTGCACCATGCATCCGCGGCAGCACATGGCAGCTGCACCCCTTGCAAAATCCAGCAAATCATCGATGGATGAAAAAATGGTTATCGTCTTCTAGCTAATCAAATGAAATTAGCAGCATATTGTACTCTCTTCATGATTAACTTTATCCCAAGTTTCTTTATTTTTTTAATGGCCATTTAGCCTATAAATAATATATAGGCTAAATATATATTAAATATATTATATAATCCAAACTGACTTAATATCCACTACATAACTTTATATTGCTTTAGGGTTTTCCCGAATCAGACAGGTTTTCGTTAATTATTCCATCCATAGTTAAAAATGAATGAGAATAGAGGTATAACAATACGAATTCATGGGCTCCAAAATAAACTTTCAAAATCAGTGGATATTATACCAAAGAGCTTGGCAGGTAATGGGAATCTAGTACTTTGTCCGAATCAGCAATAAATTACAAGAGCCAATAATTATTTTGAAGTTATTCATCCATTTATTGGATTGCTTTAAATGCCTAATATATATAAGTACATATTTAATGTACACATATGAATATTAAAATCATGAAATCTATGCAGAAATAACCAACCTTAAGATTGGATCTGAAATTGGAATTAAATAATGATCAATCTTATGAGTATGGGCTGCCTAAACTTCGTGTAAATAATCATGGCAACTGAAATTCTTGAAAAGTTAATATTTTTTGCATTTTATGCAAAATGGATACGGCAAAATATCTACAAAAAATGTTGATTGCAAGAGTGATAATGCAGTTAAACTTGGTGCCGCTGTTGAATGTACTCATATGGCTAGCAAACCCTTGGGTCTAAATTAAATTTAGGATATCACGTGGCAGCTGCACTGCACGGCAGCAGCACCCTGCAGTGGCAACTGCACCATGTGGCAATGGCAGCACACTGCAGCAGCAGCACGCAGCAGCAGCACAGTGCGGCAGCCGCAGCAGGTGGCAGCGGCCCCACACAGCAGCAGCACTGCATGGCAGCTGCACTGCATGGCAGCAGCAGTGCATGGCAACTGCACTATGCAGCAGCAGCGGCAGTGTGTGGCAGCAGCACCGTGCAGCAGCAGCAGCACACAGCAGTGGCAACATGTGACAATGGCAGCGCATGGCAGCGGCAGTGAGTGGCAATGGCAGTGCACAGCAGCAGCAGCATGCGGCAGAGGCAGTGCACAGCCATTGCCACTCACTGCCACTGCCATGCGCTGCCATTGTCACATGTTGCCACTGCTGTGTGCTGCTGCTGCTGCACGGTGCCGCTGCCACACACTGCCGCTGCTGCTGCATAGTGCAGTTGCCATGCACTGCTGCTGCCGTGGCAATGGCAGCGCACGGCAGCAGCAGCATGCGGCAGAGGCAGTGCGCAGCAGTGGCACCAAGTGGCACCTAGCAGCAGTGCATGGCAACTGCACTATGCGGCAGCAGTGGCAGCACGCGGCAGCAGCACCATGCAGCAGCAGCAGCAGCACATGGCAGTGGCAGCACGCGGCAATGGCAGTGCACAGTACCGGCAACATGTGGCAGCGCCAACATGTGGCAGCTGCAACACACGGCAGCAGCAGCATTCTGAAATCACATTTAGAATTTATATATTATTATTATTATTATTATTATTTGGAGACTTACCTGAGCGAGTAATGCTTACCCTTCACGAGCAGAATGGCAAAGGTGATGTTGGCAAGATCCAACAAATTGCTGAAGCTCCAAGTTTGGCAGCCAAAATGCGTAGTATCTATACAAGTTGAGGGCTATAGATGAAGCAGTAGCTATAATAGATGACAATAATTGCTGTGCGATACAGATTAACTGTCAACTGAATGTTGTAAGGATATTTCTTGCTAGACCCATTAGCAGGCCATTGACTAGAAACATTTTATATCCTAAACAAAAATAAAACCTTTAGAGCATGAATCTTGCAGGGCTGGCCAGTGCCCTGCAGGATACATAGCTACTACATGCAACAAAAGACTGAAAACACCTAGCTAAAGAGGTCAGGAAATGCTTTAAATAGCTTAAAAATTGCCCAACAGAAATCATTTCATTTTCGTCGCGACGGCATAAATTCCCGAAGGCCTTACACTACTAGGTCTCCTTACAGGGGCGGACGACTAAACAAATTCCCAGGGGCCTTACATAAACGATTACATAACTGACAAAAAACTATAATCATGCTTTTAAATATGCATTTCACTACCGCTTTCAAAGCTGCTAACACCCAGAAGTGTACGGTGGTGTTGCGGGGACTGGGGCCTGCCGCCCCAGTTCCCCGCACCTCCACCGTCTTGGTGTACTGGGGTCCCAAGTATTTTCATTGCCCCAGTTCCCCACACTTCCACCGTCTTGGTGTTCTGGGGTCCCAAATAGATTCTTGTTGAGACAAGTAAAGGCAGAATAGTATATTATTTATTACATTATAAGGCTTAAAATCCCTAAGTAAAGACAGGCAGTTGTAATATAGTCCATATTATTAATTAACCACTAGATATTTCCCCCTATGTGCGCCTCTGATTTTCCTCTTAGATATTTGTGGTGGTCTCAATGTAGTTAATATGTTTTGGTCCCATTCATCAGCTAGCTAGCAAGGAAATTAAGGGGTGTTACACTGTGGGTGACTAAATCCTCTGTGAAGCTCCATAAAATTGCTGAAGATGCAAAGAAGTATGTATCTATAGATATTACAGGTTAGAATCATGCTTTTAAATATGCATTTGTCTACCGCTTTCAATGCTGTTGACTCTCTTAAGTGTACGGTGGTTGTGCGGGGACTGGGGCCTGCCGCCCCAGTTCCCCGCACCTCCACCGTCTTGGTTTACTGGGATCCAAAGTAGTCCTCGTCCCCCACACTTCCACCATCTTGATGTACTGGGGTTCAAAATAGATTCTCATTGAGACAAATAAAATCAGAAAGTATTGTAACAGACCACATCAGTACTTATAATATTCAGTCTAGTCGTCTCTTCCTAAGGTGCCGGGTAGGCTCTTAAAAGTACATTCTTTGTTGCAGTATAAGGTTTAAAAGTGAATATTGTAAGTAGAGAGGCAGCACTTAGAACCTAATCCATATGCGTTTCAGCATATCCCTGGTTTGCCTGTTAGACATGTATGGTGGCCAGAAAGGTAAAAAATAGATCCCCTCTGGCATTGATGAATAAGAAGTAATGTAGTATTGAAGTAATGTATATAATGTGTAATTTCTATTGCTATCCTATCAGAATAAAATGGCTTGATGAACAGCTGAAGCTTCAGGTTGTTGAGTTGGTGGTACAAATATAGTTTGTGCTTGGGGTAGTTGCTGCATAGCCTGCACATTGACAAGAAATATTTACAGCACACGTTTGTCAGAAAGAAAAGCATTTTGATAAACCAGCAGGGTAACATAGATGAAGGATGAGCAGGCCAGACCCTAGGCAAATGACTATCAGTTAAATGACATGTTTCAACAGGCTGAACCTAGGTCCATGCCTGACCCAAGGTAAACAAACCACAGCTCATCTTCATAAACCAGCAGGGTAACATAGATGAAGGATGAGCAGGCCAGACCCTAAGCAAATGACTATCAGTTAAATGACATGTTTCAACAGGCTAAACCTAGGTCAATGCCTGACCCAAGGTAAACAAACCACAGCTCATTTTGATAAATAATGTAAATAATAATAATAATAATCTATGTTATATAGTGTGTAATCTATATTCTAGTATCTATGTTATATAATAATCTATGTTATATAATCTATGTTACCCATAATGTATGTTCCCCTGCTAGCAGGGCAACATAGATGAAGGATGAGCAGGCCAGACCCTAGGCAAATGACTGTCAGTTAAAGCACATGTTTCAACAGGCTGAACCTAGGTCCATGCCTGACCCAAGGTAAAAAAACCACAGCTTATTTTGATAAACCAGCAGGGTAAATAGATGAAGTATGAGGAGGTCAGACCCTAGGCATATGATTATCAGTTAAAAGACATGTTTCAACAGGCTAAACCCAGGTACATGCCTGACCTAAGGTACACAAGCCACAGCTCATTTTGATAAACCATGTTAATAATAATAATAATCTTTGTTACATAATCTATGTTACCCATAATCTATGTTACCCTGCTAGCAGGGTAACATTGATGAAGGATGAGCAGGCCAGACCCTAGGCAAATGACTATCAGTAAAATGACAGGTTTTACAGGCTTAACCTACCACATACCCCAGGCAAGTGGCAAGTAGTCAAACAATATATTTAAACAGGCTAAACCTAGGTAAGCACCTTACAAGCATACACTGCAGCTCACCATGGCCATTTGTTGAAGAAACATAGGACTTGTCAACATGGCAGTCATCATAGCTTGAAAATTTGAGGTGTCAAGTGTTGGAGTGGCAATAGGTGGTGACGTTGTAGGTGGTGAAGTAGGAGGTGGTGGAGTTTGCTAGGGAGGGTGATTATTATTGGCCAGGGCTTGAGCTGACAGGTGCCCATCGTCCGGGTTATCCTCACTGCCGATTTCCAGATCTTCCTCTGAATCACACCGTTGCCGACACAAGGTGGGCTGCAGGTCCAGTCCGGCATTCAGTACATGAGCACATGAAGGCAGCAGCAACAGCAGCAGCAGCAAACATGCATACACATTTCAGAGCATTAAAAAATAAATTAGGAGCATTATTAAGTTATATAAATTTTTATACTGATAGAGGCAATGTGCAGATAGAGGCAATGACATATCTGCGGTATGTCACGATACCAATGCAACGCAATGCAATTGACCGCTCGATATTGATTCCCAATAATCGCAGTTAGTGGGAATCGTGAAATATGGTGTGCCATTTTACCGGGCGCATCACCGCACCGGGCGCGTTGCGGCACCGGGCGCGTCGCGGATACGGGCATGTCAGGGAACCGCGCGCGTCGCGAAACTGGGCGCGTCGCAGAACCGAGTGCAATTCCACAGAAGTTACCACGGACAATAAATCTATTTATATTACGCAATATAGCAAACCTTCCTTTTAGGAAAAGCATGGCACCACAATATGCTACCCAGTGCGGCTGCCGCACAATAGCAACACCGCGTGATAGTAATACTGCGCCATAGTGATACCATAAGATAGCTATTATATGGTATCACTATCGCACGGTATAATTACACGGTGTCGCTATCGTGCGGCAGCAGCACCGGGCAGCAATGGCAAAGCACTACCTAAAAGTATCCCAGAAATGCATGCAAAATTTTTCATAACTTTAATAATTTTATGGCTTACCTTGCCGAGTAGCTCCAGCAATCGTCACACCAAAGAGCGCCACAAGAATCACGATGCCCAAGATCACGAAAGGCAAACTTGGGCTGGTAGGTCGGCGTAGGCGAATTTTGGGCTGATATTCCTCAATTGCATTACCTGTAATGAATATAACAATTGATTAAAAAGCCGTTATGCCAACTTGTACTATGTCAGCCACAATGCTTACCAGCAGGTTGGCGGCTCTCTTAACAATCCTTGTCCTTAAGAAAACAGCAATAGATAGCTCCAATAATGAACAAGTAGATAGCTCCAATGATAACAAATCAGAGAAGTGAGTGTCCATCAATTTTGCAGGCCATTAAAGCTGTACGACTGAGATGAACTGTCAACTAGCGTTGTAAGGATATTCCTTGCAAGACACATTTGCAGGCCATTGACTACGAACTTGGCATATACTAACAAATATTAAACCAATAGAGCATGCATCTTGCAGGGCTGGCCAGTGCCCTGCAGGATACATAGCAGGATACATGCCACAAAAGACTGAAAACACCTAGCTAAAGAGGTCAAGAAACGCTTAAAGTAGCCTAAAAATTGGCCAACAGAAATGATTGCATTTTGCTCGCGACGGCATAAATTCCCGAGGGCCTTACACTACTAGGTCTGCTTACAGGGGCGGACGACTGTAAAAATTCTCAGGGGCCTTACACTACTAGGACTCCTTACAGGGGCGGACAACTGTAAGAATTCCCAGGGGCCTTACATAACCGACAACAACCGAAAATAAATTAACTAAATCAACAAATTAAAAATAACTAAAAAATAACTAAACATAACAAACTAAAAATAACTAAAAAAGACTAGACTAGCTAATAAAAGCGGTAGCAATAATAATAATCAATGTTATATACTCCATAATCTTTGTTATATAATAATAATCTATGTTATATAGTCTATGATCTTTGTTATATAATAATAATCTATGTTATAATCTATGTTACCCATAATCTATGTTACCCTGCTAGCAGGGAACATAGATGAAGGATGAGCAGGCCAGACTCTAGGCAAATGACTCTCAGTTAAAAAACATGTTTCATCAGGCTAAACCTAGGTCAATGCCTGACCCAAGGTAAACAAACCACAGCTCATTTTCATAAACCATGTCAATAATAATAATCAATGTTATATACTCCATAATCTTTGTTATATAATAATAATCTATGTTATATAGTCTATGATCTTTGTTATATAATAATAATCTATGTTATAATCTATGTTACTCATAATCTATGTTACCCTGCTAGCAGGGAACATAGGTGAAGGATAAGCAGGCCAGACCCTAGGCAAATGACTATCAGTTTAATGACATGTTTCAACAGGCTAAACCTAGGTCAATTCCTGACCCAAGGTAAACTAACCACAGCTCATTTTAATAAACCAGGAGGGTAATATAGATGAAGGATGAGCAGGCCACACCCTAGGCAAATAACTATCAGTTAAATGACATGTGTCAACAGGCTAAACCTAGGTGCATGCCTCATGTAAGCTAAACAAACCACAGCTCATCTGATAAACCAGCAAGCAAACATAGCTGAAGGATGAGCAGGCCAGACCCTAGGCAAATGACTATCAGTAAAAAGACATGTTTCAACAGGCGAAACCTAGGTCCATGCTGACCTAAGGTAAAAAAACCACAGCTCATTTTAATAAACCATGCTAATAATAATAATTATCTTTATATGTTATATAATCTTTAATCTATAGTCTATAATCTATGTTATAATCTATGTTACCCATAATCTATGTTACCCTGCTAGCAGGGAACATAGATGAAGGATGAGCAGGCCAGACTCTAGGCAAATGACTCTCAGTTAAAAGACAAGTTTCAACAGGCTAAACCTAGGTCCATGCCTGACCTAAGCTCAACAAACCACAGCTCATGTTGATAAACCATGTAAAAAATAATAGTAATCTATGTTATAAAGTCTTTAATCTATGTTATATAATCTTTGTTAAATAATTTATGTTAAATAATTTATGTTATAATCTATGTAACCCATAATCTATGTACCCTGCTAGCAGGGTAACATAAATGAAGGTTGAGCAGGCCAGACCCTAGGCAAATGACTATCAGTTAGATGACATGTTTCATCAGGCTAAACCTAGGTCCATGCCTGACTAAGCTAAACAAACCACAGATCACCATGGCTATCTGCTGGAGAAACATGGGACTTGTCAACATGGAAGTCATCATGGCTTGAAAAGTCGAAGCATCAGGTGTTGGAAGGGTGATAGGTGGTGAAGTTGGAGGTGGTGGAGGAGGTTGCTGGAGAGGGTTATTATTATTAGCAGCAGCTTGATGTGACACTAGTCCCTCCTCTAGCTCATCTTCGCTGCCAATTTCCAGGTCTGGCTCCGAATCACAGTGTTGCCGGCACAAGGACGCTTGTTCCGGTGGATTCAGTGAGCGCTTGCGACCTGAGGATATGAAAGCAGCAGCAACAAGAGCAGCAGCAATCATGCATACACATTTTTGAGGGTTTTGCATAATTTCTAGTAATAATTATTATTTGTATTATTATATTAATATACCAATATACGTTAGGACATCAGACAGATAGTGATACTGTGTAATCGATATGTCGATGAAACCGTTCGCGACCCGCCCGATGTCGAATCCCGCGGGGTACGATCGCTCGCGCGATGTCGCTATCCGTGCAGTATCGACGTCGAGCGGGAAGCGAACGCCCGAACCGATTCCTGCGGGTACGAAAACTCGCGCAACGTCGCAAGCGACCGTGCGTTCTCGACATAGAACCGGAAGTAAACGTACATCAGAGACAATGATTTTGCTATCCATTCAATTCAATATCACACCGCGCGGGTAGCGACGTCGCGCGAGCAGTTATACCACGCGATGTACCAGCGGCACCTCATTAATTTTAATTACCTATAAATATGAAATTTTTTTATGCATTTAAAGAATCTATTCATTTTGAAAAGCGTGGTTATGATACTGGTCCCGCTGTGGCGCGATAGCCACACCGCACGATAGCGATACCTTGCCATAGTGATACCACGTGATAACAATACCATTTGTTATCACCTGGTATCGTTATGGCTTAGTTATCGTGCGGTGTGGCTATCGCGCCGCAGCGGCACCACGGCAATGGCAACCCACAACACAAAGTACCATGGAATCGAGTGCTAAAATTACTAACTACTTTATCGCTTACCATGGCGACTAGCGCCAGCAATAGTTACGCCGAAGAGCGCCAGAAGAGCCACGATGCCCAAGACCACCAACAGCCAACTTGGGCTGGTTTGTCGGCGTAGGCGCATCCTTGAAAACATGTTTGCCCCCATTGCATAACCTATAACGAATATATGCATTATTTTGAAGCATTTCTGCGAACTTGCACTATGTCAGCCGCAATGGTTACCTTCAGGGATCGAGCAGGTTGCTTGGCGGTGTTGTTGATTGTTGTAGATATCCTATTCCTTAAAGAACCAATGATAGATGAGCTCAATGATTTAAAAGCAAGGAGGAATTTGTCTAAAGAATTTGCAGGCGATAAATGCAGATCATTGCTGTACGACTGTAAGGATATCCCTTGCCAGACCCATTAGCAGGCCATTGACTAGGAACTTTGTATATACTAACAATAAATAACCTTTTAAATAATTAATAACCTTTAGAGCATGCATCTTGCAGGGCTGGCCAGTGCCCTGCAGGATACATAGCTACTACATGCCACAAAAGACTGAAAACACCTAGCTAAAGAGGTCAAGAAATGCTTAAAGTAGCCTAAAAATTGCCCAACAGAAATGATTGCATTTTGCTCGAGACGGCATAAATTCCCGAGGGCCTTACACTACTAGGTCTGCTTACAGGGGCGGACGACTGTAAAAATTCTCAGGGGCCTTACACTACTAGGACTCCTTACAGGGGCGGACGACTGTAAGAATTCCCAGGGGCCTTACATAACCGACAACAACCGAAAATAAATTAACTAAATCAACAAATTAAAAATAACTAAAAAAATAACTAAACATAACAAACTAAAAATAACTAAAAAATACTAGACTAGATAATAAAAGCGGTAGCAAATAAAGCGGTAGCTATAACAGCTGAAAATCATTGCTGTACAATACAGATGTGGCCGTGGCAGCACACTGCAGCAGCAGCACGCGGCAGCAGCACAGTGCGGCAGCCACAGAACGTGGCAGTGGCCGCACACAGCAGCAGCAGCACTGCATGGCAGCTGCACTGCATGACAGCAGCAGTGCATGGCAACTGCACTATGCAGCAGCAGCGACAGTGTGTGGCAGCGGCACTGTGCAGCAGCAGCAGGACGCAGCAGTGCGTGGCAATATGTGACAGTGGCAGTGCATGGCAGCGGCAGTGAGTGGCAATGGCAGGGCACGGCAGCAGCAGCATGCGGCAGAGGTGGCAGTGCGCAGTAGTGACACCAAGCGGCAGCTAGCAGCAGTGCATGGCAGCTGCACTATGCGGCAGCAGCGGCAGCGCACGGCAGCTGCACTATGTGGCAGCAGTGGCAGTGCACGGCAGCGGCACCGTGCAGCAGCAGCAGCAGCACATGGCAGTGGCAGCACGCGGCAATGGCGGCAGTGCATGGCACCGGCAACATGCATGTGGCAGCGCCAACATGTGGCAGCTGCAACACGCGGCAGCAGCAGCGTTCTGAAATCACATTTAGAATTATATTATTATTATTGTTATCATTATTATTATTATTGTTATTATTTGGAGACTTACCTGAGCGAGTAATGCTTACCCTTTGCGAGCAGAATGGCAAAGGCGACGTTGGCAAGATCCAACAAATCAGTTTGGCAGCCAAAATGCTTAATATCTATACAAATTGCCGGCTATAGATGAAACGGTAGCTATAATAGCGGACAATCATTGCTGTTCGATACAGATTAACTGTAAACTGAATGTTGTAAGGATATTTCTTGCTAGACCCATTAGCAGGCCATTGACTAGGAACTTTTTATATTTTAAACAAAAATAAAACCTTTAGAGCATGAATCTTGCAGGGCTGGCCAGTGCCCTGCAGGATACATAGCTACTACATGCAACAAAAGACTGAAAACACCTAGCTAAAGAGTTCAAAAATGCTTTTAATAGCCTAGAATTTGCCTAACAAAAGTCAGTGCATCTCCCTCGCGATGGCAAAAATTCCCGAGAGCCGTACATGGCTGGCACTCCTTACAGGGACGGCTGAATGTACAACAACTAACTAAATAAACTAAAAACAACAAAAAAATAAACTAAAAGCAACTAAAAATGGCTAGGCTAGCTACTAAAAGCAGTAGCAAATAACAAGACATTACCAGAGCAAAATGTGATTATTGATGGTGTGAGGTGGCCAGCCATTACATACCATTCTTGCTCTATCTGCAAAGGGAAGCAATTAAATGACACAAGGGTAGTTAAGCCTATGCCATTTGATTGCCTTTGCAGTGGTAATGATAAAGCAACATGCCAAGATGTGGTGAACACTACCTGAATGGGGTGTTTTATTGCTGTGCACCATAACTCCAGCAGAGTTGATAGATAGCCTGGCATGTGCTCCATATGTGCCACCCCCATTCAAATGGGGGTAAGGTTATATAATTGTTAAATTGTACCAACTCTCAAGATGCAGAGTTCTACTGCGGTAGCTATGAATGCGGACTGTGTGGGTTCAAATCCCGCTCCCTGCATGGACTAAATTTTCCTTTTGGGCGGTCAGGCAACGCGTGCGACGACACGCAACGATGCGCGACAACGCGCGCGGGAAAACGCGCGCGGTTCAGTGCACGAGTACCACTACTGTGCGAGTACCAAACCGAACGAATCATTTCCTATATAACTAAATCTTTATTATGCTTAAAACGTTGGCCATGATGCTTACCTTGGCGGCGGTGGCTTGGTAATCATCTTCCAGAAAGGTCCAGCAATAGTTCAGCTTCAATATTTACTAGCCAAAAAAGTAGCTGACTATACAATTTGCAGGCTACAATAGCAGATTAATGCTGTACGACTAAGATTAACTGTCAACGAGCATTGTGAGGATAATTCTTGATTGGCCAGGCTGGAAGCGTTTGCCTAAAATTTTTCATATTCTATACCATTATATATCCTTTAAGCATGAATCCTGCAGGGCTGGCCAGTGCCCTGCAGGAAACATGGTGACTGCATGAAACAAAAGACTGAGCAAACCTAGCTAAAGAGCTCAGAAAATGCTTTTAAAAGCCTAGAAATTGCCTAACAGAAATCAGTGCATTTACCTCGCGATGGTATAAATTCCCGAGGGCCTTACACTACTAGGACTCCTTACAGGGGCGGACGACTGTAAAAATTCCCAGGGGCCTTACACTACTAGGACTCCTTACAGGGGCGGACGACTGAAAAAATTCCCAGGGGCCTTACATAAATATACGACCAAAACTAAAATAACTAAAACGAAATAAACTATATAACTAAACTAAAAACAACTAAAAAATACTAGACTAGCTAATAAAAGCGGTAGCAATAACAAAAACGAAATAAACTAAATAAAAAAACTAAAAGCAACTAAAAATTACTAGACTAGCTAATAAAAGCGGTAGCAAAGATTCGACTTTTATTTATCAACCGATAGATAGTTCATACGGTGGGATGGTCGACATCCCGAACTACCAGTGACACGTGTCACCAAGCTTCCCGTGAAGCCCCGCCTACCAGTGTAGGACTTACGTCAGCGGACCTTTTAAGGATGTTGTATATGACAACTATCCCCCCTCCCGATGCAGCGTCCCCGCTGCGTCAAGGGCTCGTTGCTTAGCTTCAGCCAATGCTTCTGCTAAGTCAGCCGTAAAATGGGATGCTGACTCCCAAGTGTTATGCTCGGACGACTGTATGTTAACAGATATCGGTGTCTGTTTAACCATATTCGTATTAGTCATAGCAGGGTAGTTCCAAGTGGATATGAACCAGAAAATTACCTCGTAGCAAGTCGGCATTGGGTATGACAACTTGATGGCAATTCCTCTCTCAATTCGTGCACAGACCTTTTTCCGTTAATAAGGTGTCCGGTGCAGAGAGTTTGGAACCTCAAGGATCATGTGTATACGTACACCGGATTGATCCATAGAAGATGACCTTGCCAGGAAAGGTCTGATGTAGCGACAGATGGCAATGTAGCACATCTCCTACATTTAGCAAGTTGACGTAATGTTCCCACATATTTACGATATGTGCGAGGAACACATCCATCTGCATGTTGCGTGGTAAATGCAGTTGCGCTGCAACGTCACCAACTATTCGACAACATGGTACACTTCGATGTACTTTGGCAATAGCTTCACGGAGCAGTCGGTTGCCAAACAGAGGACTTTGTACTAAGCAGAATCGATCTGCACTGGGAGAGGGTTATATCTCTCTTATCCAGTTCATAGTACATTCCGCACGTTATGGGCAATCTCTAGGCATGCTTTGCAGCTTCGAGATGGAAGACGAAAGACTTAACGTAGGTCTTGGCTATCAGGACAGATAGGTCAACTTACCCATGCCAAACTATTGTGGCAGAGTTATACCTGTAGTTAAGAAGGATATCGACTTCTTAACTAAGTGTTTCACAGCTTTGTTCATCGGGAACTCGGCGGCTATGATACACATATCCCACGATCTTGGGATCCGTCCTGCGAAAGCCCGCAGCATAACGCCGAGCGTGCGATTTATGCGCTCCGTCCGCCCATCAGTCTGCAGATGATAGGACATCAGCTTAGGCATTCATACCTACGAGCTTTGCCTAACGCATCACAGAACTGAGTTATATTCATTTGGGATGCAACCGACGACTCTATCACAAGCAGTTTCTTTGTCTGCTCTGCCCTAACCTCGTGGTTACAGGCGCCAGGTGGGCAATTTTCGTGAATTAATCAATGAAAACGCATCTCACATCTTACCCCCTCCCTGCGTTTTCGTCCAGCAGAGAGACAACGGTAACTAGGGACTTTGATCCCACGGGGCACCTGGGATAGGTACAGTGCATTTTGCCTAGTGATGGGCCCGTGCGGGGGTTGTACCATTGGCACATCACAGGACAGGATGTTATCGATAACACCCTTTTGTTCAGACCTTGGCCAGAGGTTGAACTGGATACCATCAGGTCATCCAACCTAACCGTTGTATGATTTGACAGGTTTATGTATAGTAACCTGGCCTGACTCGTGCAGGGCTTCGCTATAGGAATTGTTGGATCGGCAACACGTATTCCCCCTCCAAGTGCAGCGTCCTTACTGCCTTGAGGAAAGTTCGGCTTCATCGTAGAAGCAAAGTTCACATCATGTGGATTGCAGTTGCAGCGTACACGGACGCCATCCCGGGATTAAACTACCATGCAGAAAGGCCTCACACAGCCTTCTGAGGCAAAACTACCTTCATACACCTCAAGACAACCCCACCTCAAACGTAAAACACCAAGTCCGACGGAACCAACAGTGAAACGCCTGTTTGAGCTCGGTAAACAGGATTCAAAGCCAGAAAACAAACGGTTTTCCGTACTTAAAAGCAATCAGAGAGATTATCTCCAGGATTGGTTTTAAGGGCCCATGGCTTCCGCAAGGTAAGAGCAGCAGGTTGTCAGAGGGGCAGGTAGAGTCAAGCTAAGTGGACCAGTGCCCACTCAAGAGGTTGGAAGAATATTCCAAGCTGCGTGATACAGCTTTGAACGTGGCTGACCCGCCCAGAAGCTACAAGAGTGGTCATTATGGACCCGTATCTCCTGTAGAAACCGACAGCGCATCGTTGGGGGGTGCAGTAACTAAAGGGTGATAGCCCGTGCGTGAGGCTGAGTCGGGCCTGACGTCATTAACGACAATGACGTGTCCAGGCGTTTTCGTATTATTTTCGTACGCGAGATATAAGAGGCGTGAGGATCAAATGGGCACAGACGTGCCACTGTGACCGATGCGACTTTGTAGCACTCGCCAATGAAGAGTTTGTAGTTACCATTTCGAAACCAGATACGAACTTTTTATTGTCGCATTTCGTAGAGCGGTGAACGATTCACACGCGGTTTGAACGCACGATTCACGTTTGCGGGATAACGAACGACATATCCCAAGCACCTGCATTTGTTCTCGTGACAAAGCTGCAGATTTTCGTTCACATTGCATAGCTAAACAAATATCTAGCAATGATTTTACGAAAAGCCTAAGAATTCGTCTTAGCTTTAGCTTCGAAACCAGACATTCGATTTCCGGCAGGTTTAACAGCCAAGTCACTAGGACTGATGCTTAGAAACTTCAGTTTCCTTACAGAAAACTCACCATTGCAATCAGACAACAGCAACGGCTGGGTGCACAGGGCCGTCCCAACAATGTTGTCATTGCAAAAGCAATTCTGCGTCGCGAGGTTAGTCAATACGTCTGCGCACAGTAACAAATCCATTAAGTTAGTATATAACAGCGGAATTCGATTATGCAGTATTCGAGACTCAAACCCTGGCAGTATCGCAAGAAAGCTTGTGTGTCATACGAACATAGCAAGCGATGGCAATAATTGCAAAAAGCGAATATATAGCAAAGCAGAATTTGCTAAACGAAATTGCTACTCTTGACGGCGACCAATCGCGAAGGTCGCTACCAGAACGAGATGGCATTTCGTAGCCCGCAATAATTACTTAAATCGTCTTTAAGTAATACAAATACCGGACTTCTCAAAAATCGCGGCAAGGATGGTTTGTGAAGTCCGACCACAAATGGTAGCAGTCATGAACCTTGGCGGCGCCCAAGTAAGCTCCACGAAGAAAACTGGAAATGATAAGGATAATTACGCCTTACCAGAATCAGAAGTTTCCACACGAAAAGGCGCTAGCAGTCCTGAGGCGAGGATCACTGTGGCCATTGTGGTTGCGGTGAAAGCAAGCGGCTTCCAGGACGACGGTTTCGATACCAGTTGTTGTATTACACAACTGAATAATACAATTTAATATTATAGACGACGTGAGAACCCACAAACGTGGTAGTGAGAACTGAAACGTGGTAGTAAGAACTACTGATTGATAGAGCGGAAGACCTTTATGTGCGCTGGGAGATCCCGTACGGCGGATCAGACTATCATTGAGATAGTTATATTCGAGGCCTTAATAAAAGATTCGACTTTTATTTATCAACCGATAGATAGTTCATACGGTGGGATGGTCGACATCCCGAACTACCAGTGACGCGTGTCACCAAGCTTCCCGTGAAGCCCCGCCTACCAGTGTAGGACTTAGGTCAGCGGACCTTTTAAGGATGTTGTATACGACAATAGCTGCGATCAATATTTATCTTGTACCTCATCCATTGAGTGCCTGCCCTGAAAAGACACCATCTGCTTCATGTGTTAACCGATGCAGGGAACCAAACGGTGTGCCCACCAGCATTTGGCTATGATGTGTACGTGAACAATGACGCACAAGGAACTGACCTGGGTGGCGGCCCACTCAAATTTGCTGATCCAAGAAGCTACTGCAATGCTGATGCGCAATGTGACAGTTATGTCACGGCCACCAGTTATATTACCAACCCAGATGTCTTGCCCTATGTCGGCTACAGCTTTTTCAAGGCTGGTACAGTGGCTCGATCTGACTACCAAGGCCTTTGTTTGTACGTCAAGCTGCCAGGTACGTTTTCATCAATAATGATGTAATGCTGTCAGCAATGGAAAGGGATCAATGTGCCGCATCCAGCAAACGTATGCGGAATATAACTTTGGGTTGTCATTGCACTCTATACAGTGTTAATGAAGTGGGATGCCCTCATCATCTATTCACTGCAATTGACGTTATTTGTAATTTGTAATTATTTGTAATCTGTCTGCTGGTGTGGCGATGAACCATCACCCTCAAGAACTCACGCACAAACATTGAGCTTTGGCTTTTGAGTAAGGAGGTGAACTAGGAGCAATGAGGGCTTTGTATATCAACACTACTTCGATCGCCTGACAATCACTGCTTTTAAGAAACCTCTCCGCCTGCAAGCATGTGGCCACCAACAATCTCCCAAACAATCAACCACCAGCCTGCTAAGTGAAAACGACTCCCAGTGTGCCACAGGATGCAACAGGCTGGGATGCACGGCTGTGAATTTCCTCCTTGCACTCTTCCTGCTGGCCCTGCAGCAAACACCCAAACACTTGCAACTGCACCCAAAACTGGGAGTCGTTTCATTCATTTCCCAAATTTACCATTCATATCTTTCTGGTGATGGATCACGACCAGCGCCAGCCTGGGTAACGATCCACATTGGAGTGTGGGGACTCACACTCTGGGAAAACGGGGGGGCTCGGCTTCCATAAAATCCATCGTCCTTTTCCATAAAATGGCCTCCATATTATTTCGGTATGGAATCCATAAGCCTGCCACCAGGATATGGAAGCACTTTATGGAACTGAGACTGGATTTTATGGAAGGGAGAACCTGGGCATCGTGCTGAGCCTAGCTAAGTCCGGACTTAGCGATATAACTGAGAAGCAAGCAACCTGGACTTAGGCATCTATGTCCGGACTTAGCTAGGCTTAGCACAATCCGAACTTAATTAGCAAGGCACATGTTTTGTAGTCCGGATTGCACAAATTAAAATGTTCTTTCTTGTTTATATTTCAGTCAGACCTGGCTGAGGTTCCTGCATACAGTAAAAGAGTCGCGAACTTAGCATTGGGGCAACGAAGAAGTTTCTGTGGTCAGCAGACACGCACATTCTCATCCCTATTTTCATAGCTATTAGAAATGTGACTTACAGGTACTTTCGGGGCTCCTGCTGCAGCAATCTGCGGTGTTGACCTCCAAGTGCGGCGGCAGCGGCTGGTCAACAATACTCCCTACAGTTACCTAATTATTCTTATTTTCTTATCTTATCGCAATTTGTTGTATTAAGAACATTCGGGCCCTTGAAGCTCAAGATTGCTCCGTCCTCACAACTTTATTTTGCTCCGTCCTACCAGGAAAGCATGTGCATAGAATAATGTAATTCGTTATGAGTATTACGATTAAATATAATAACTGAAACCTGTAGTTCATAGCTTGCCCAAAGGAAGTATTTTCTGGTGCAGCGGTACAGCACCATAGGGCGACCTATGCATCGTACAGGATTCAACTTGGAAACTGTATGCATTAGGCTGACTTTCTATACAGGTAATTTTCTGTCGTTATTTTCTATTTATTGTCTACTTTTGAGTTCTTGTAGCGATGGTTTATGGAAGTTAACGGGCAACTAACAGGACAAAAGCGAACTGATGTGACAGACACACATGTTTTCACTCTCTGTAATGAAAAGCTTAATATCTAACGAGTATTTGCAGGACTTTACATCTGCACTCTTGCCTTCCATATTGATTTTATGGAACTCCATATCGATTTTATGGAACTCCATATCCATTTTATGGATCCAACAGAAAATATGGAGGATGGCTTTTCCCCGAGTGTCACGTGCATCTTAATCTGTTCGTATGTGTGCACAACAAAATTCCGGAAGCGTTGTCTTATATGGGTTTGCAAGAGCATGTAAGTATGTTAGATTGCAAACTTGGTACATCGAATGTGGTCCCCGGCGCCAGCAGAGTCCCTAACTCTGAATACTTCGTCATGTAATAATACTTCAGCATCTGGCCAAAGCGCTCCACCAGGGTGACTTTATTGGTTCACCTACCGGGATGTACTACAGTCTGCTTTTTAGACTTAGTTCGTTTTTGGTTAGGCATCATCCTTAACGCATGACTGCCTACCGGGTTATCTAGGCCGCCGATATGAAGGCCGATCATCTGCATCAATCTGTTTCCAAAAAAGATGCAGACTCCATTTTAAGGAGGTACATACGTTTTACTCCATATATATTAAGGTTTTGACAGCCTGGTCATCCTGGTCATCCTCATAACTGGAACAAGCCCGCGTACAGACAACAATGGATTTGCTTTGCATACGTTGCACTTTATGTTGAATAGTCATGCATCAGAATATAGTTTCTGCATATAGAAGGTTAACAGTGATTGTAGTAGCTGAGTGCCAAAAAGACCTCTCGAGACGTTGACAAAGTGCTTATTGCACGTTGTATTGTGATTGCTACCGCTTTTATTAGCTAGTCTAGTAATTTTTAGTTGCTTTTAGTTTTTTTATTTAGTTTATTTCGTTTTTGTTATTATAGTTTTTTGTCGGTTACGTAATCGTTTATGTAAGGGCCCTGGGAATTTGTTTAGTCATCCGCCCCTGTAAGGAGACCTAGTAGTGTAAGGCCCTCGGGAATTTATGCCGTCGCGACGAAAATAAAATGATTTCTGTTGCGAAATTTTTAAGCTATTTCAAGCATTTCCTGACCTCTTTAGCTAGGTGTTTTCAGTCTTTTGTTGCATGTAGTAGCTATGTATCCTGCAGGGCACTGGCCAGCCTGCAAGATTCATGCTCTAAAGGTTTTATTTTTGTTTAGGATATAAAATGTTTCAAGTCAATGGCCTGCTAATGGGTCTAGAAAGGAATATCCTTACAACATTCAGTTGACAGTTAATCTGTATCACACAGCAATTATTGTCCGCTATTACAGCTACCGCTTCATCTATAGCCCGCAATTTGTATAGATATTAAGCATTTTGGCTGCCAAACTTGGAGCTTCAGCAATTTGTTGGATCTTGCCAACATCACCTTTGCCATTCTGCTCGCGAAGGGTAAGCATTACTCGCTCAGGTAAGTCTCCAAATAATAATAATAATATAATTCTAAATGTGATTTCAGAACGCTGCTGCTGCTGCGTGTTGCAGCTGCCACATGTTGGCGCTGCCACATGTTGCCGGTACCGTGCACTGCCATTGCCACGTGCTGCCACTGCCATGTGCTGCTGCCGCGTGCTGCCGCTGCTGCCGCATAGTGCAGTTCCCATGCACTGCTGCTGCCATGCACTGCTGCTAGCTGCCGCTTGGTGCCACTGCTGCGCACTGCCTCTGCCGCATGCTGCTGCTGCCGTGCACTGCCATTGCCACTCACTGCCGCTGCCATGTGGTGCCATTGTCACATGTTGCCACTGCTGTGTGCTGCTGCTGCTGCACGGTGCCGCTGCCACACACTGCCGCCGCTGCTGCATAGTGCAGTTGCCATGCACTGCTGCTGCCATGCAGTGCAGCTGCCATGCAGTGCTGCTGCTGTGTGGGGCCGCTGCACCTGCTGCGGCTGCCGCACTGTGCTGCTGCTGCGTGCTGCTGCTGCAGTGTGCTGCCATTGCCACATGGTGCAGTTGCCACTGCAGGGTGCTGCTGCCATGCAGTGCAGCTGCCACGTGATATCCTAAATTTAATTTAGACCCAAGGGTTTGCTAGCCATATGAGTACATTCAACAGCGGCATCAAGTTTAACTGCATTATCACTCTTGCAATCAACATTTTCTGTAGATATTTTGCTGCATCCATTTTGCATAAAATGCAAAAATATTAACTTTAAGAATATCAGTTGCATGATTATTTACATGATATTTAGTCAGCTCATACTCATGAGATTGATCATTATTTAATTCCGATTCCAGATCTTTAAGGTTGGTTATTTCTGCATAGATTTCATGATTTTAATATTCATATGTGTACATTAAATATGTACGTATATATATTAGGCATTTAAAGCAATCCAATAAATGGATGAATAGCTTCAAAATAATATTGGCTCATGTAATTTATCGCTGATTCGGACAAAGTACTAGATTCCCATTACCTGATTTTGAAAGCTTATTTTGGAGCCCATGAATTCGTATTGTTATACCTCTATTTTTCATTCATTTTTAATTATGGATGGAATAATTAACGAAAACCTGCCTGATTCAGGAAAACCCTAAAAAGGTATGTAGTGGATATTAAGTCAGTTTGGATTATTTAAGCTGACCACTGTGTCACTGTAAACGTGGATTCTGTTTCCGTATTAGCTCCGAAGACGCGATTTTTGTAGCGCTGTGTACGTTTTTCACCTCCAAACTTGCAGCAACGGTTAACAAAAAATCACCGACGCCTACAGAGATTTTCGGCTTCTGAAACAGGCCTCGTTTGCGAGGGGTGCATCACCAAATTCGTCGCACGGGGTTGCACAACAGTACAATGAATAGCACGCAATTATATCTACCAAAATCGGCTACAAATTGACTGCTACATGTATTAATGTCTCGTGCTGTTTGTGTACGGCAGAAGGTGAACGAGCAGTCACTTAATATGCATGCAGCAGTCACAGCTAAGCCTAGCTCATGCTCTTTAATCTTTCATACCATTTCTTGATTATATGCTAACTTTCAATAAATATAAATAGTATTCATTCTACTTTTGTAAGTCATCTTATTTTTCTTCTCTAGTGTGTTCCCGCTGGCCGGAACGAGTCAAACCTTCGCATCGTTGGCCACCTTTCCGTGCATCACTTTGTCCGCCTACATACCTCACAACGACATATATAACATATGGCATACATTTGAATTGTTAATCGGTCGTCCGTTCGTTGTAAGCAACCTTGCTTGTTATCATATATTCCTCTTGTGTCAGCTCACCGTGTCTTTAATATATTTAATATATATTTAGCCTACATATTATTTATAAGCTAAATGGCCAACAATAAAGAAATTTGGGATAAAGTTAATCATGAAGAGAGTACAATATGCTGCTAATTTCATTTGATTAGCTAGAAGACGATAACGATTTTTTCATCCATCGATGATTTGCTGGATTTTGCAAGGGGTGCAGCTGCCATGTGCTGCCGCTGATGCATGGTGCAGCTGTTGTATCTCTGTCATATCCGCCTAAAGCAAAAGCTCGATCCAAGGATGCCAGTCAACTGGCCAACCTGGATATTAGCCATGAGATACCCCAGGATACTACAGCAGCTCCCACTGCAGGGTGCTGCTGCCACGCAGTGCAGCTCCCACTTATTTCTTTAATAAGTTGCATTTCCAAACTCATGGATGGCACATCGAAGCTAAATAAATGTACACATATGGACAGTGCAAGCCATGAATGCCAAATAAAGGAGGGATATGATGAAGGAAGGTGGAGGGCGGCCTGGATGCCCCCCCTGGACTACAACGCGGGAAAATGTTGAACCAAAATATTAGCTACATACACACCACCACAAACAACTAAGATAAAAATCAGAGGAATACCTAGGGTGAAACATCTATGGCAAGTGGAAGTGTGGGGAACTGGGGCAGTGAATCTACTTTGTACCCCAGTACACCAAGACGGTGGAAGTGCGGGGAACTGGGGCGGCAGGCCCCAGTCCCCGCATAACCACCGTACACTTCTGGGAGTTACAGCATTGAAAGCGGTAGTCAAATGCATATTTAAAAGCATGATATATAGTGTGCCGTACAACTACGACTACGACAGTGATGACTTCAGTGATCTCTGCATGCAGCAAAGCTAGATTCTGCAAATTCCTGCATCTCGGCTGAGGTCAAGACTCATTCCATACCTAATCTACCGAGTGCCCTTTTAAGATATCAACTGCTTTATGTGTTAACTGATGCAGGGGACCGAACGGTGTGCCCTCCAGCATCTGGCTATGATGTGTACGTGGACACAGATGTACCAGGAAATGACTTGGGTGGCGGTCCCGTCCAATCTGCTGATCCAGGAAGCGACTGCAATGCTGATGCGCAATGCAGTGGCTATCTCACGGTAACCAGTTATGTTACCAACCCAGATGTCTTTCCCTACATTGGCAACAGCTTTTTCAAGGCTGCTACATCCCCTAAATCCGACTACGAAGGCCTTTGTTTTTACGCCAGACTGCCAGGCGAGTTTTGATCAAATTTAATATAATGCTGTCGGCAATGATCAGTGTGCCTCATCCAGAGAAATGGTATCTCCAGTGATATGATTACAGAAGTATGGCAGATACCTGTATGTACGCTGAAAGGATTGGGTGGCTTCGGTCGATTAAAGTGTATTAAGTTATAAATTTTACGAACTCATTATTGTTGAAGACGACCGTGTGGATCCACCTGAGGTTGGGTTTTATGCTGGTGCAGAAAAAAATTGAAATGCATAATATTCATGTTATTGCTCGGCTTTATCAGTGTGTGCCTTCACCTGTAGTGCGCTGAGTATTGTCTTATATATTTCAGACGTTCGCAGATGTTTTTCTGCAGCATCATATGCAGATGCGCTATCCCAGCGAGTTGTTATTATTTTTCTTCCCATGCAGATTCATTTTATACCATTCACCTTGAAGTAAACTAGTCCATGCTTGCGTGTTTGTGGAATTTTAATAATATCCATGCATTTATATAAAAGCCTACTACGTTTTATATATGTGTGGGTTTGGGTTCCTTCCATCTGTACCCCTGTCAGCACCCTAGCCATGCATTTTGCACTTGCACTTTATGTACCCTATATATTCCAGATTCTTAATTTTTCCGCCCAGTGATCCTTGATGGCGTCCCAATAAAAAATTGGGTGGATGTGTACCTCTGTGTGTTTTAGAGTGTGACATTCATCGTCCAGCTGCTCGTCCTAATATTCCTACAAGATGGACGCATGCAGCTTTCATGGCTTTTGGAAATAAACAGGAAAAGTAGTATATCCAGTTCTGCGAATGAATGTCTCCGCTATAGGCTCCTGCCTGCTGTGTTCGGGCAACATATTTACAAAAACCACAGAATATTGACAAATTGGCATGCAAAATAATAATTCATTATGTCCACAATTATTTCTTATCCATATGTGCTCCTAGAATGAAAAACGCCGTCAGAAGAACGATGTGTTCTGTTCATTTATATGCATTTTCATGTTTCTCGATTCCTTGGCCCATGGCATCCGCCGTTTTACAACCTTTACTTCATTCATCAGTGCTTTCGCCTCCTGCACGGGCCCAGCATGTCTGTTTTAAGTTTGAATTCAAGACCTTACATTGACCTTCATTGTGTGGTTCGGTCGCCATTATTGGTCTTAATGATGACAAGTCCTACCTTTCATACCGAGCTACCTGATATGCGACATGTTGTGGTTTTAAATAACAGTGTCCAACGCCTGCTAACGACAGCCTCCGTCCATGTGCAAGGGTGCTAAGTGAGCTACGTTTCATGCCAGATTCCAATTTTCAGTGAATACAGTGCGGCATAATCATTTACCCGTATCACGATTGCCTTAATTACTCATCCGCTTTTGAGTATTATTGATGCGGTATGAAGCCGGGCCCTTCACGTTTGTACTCTTGAAACTAAGCTTAGTGTGCACATATATACCCATTTCCCACCCTCCTTTATATATCACGCAGGACTGCCCCAACCATCCCTCCCGCCACCAGAAGCACCACCGTCAACATCGGGTATGTATGTCCTGCGAGCATATACAGCGCCATGATTGGTGGATTGTTTGCCTTGCGTGCTCCCAATCGGTTCATATTTTATTTTGCATCGGAGGAATGCTTTTCACTTGGACTGACCAGCAGACGTCATAAAATAGTTGATGATTGTATACATAAAGGGAATGAACCCGGTGGGGAAAATCACTGATCTCGTAGAAGTCGGCGGATGAGGGTGAATGGATGAGGGTGCCCCGAAGTACAGGGGAAGGTAGGAACTGCCAGGTAGTGGCGGCCATTGGTAAGTGAAACCCCCCTATCCCACACATAAAGATTGTAGTAGTCGTACACGGTACGGCAAGCACAAGCACAATTTATGTTACATGAAGCACCATCTCAGCATCCCGGAAGCCGTCTGGGAAGGGCCAACCTATGAGCGACTGGCATGTAGAAGGAAACAAATTCTTGATAGATGTCAAGCATATGAGGGTAAGCCTTAGCGCGGTACGACATATAGGAGGCATCATGCAACAGGGCATGTATGCACGATCAATCTGAGCTGACACCACTTTGAGCTGACACAATGCCCTCTTATCCATATATGGCACTCACATGTCCATCTGCACAGAGCCATGGCTGCACGCGCCGCTGGTGCACAAAGTTTGTACACACACATATATACTTTTATGCCATATAACACGTGCCTAGAACGTATACATTTAAGTCAGCACCCCTTAAACCTTTAAAGCTTGGTGACCGAGGGATCTTAACATTTAGATTTGATGAAAAAAGATCCAAAATATCTAGAAGCCGTTGGAACAGTATCTAACTGCGGGTGAATACATACTAACTGCGGGTATCACCCCTAGTCACTTTGTCCAAAAGTACTATTTTTCACCATCGTCTCAGATCTATGCATTTGGTTAACATTTCTTTCTTTAATTTATTACTTGCAGCAGAAATCATCACTTGCATCACACTCGTCTTGACGAATTATCAGTTCTCAACAACTGTGATGAGCAAACTGGAACAATCTACCATGCAATTTAGAAGATAAAGGCTTTACTAACCCAGTATGGAGGTGTTGATAACCAGGAACAAATTCTCGCACGCAGTACGACTGGTATAGGCGTGATTTACTATTATATGACAGCTCTTATATTAGAGAAATCATCTATATAGAGTATATATATCAAGTAATGATGTAATCTGTTACACAAACAGTGCACATTCTGTACTGTTGTTCTGTTTGTTTGATGACCTACCACCACACGCAGACTGTCAACGCCCAAGCAGTACATGGTGCACTCACGCAACAGCTCAGTTCATAATGGCCGATTGCGATGGTGATGGTGCACTGGACGTTCTCTGCCACGACGCATCTGTTGGAGACAGCTGGCTATTAAGTTCTGACTTCTGTCTTGAGGATAGCGGCCCGAATATCATTAATGGTCGTTGTCCCGCTGTCCTTATGCTGTCACCACCACCACCACCACCACCACCAGGTAACAGCGGGTTTGTTTGTCTAGATATATTTTTAGATTTTTAATTTATTTGTTCTGCAACGGCGATTTATCAAGCCCTCCAAACGCAAAGGCTTGCAAGTTAAGCATGGATAGATCAGCTATACATAATCCTAATGATTGGAATGACCCCCACTTCCAGATAACAATGCATTTGGCTTTGCTTGCATATGTAGCTCTTTATGTTGAATAGTCTTTAAAGTGTGTTACGCTGCTGGGAAGAGTCTCTCTCTATATATATAATTCAGGTTCTGAACATATATACGAAGTACGGTAATGACTTCAGTAATCTCTGCATGCAGCAAACATGCTTTTTGCAACAACCTTAACCTAAGCTTTCGTCAGCATCTATTCCTATTGAGTGCCCTTTTAAGATATCAACTGCTTCATGTGTTAACCGATGCAGGGACCCAAACAGTGTGCCCGCCAGCGTTTGGCTATGATGTGTACGTGGACATGGACGTACCAGGAAACGACCTGGGTGGCGGCGGCCCACTCGTATTTGCCGATCCAAGGAGCTACTGCAATGCTGATGCACAATGCAGTGGCTATGTCACGGTAACCAGTTATGTTACCAACCCAGATGTCTTTCCCTATATTGGCAACAGCTTTTTCAAGGCTGCTACATCCCCTACATCTGATTATCAAGGCCTTTGTTTGTACGTCAAAAAGCCAGGTGAGTTTTGATGAATAATAATATAATGCTGTCAGCAATGAAAAGATAGATATGAAGCTTATACAGTTGTTAACACACAGAAATATATATGTGTGTGTTGTAATTCTGCACTTACAGATCACCAAGTCTAGTATAAGACGATGCATGGTAAGGTTTAGCGATATTGCAGGATATCTCGCGTGCTAGAGAGCGAGAGAATTTCCAGAATCGATTGATTTAAATGCCCTTGTAGGGCATTTTTTGCTGCATATTTCTACAGTCATGACTTCAGGTAGATCCGCTCGCAGCAAAGCTGGTTTCTGCAGCACCCTCTACCATAGCTGCGGTCAATCCATCAATCGGTTAATCTTGTACTTCATCCATTAACTGCCCTTTCTATACACTCGCTGCTGCATTTGTACTGATGCAGGGGACCAAACAGTGTGCCCTCCAGTGTCGGGCTATGATGTGTACGTAGACACGGACGTGCCAGGAGATGACCTGCTGGGTGACGGCCCAATTCCATTCGATGATCCAAGGAGCTTCTGCGAGGATGATCCGGATTGCAATGGCTATGTACAGATAATCAGTCATGCTAATGCCGCAAACATTGGCTCCAGCGTTTTAAAGGTGGCCACATCCCCAAAATCGGATGTCCAAGGGTTTTGTTTGTACGTCAAAGTGCTACGTGAGTTTTGATTGATAACACAATATAATATATGCTGTCGGCAAGGATAGATTGTTGTATCATAGTAGGATCCTTGCATTTACACCCAAAATATTATGGTGTTATTAGCTGCGATCAGAATGTGTGCCGCATCTAGAGAAATGAAAACAATCTCCAGTAATTTGTGCATTATCAGATGCGCTATATATCTCAAAGAGTCTCAATTTTTCTTCCCATGCAGATCCATTTTATACCATGCACCCACACGTAAACTAGTCCTTGTTCGCACATTTGTTTCATTTAGGGTTCATCCATGCGTAGAAGTCTTTATGCTTATTTTGGGCGTTCCTTACACCTGTAGTGCTGTCCTTACCCAGCAATGCATTTTGTATGCATAAGCCAACTTTTGAGCTATCATCGTGTTGGGAGGCTAGTATTTTCAGTGCATCCAGTGCATCAAACATTTCCTTCTGCAGCCTTTTCGGGCTGGACCAATGTGCCACATCAACTAAATCAGCCACCCTGCGGCAAAGCAGACGCGCCCAAGAAAATGAAGGGGACCAAACACCAAGCTTTATCTACCGCCATACATGAAGCTTATTAGGTACAGCAGTCGTTTGGTTGCCACCACTTTCAAACCCGATTTGGACCCCGACCGAGGCTACCCTGGATAATTGAAAGTGCCTCTTCAGCCTTACCGATCTATGGATCCCTGTCTGAAATAATAAACTTGGGCAACTGAATGATATCATGCTTTTAAATACGCATTTGACTACCGCTTTCAATGCTGTTAACACCCAGAAGTGTACGGTGGTTGTGCGGGGACTGGGGCCTGCCGCCCCAGTTCCCCGCACTTCCACCGTCTTGGTGTACTGGGGTCCAAAGTATATTCATTGCCCCAGTTCCCCACATTTCCATCATCTCGGTGTTCTTGGGTTGAAAGTAGATTCTATCAGTATAGTTTATGTTATCCTTATAATTAGAAAGGGTGTATCCTGGTAATCTGGTACCACATGCCAGCAGCACCACACTGCAGCTGCACATGCCAGCAGCACTGCACAGCAGTGGCAGCTCACACACAGCACTGCATGCCAGCGGCACCACATGCCAGCAGCACCGCATGCCAGCCCAGCGGCACAGCATGCCAGTGGTACCACATGCCAGCAGCAACGCATGCAAATGGCACCGCGTGCCAGCGGCACCACACTGCAGCTGCACCATGCATGCAGCAGCTGCACCGCATGCCTGCTGCACTGCATGCAAATGGAACCACATGGCAGCAGCACTGTGAGGCAGTGGCAGAGTGCAGCAGCTGCACCACGTGGCAGCTGCACCACACGGCAGCGGCACTGCACGGCAGCTGCACCACGCGGCAGCAGCTGCACCACGCTGCAGCTGCACCATGCCGCAGCTGCACCATACGGCAGCTGCACCACGCCGCAGCTGCACCATGCGGCAGCTGCACCACGCCGCAGCTGCACCATGCGGCAGCTGCACCACGCCGCAGCTGCACTGCACGGCAGCAGCACCGGCAGCTGCACCGCCTGATTCATTTAAAAATCACATTCCTAAACCGTGCGCATTCCGAAATTATTTGATGACTGAGTCTGGCAAGTAATGCTTACCAGGATGGCAAAGGTGATGTTGAGAATCCTCTGTGAAGCTCCATAAAATTGCTGAAGATCCAAAGAAGTATGTATCTATAGAAATTGCAGGCTAGAAATAAAGCTGCAGCTATAACAGCAGAAAATCATTGCTGTACGATACAGATTAACAGTCAACTAAACATTGTAAAGATTTTTTGTTTGATATGTTAGCAATCCTTTTTCTAGAAAATATTATCTAGAGCATAATAAAAGCTTTAGAGCATGAATCCTGCAGGGCGGGCACTGGCCAACCCTGCAGGATACATAGGTACTACATGAAAAAAGAGGCTAAAAAAACCTAGTTAAAGAAGTCAGAAAATGCTTTTAATAGCCTAGGAAATTGGCTAACAAAAATCAATGCATTTACCTCACGACTGCATAAATTCCCGAGGGCCTTACATGACTAGCACTCCTTACAGGGGCGGACGACTGTAAAAATTCCTAGGGGCCTTACATGACTAGCACTCCTTACAGGGGCTGAATGTACGACACGAAAACTAAAATAACGAAAACTAAACGACATAAAAAAACTACAAGCAACTAAAAATGACTAGGCTAGCTAATAAAAGCGGTAGCAATAAGTACATATTTAATGTACACACATGAATATTAAAAAAATCTATGCAGAAATAACCAACCGTAAAGATCTGAAATCGGAATTAAATAATTCTTAAAGTTAATATTTTTTGAATTTATGCAAAATGGATGCGGCAAAATATCTACAAAAAATGTTGATTGCAAGAGTGATAATGCAGTTAAACTTGGTGCCGCTGTTGAATGTACTCATATGGCTAGCAAACCCTTGGGTCTAAATTAAATTTAGGATATCACATGGCAGCTGCACTGCACGGCAGCAGCACCCTGCAGTGGCAACTGCACCATGTGGCAATGGCAGCACACTGCAGCAGCAGCACGCGGCAGCAGCACAGTGCGGCAGCCGCAGCAGGTGGCAGCGGCCCCACACAGCAGCAGCACTGCATGGTAGCAGCAGCACACAGCAGTGGCAACATGTGACAATGGCAGCGCATGGCAGCGGCAGTGAGTGGCAATGGCAGTGCATGGCAGCAGCAGCATGCGGCAGGGGCAGTGCGCAGCAGTGGCACCAGGCGGCAGCTAGCAGCAGTGCATGGCAACTGCACTATGCGGCAGCAGCGGCAGCACACGGCAGCAGCACCGTGCAGCAGCAGTAGACATGGCAGTGGCAGCACGCGGCAATGGCAGTGCACGGCACCGGCAACATGTGGCAGCGCCAACATGTGGCAGCTGCAACACGTGGCAGCAGCAGTGTTCTGAAATCACATTTAGAATTATATTATTATTATTATTTGGAGACTTACCTGAGCGAGTAATGCTTACCCTTCGCGAGCAAAATGGCAAAGGTGATGTTGGCAAGATCCAACAAATTGCTGAAGCTCCAACGAAGTCTGGCAGCCAAAATGCTTAATATCATATATATAAATTGCGGGCTATAGATGAAGCGGTAGATATAAAAGCTGACAATCATTGCTGTAAGATACAGATTAACTGTCAACTGAATGTTGTAAGGATATTTCTTGCTAGACCCATTAGCAGGCCATTGACTAGAAACATTTTATATCCTAAACAAAAATAAAACCTTAAGAGCATGAATCTTGCAGGGCTGGCCAGTGCCCTGCAGGATACATAGCTACTACATGCAACAAAAGACTGAAAACACCTAGCTAAAGAGGTCAGGAAATGCTTTAAATAGCTTAAAAATTTCCCAACAGAAATCATTTCATTTTCGTCGCGACGGCATAAATTCCCGAGGGCCTTACACTACTAGGACTCCTTACAGGGGCGGACGACTAAACAAATTCCCAGGGGCCTTACATAAACGATTACATAACGGACAAAAAACTATAATAACAAAAACGAAATAAACTAAATAAAAAAACTAAAAGCAACTAAAAATTACTAGACTAGCTAATAAAAGCGGTAGCAATTACTAGTCTAGTTAATTAAAGCTGTAGCAATCAGTAATATTATGTTTATAATTTATTCAAACATAACTTGGCACTCATGTGCCCAGGCATCCCCCATGATGAACTTACAAAAGTAGTTGGTCAGGCCCAATAATTCACACAATTCTTGCAGGTTGCAGGTCACAGGCCAATCCCGTACAGAATCTCGTACAGAAGTCTTCCGTAAGCAATCCTGAGACACCTTGTGCCTCAGATACGCCACCTGTGCTTGTGCCCAGTGACACTTATTAGCACACTTACCATAAAACACTTTACAACTTAGCAGAAATGTTCTCAATTTACAAGGATGAAAGCTTCCTCAGTAGATTAACATAAACATAGCGAGCCATGGTAGCAATGCTCCACTTTTGGCTGTCTACCTAACCCTGAGCCGCCCCGCTGATCGGCTTGCTGATTCCCATACCCTGTGCCGCCCCGTTAATCAGCATCTACATCTGAAATCCTTCCAGATATGCTTATCATACCTGCGAAACCCAAGACTCCTGAGGGCCATGTTAAAAATAGCTAAATGTTTAATGTTGGACCAGTGGCTGGCCATGGCAAAGTCCGCTTGAAGCCATCAGTACTTCAAAGCACAAAATTTGGAGACTTCGGGGGTAAGTGACCTAGCATAAGGCGTGCAGTCGTCAGGGAGCGTTGCCTTGCACCGTACTCCCTGACATATGCAAACTCAAACGCGTTGCTACTCTTCCAGCGGCCCAGCTTCTGCACATTGACATGGCTGGCGCAATTTTACACCAGCTCTGTCCCACGAGATGTTGATCCGTCTTGCTCTAAAACAGGTAAAGTTTGGCTCGACCATTATACATACGTAGATCGTAGATCCGTAGATCCGTATGCACCAAGATATGGGTGATATCGTGAAATCTCATACAGCAGGACATATAATGCCAGAAGAGCACATGTAATCATCTTACAGGACAGGCGCGGGGTTCCAGCGTGGATATGGAACCGGATGAGCCTCATGATCAATGATCAATGGTTGTGACCCCAGATGACCACTGTGTCGGGCATAACGTCGCACAGACCTTGTGCACGCTGGGGGAGAGGCAACCTGCTAGTTCATAAAATGCTAAAATTGCCGCACTGACTTGTTCTACATGCTGTGGACCAATCTGGCGGACTGCTGCCTCACGTCTCTGAGCCGTAAGAAAGGCGGCTACTACCAAGGGATCGCCCGCAAGTGGGGATACATAAAACCGTGCGCAAACGGCAACCCATCATTTTATTGATGAGGAAAATAAGCTCGCCAGGTGCTGTCTGCCTTGCTTTGGCACGCGCTATCCATCAGAATGATGATGAGCTATCCGGGGACAGCTGGTGTCTCCTTGCGGGTTGATTCACACCCGCAGGCCCTTTATTGAAACGTGTGCCTAGGCTGCAGGCACGAAAACGTACATATATTTACCATAAATTGAAGAACTCTTTAATGACTACGTGTGAGTCGCTGCTTCATGCCAGGATACATGTTGAACTAACTGAAGACAGATCCATCTCGATTGGTCTGCTGCAGAGTCTGATCGTCTTGATGAAAGGAGTAACCTGGGGATGCCACGATTATCACAGCAGCATTATCCATATGTTGCTTCTATGTGTGCTTCTGGGTGTCTCTTGTTGAGGACCGCTTTGCACAGTGTGTATTGACAGCACAAGTCGTGCATGACAACATGGCATGGTGCGTACTCTATTGGAGTTATTTTTTCTGTTGGAAAAATGGTGGTGGAAAAAAGGAGGAAGGAAACGTTAACATGGCAAGTCATACTTTCAAAAGTTCCATAGGTACATCATTTATGATTATTATGTTACACATTGCCTCAATATCATCATCATATATCATATATCATTGCCTTGTATCAATATCGCCCCCTCCATCCTCGGCCCCTCCATCCTCGCCCTCCCCCCGCCGTCCACACCACCGCCACCAGCAATGCCAGGTACGTCCCCAGTGCATGCAACACCATTATCCTATCTTTCCTGTACATTGGTCGCCGTGCAGTTATGGATCATATTGGCTCATATTGCAGTTGAGGTTATGGGAGCACAATTCATCTTGATGGTTGGCACTATATAGAGACACAGAACCAGAAGATGCATACCTAAGATGCATACCTTCTGGTTCTGTGTCTCTATATAGTGCCAACCATCAAGATGAATTGTGCTCCCATAACCTCAACTGCAATATGAGGTAGGTGTATTTATGCTTGTAGGTGTATACCTGCATGCATGTGCACACACGGGTTTGCATATGTGTACATAGGTATGTATCGTACCACCCGCCAACCAAATGTTGATTATATGGTGCCACACAAATCTTTTGAACACCTCGCACAGACTCACCGCCACCAGACCCTCCAAGCCCTCCCAGCCCGTTCCCACCAATGCCCCCGGGCGTTGCGGCGGTCACCACCTCATATTCCGCTGGGTTCACTAATGTTGAACTCAATTTGGATGGAAGCCTCAGCGGGGTACGTACGTGCATAAAACGGATAAAAGCCTTCGCCATGCTATGTTATCATTAGCTAGCTTCATCGAATTGCTTCAATCAACGCAATATGCTTGTAATATTACCAATGCAACTCATAGGATTAATATTTCGTTTATGATGGGATTCTTCTTTATTTGGCTTTGGTTTTGCTGATAACGGAGACCTCCACTTATATCCACGCTATATAGCGTAGCATCGAAAAGGGTGATAAGTACCCAGCAGGTTTCGCCCCACCGTCATATCTATTGAAAACCGATAGGCCAGCCCTGATGAACTAGTGTATTGGTCACGGATGCATCCTCGTGCATGGGTGATGTTTTGGTGCCCGTCGTTGCTTGTATCGATTGCAGCCCGCCCTTAACGACTTCATCAATCGATTCAAGCAGCAGGTGTCCGAAACCTGGGGCATCCCGATAAGTGAGGTCAGGGTGAATAAGATAAAGATCAACGGTAAACCTGTCTCGTTTGCCACACTCGGTCGCCACCGGAGATCTGCAGCAGAGACCCTTCCTGGTTTAAATATGAGAGAGACAGATGGCGCAGAGTCATCCTCAGCATTAGGAGAAACCCTGCCGTCTACCTCTCCTCGCCGGTCTCTTTCCATAAATGCTCCCCACATGGCAGGACTCCGTGCGCTCGGCATGGTTTACCTTGAGCAAATCGATGAGCCACAGCCAACGACTTCAGAGTCACTTTGGGAGCTGCAGGTGATCGAGCAATCTTTAATGAGGGTTATAGCAGCAATGTCATCGACGGGTAATCAACATGTGTCTGGAGGAGTGGATGACCCCAAATCAGCCGATTTGCAGACCATCGCCAAACATATTGGCCCCAGTCACCTAAACAAGGATCAAATGCATCGGCGGTTCCTTGGTTCTGGTAGCACTGCCGACTTGGACTTCAGTGTAACTCAGATTATTGAAGTCCCGTTACCACCTTCTCCACCCCCTAGGCCACCTAATCCCCCAGGAATAGTAACTTCACCCAGTCCACCGCCTCCACCTCCACGCCCACCGCGCCCCCCTCCTGGCCCTCCAGTTAGCCTTGCAACCTTGGCCGCTGCCACAAACGCCTCTATTGTGCAAAACCCCTTTGCACCTCCATTGCAGCCACCGGCACCATCACCTCCCCCTCCACCATCGCCCAGTCCACCCAAACCACCACGGCCACCAAGGCCTCCCCGACCCATGCCATACCCACCAGGGACAATCTTCCCACCTCCAAGTCCAAAGCCCCCAAGCCCACCCCCTCCACGACCCCCCTCCCCGCGCCCACCCAGTCCACCTCCCCCATCTCCTCCACCCCCCTCTCCTCTGCCGCCATCACCTCGCCCGCCATCTCCTCTGCCACCCTCCCCTCTGCCACCATCTCCTCTGCCACCCTCCCCTCTGCCACCCTCCCCTCTGCCACCATCTCCTCTGCCGCCATCACCTCGCCCGCCATCTCCTCTGCCACCCTCCCCTCTGCCACCATCTCCTCTGCCGCCATCACCTCGCCCGCCATCTCCTCTGCCACCCTCCCCTCTGCCACCATCTCCTCTGCCGCCATCACCTCGCCCGCCATCTCCTCTGCCACCCTCCCCTCTGCCACCATCACCCAAGCCACCCTCTCCATTCCCACCACCTCCTCCACCACCCCCGCCAAATTCGAGGCAACCCATATCCTCACCATCACCTCCATCTAGCCCCCCACCGCCACAATTTCAACAATCGCCGCTAGTCCCTCCTACCTTATTACCACCGTCTCCCAATCCGCCACCTCCCCTGCCATCACCCGGGTCTCTCTCTTCACCTCGGCCTCCAAGCCCACCCCCACCATCGCCTCCGCCTCTTACACCATCCCTTTCACCACCCAGACCACCATCTCTATCACCTTTGCGGCCTAGTTCTCCTCCCCCTTCCGCGCAACCGCTGTCATCTCCAGCTCCACGTCCAGTTGCTGCACCTTCACCATCATCGCCGGCACAGTCGCCACCTCCACCTCGTTCCAAACGTCCAAAGCCCCCACCGCCACCGAACCCGTCTCCTCCATCACCACCTCCACCACCGCCCCCTCCCCCGCCATCTCCAATGCCTCCACCAAGTACCCCGTCTCCGCCGCCCCCCAGGCGTCGTATTTTCCCCCCACCCCCACGGAATCCCTTAGCCCCACTTCCACCAAAGCCCATTCCACCAGCCCCACCTTCTCCCCGTCCATCTCCCCCACCTAAGCCCTCCCCGCCACCCTCTCCGAAGCTTCCACCAAACCCCATCCCGCCTCCTCCGCCAAAGTCCCTCCCACCACCGCCGCCCAGCCCACGCCTACCATCCCCACGTTCCTCTCCCCAACCATCACCCGCTCCTACAGCGGTCCTCTGGGCCGTAGCAGCAACATACACGGATGTGAGTATGTATGGCATTATTCCGTCTGCTGGGGTTAGTTCTGCTATTCATTATACGTACACGCACTCAACGCAGTCATGGCTCGAGTGCTGCAGCAGGGCAGTAATGCGGCATGCATGAACCATGAAGTAACATCAGCTGGCCTCCTAGCATAATTTACCTCACCTTATGCATTTCCATACAACTTATTCCCGCCATCACTCCTCTGACAAAATTGCAGGCCCCTGATCAGGCGAGAAAGGTGGTGGGAAGCCCCACTGCCGCAGTGTTAAGCATAACAGAGTGCACTCGCCCTAATGCGGCCCTTGCCTGGGCACCAGCGAATCGTAAGGTGTGTATTGATATTCTGGTACCCTATGTTGCAGCCGTTGTCCTTACGATGCTAGGCTTAGGTTTCGGAAGCGTTTACTTATATGGGTTTGCGAGAGCGTGCAAGTATGTTATTAGATTGCAAACTTGGTACATTTACCAATGTGGTCCGGCGGTAGCCGGGTCTTCGTTGAGCTCTGAATACTTAGTAGTGTAATCCTAAAGTATCAGACCAAAGCACGCACTGCCAGGGTAGGTGACTTTTGTATCGGCTTACCTACCGAGATGTACTGTAATCTGCTTTTGCGTTTGCGACTTATTATTTAGTTAGCTTAGTTTTTTTAGTTATTTTATTAGTTTTTTATTATTTTATTAGGCATCATGCTTACCGCATGATTGCCGACCACATTTACATCGCTGGATGGCGCGCGCTCCTAAGGCAGGTAATGTAGTTTGCCACACCCTGCGCTCTGTCTAGATAGCATGCATTTTATTACCTTGCCTGTACTAGTGTGGTTATTACGAAGCAAGCTTGAAAATGAATACGCGGCGCTTCCAATAGCGCCGCTACCCATGGGTTACCCACCCAGTACCCACCCATTACCCTCCCAACCAATGCCATAGGGCATATTCTTTCTGGAATAAAGTATGAGATCATAGAGCTCCCGGTCCATCTCATAAGAATGAACTTCCAGGGGAAATGTAAAAGGTTCTACTTAGGACCCCACTACCACAACCATATGGCGTCCAATCCCGCTCGAACCTCCAGTCCGCGTTTCCTTATCATCACGAATCAGCAAAGGTCTCACAACTTAACGAACAATTGGTATGGTATTGGTAATCATCGTTATGCCACTAGGTTTAGTGCCATGGAAAATACGTAATCATGAAATCTATCTCATCAGTCGTCTGGACCTTGCTCTTTCTGCATGCAGGCCGGTCCACGACTACTGCAGGTAACGTTCCCAACTACCGAGGCATCCAGGGTCCGTGGCGTTGGCATTTACCTGCTCAATAGGGGCTCCCTGGACCCAATGCTATTGAGTGTTAAGCTGGTGGTCCTAACACCGGAAAGCAAGGTGAGAAGGGGTGTGTAATGGTTACTGCCAACAAGCTCTCTAATCTATTGTATGATGCTGTACTTGACCCTGTGCTTGGCATCCTGTAACGTATCATCTAAGTAATTTATGACCTGCTGTATGAACATTACAGGAAGGGTGTGCGTGACTAGCACTAAACTACATACTGCTGACAAGCAAGCAAGGAATTGAATGGGTGGCATCGATCTAACTGAAGGGGGCTATTTAATTGTGATGCAAGACAGATACTAGGTCTTCCATAAACAATATAAATTTTAGGAAGTGCATTTGCTATCCATATTTTGGAAAGTATAGCTGGTCTCATGGATCTGCATGCTGGTCCAGACTAAATGCCTTGCTGAACAATCTATTTCCTGATATTGACAGTCTGTATATAATCCTCAACTACTGTAGCTGGCACATTACGACCCTGCATGGTGACATTATTATGTACCTGATCTATTTCCTCTACATGTTTGATTGCAGGTCCTGATGGCACCCGTTTTTGACTCCTCTATCGATACACCCTTGACGATTACTTGCCCCGGCATGACGAACGTGACGATCAGTAATGCAACAGCTGCGTCACGTATTGGCCTGAGCTTATCAAACTTCTTGAAGACCTCCATCACAGGAGTGTGGCTGGAATTCAATAGTGATGCGGTGTTGGCAGTCTCTGACCTGCCATTCTTGGCGGCCGTGGGACTAATTGCCACGGTTTAGCAACCAGGTGACGAAACATTATAATGATATGAGGCTTCATAAGTAAATTTGCATCGTAGGCAGGTAGATAAGTGAAGAAGGTTTTTGTTGCACAAGACTGGAGCGGTACATTTGTACTCGGTGGCAAGGGTTGTGTCCACTGTATGTATTTAACGTGTGCTCTCATGAATGTACTGTTTACGATAACAGCAAGTAAATAAATTTTAAATTGAATGGTTTTGTGGAGGAGTTATCGTTATTCCATTCCATTCAGCTGGCTTGTGCTAATGAACGAATCAGTGGGCATAGTAGATGGATACACATTTGTAAACTGCTGTCAAACTGTTGGTGTACGGCAGCATGCAGTTATATATGAAATCCAGACACGTTGTCGTAAGTTGTTTGTAGTCGATTAAATCATGGATGGATGCGTTATTTATACTTATCCTCGACGTTCACAGATGCTTGATTAATAACTTCAAGTTCACTATATAATGGCATAGATTGCACAGTTTCGTTTTCACCATGCTTCATAATAATGTGAGCCTGTCTATATTATTGAACGTGACTTCACTGTGTTTATTTTTGGTGGCCTTGTTGATAAGGATGCGATACTATGTAAATGTAAAGACCTGGCAACAACATGGCTTAAATGTTCATGTGTTCCTCTCAAAACACGCACTATAGTGTATGTGTAATATATGTACATGAAAAATATGCGCTTGGAAGTTGGAGTCTACTGAAGTAGTAGCCAAGCACGATCTCCTGGAGAAGTAGCCCGGGACACTGAGCATATGTATTTTAAACATTCAACTCAAAGCCCGATCCGATCTGTGCCCAACTGAACCAAACTCTATACTCTTCAGCCCTCATCACCTCCAATTGGTTCAACCTGCCTTAGGATAAAGTCGAAATTATTTGGGTTCACAAATGTGGATACAATGGTACCTGGTCGCCTGGTTGTGAGGGTGTGACAGGGGCGGCTGGAGGCGACTGAGAGTGGCTGGACGCGACGGGGCGACTGGGGATGACGGCGGCAAGTGGGGACCACGGGGTCGAGTGGGGGCAACAGGGGCGACTGGGGGCGACGGGGGATGGCTGGTTGCGATAGGGTGACTTGGGGCGACTGTGGGAGACGGAGGCTGACTGGCGGCGAGGGGGGCGATTGGGGGCGAGAAAACTTGCAAAAGACGACAAAGGAAGCACTTATTTAATAGGCAGGGTTATTGATGGGTTACCCCTGCATACGGTTACCCGCCCACCCCAGTAGCGCTGCTACCCATGGGTTACCCACCCATTACCCTCCCAACCAATGCCATACGTAGGGCATACCGTGAATTGCAATTTTCCCATCTCGCATGGAACGACCACTGTAACTACAGAAAACTGCGTTACGTCGCGTTTGGCTGCGAACAGCTGTGAAATGAGCGTAAGCTAGCGAATCCCGGTGCGAATCCCGAACTCGCGACTTCGGGCGAATAATGTAACGCACGCCCGTAACGAACGCAGCAGAGGTAGCTGTATGCAAAGCTCAAAAACATTATTCGGCGATGGTATTCTTTATATAATATTTTCATGTACGTAAGAAGTTTTGAATATATCGTTTGCATTGACGCCAGTGAACCCTTTGCGAGAATCGCTGCCCTTCGCTAACCACGAGCCTAAGCAAGCAAAAAAGGTAATAATAAGGTCCGTTAGTTGTCAATTTGGTTCCCTACCTTCGGCAGTCTGCTGCTCCCTCCTTTTTTACTTCGGCTTGTGGCTAGCGAAGGGCAGCGCTGGAGTAACAAACCGATGTTGATCCTGCTGCTGTCGTAGATAGGCACGGACGTACCAGGAAATAAATTACCTGGGTAGCGGCCCACAAGCTACTGCAATGCTGATGCGCAATGCAGTGGCTACGTCACGGCAACCAGTTCTATAATCGACTCAGATTTCTGGCCCTACATTGGCTCTAGCTTCTTCAAGCTCGCTACATCCCCTACAATTGATTTCATTCCAAGGCCTTTGTTTGTACGTCAAAAAGCCAGCAGGTGGGTTTTGCTCGATAAAGTTAATGATCCTGGCAATTAAAATCAGATTTCAAAAAACTATGTGGTGATTCCAGACATATTTCAACATTACTTGGGTACATCTGTCTGACTCCCTCAGCAGGCTCGCTCCCACCAGGGTGGTCTTCTATACCCTGCTTCTCAGAGAGCTGTAACGACTTTTGTTTGGCGTTTCTAAATTATTCGTCATATCCCTGGAGTGACGGCGGCTGAGCTGAGCCATTACTAACAGGGTCAGGAGGTTGCTATCACTCGTCGTAATGGAATTACGATGAATTCCCATTTAAAGACCATACTTACTTGTTGGGAATTTGGGTTTTATCCCGGTTCGTACACGAGTCACACTCTGCGGTTAGTATTCGTAACTAACCCTGACTTTATAATCATATCACGTTATTCCACCTGTTGGGTTTCGTTGTATGAACTATCGCGGTTATACCAGTGTTTCTGGGTTTGTTATCAGGAGTGTTTCGGTTCCTGAGGTTAGTTTCCATCGCCTGGAGTACTTTCGGCGAGAATGATAACCGCGTGATGGCTGGACTATATAAGTCCATTATGAGTAGAACTCTTCAGTTGATTATATCATATTAACTCGCATTATTATTATTATTATTATGTAACCGAGTGAGCACTACGGTATCCGTTGGTAATCCGTTCCAATAGGTTATGAGCCCCGGTACGCAGACCGTGGTGCTCGGTCCCTCTTCCCATCTTTGCGTATTCTAAAGTCACTGCCGAGACTTCGCAAATGGGTAAGGACAAACTTGACGACCTCTTAGACCTTCACAACTACTCGACATGGAGAGTCCGATTTAAGGCACTTTGCTCGGAGCGCGATCTGGGAGCCGCATTGACCACAACGCCACTTACGCCTTACGACAAGAGCAAATCGGAGAAGGTCATCAACCTACTTATCAAGAACGTCAAGGACCATCACCTTCAAACGGTTACTGACGCAGCCAACGCCAAAGAAGCATGGGATGCTTTGGCCGAGACTCTTGCTGCGAACAACAATGCGAGAAGGCTAGCTCTTCGGCAGGAGTTTAGTCGGTTAAGAATGGAGGACGGCGAGGCTCTGACGAAGTACATTGCACGAGCTCGTCAACTTCGATCTGACCTGCTGGGTACTGGTCAGAATATCGATGAATCAGATTTGGCCCTAGCTATCTTACAGGGTCCTCCGAGCAAGTACGAGATGTTGTCATTAGCCCTTACAACCCGCAACGGCGAGCTGGACTTGACAACAGTCACATCGAAGCTTTCGGCATTTGAAACATCAAAAAGTGAGTCGAAGGAGAAAGAATCTGCAGCCTTTGCTGCTGTGGGGAATCCGGCTGCAGGTTCGGGTTCATATGGCCGTAATGCTGGAGGTAATGGTGCCAGCAGCCAGCGCAGCAACGTCATTTGTCACTACTGCAAGAAACCAGGACACTTTATTCGAGATTGCCAAAAAAGACAAGCGGATCGTCGAGCCAACAATGGAACTGGCGGCGACAACAACAACGGTGGCGGACGGCGCAACTCGTATTCTTATGCACCTCGCCAGATGGCCTTCGTCGCATCAGGGAACAGCCCGCGGTTGCCAGATTGGCACCTAGATTCCGGGTCAACATGGCATGTAACCTACGACGAATCAGAGCTGATAAATGTGCGGCAGCTGTCCCCCCACGAAGAGCTCAAGATAGTGGGGGTGGGAGGTCATGCACTCAAGCCAACAGCTGTTGGGACCCTCAGGCTATGCAGCAACGTCGCAGAAAATTTGGAGCTGCAGTTTCACGATGTGTATGTGGCGCATGATGCTGTCGTAAAGATCTTGTCCGTCGGCAGGCTAGACAGCCGCGGAGCTGAGGTCAGCTTTGGAGGTAGCAAGGTGGCAGTGCGTGCAAACGGAGAGACAATTCTTTCGGGTGTTAAGGAGGGAGATCTGTACGCTATCAAGTACCAGAAGAGCACGGTAAATTCCTTCTCAGCCCGTGGCGCCAGTGAGACGCGCAATGGAGGGAACCAGCAAGGCAACAAATCCACCATCTCCCAGACAGACACCGAGGCAGCAACATTATGGCATCGGCGTCTGGGGCACCTAGGCTTCACAAACCTGGAGGGGCTGGTAAAGCATAAAATGGTCGCTGGTCTGGACATCAGCAGGGCTGCAATCAAGGCAGCAGGTGACATAGTATGTGAGCCTTGCATCTACGCCAAACAGACACGTGGACCCTTCCCATCTACCGGACACAAGGCGGCCAAACCCCTTCAGCTGCTTCACATGGACGTCTGTGGGCCTATGCCGGAGGCATCACTAGCTGGGTCCCTATACGTCACTACCGTGTTGGATGACTGCACAGGCCTATCTGCAGTAGCGTTCACGAAGACAAAGGAGGCAGTAAAAGAGAAGGTTGTCACCATCATCAATCAGCTCGAACAAACCACTGGTCACAGCACGAAGGAGGTACGCACGGATCGGGGCAGGGAGTTTGTCAACTCTCAGCTTAAAAGCTACTTCAACGGCAAAGGGATCGTGCATGGGACAACCGTAGGCTACACTCCAGAGCAGAACGGCGCAGCAGAGCGCCTCAACAGAACTCTCCTGGAGAAAACCCGTGCGATGCTAGTAGAGTCTGGGTTACCCAAGAGCATGTGGGCGGAGACGTTTTCCACCGCCAACTACCTGCGAAACATCTCACCCGTCGTCGGATCCAAGGTCACACCCTATGAGGCCTTTTTCAGCCAACGACCCGACGTGAGTCATCTGCGCATTTTTGGGTGTGCAGCTTATGTTCACGTCCCCAAGGAAAAGCGTAGCAAACTGGATCCAGTAAGCCAGAAGGGGACGCTAGTGGGCTATGACAGTGGCGGTCTGTACCGAGTACTCCTGGAGAACGGAGTGGAGGTGTGTGCTGACGTCATTTTTGACGAAACAGCAATCGGGCAGCATCAAGACTCCGATGAGGATGCTGAAGTGGACGGCGTGGAAACTACCGCCAACAATCAGGCGCTGCAGGAGAGAAGTGGCGAATTGGAAGCAGTGCAGCAGCTCGATTATATGGAAGTTGATGATGAGGGCGCAGGCCCGTCCCAGGTGCAGCAACGAGGTAACTATCAGCTGCGTGAACGGAAACGGCAAGCAGAATGGAGCAGCGACGGCCAACCAGTAACTATTGGCCGAATTTATGCTGCTGTTAACCCTGGCATCCCGGAGCCCAACACCTACACAGAAGCTATGGCCGGACAGCAGGCTGAAGAGTGGCAGCGCGCAATGGACGAAGAAATAGAGGCGCAGCTAGCCAATGGCACTTGGGAGCTGGCGACACCACCTCCCGGTATGAAACTGCTGCCGTGCCGCTGGGTATACAAGGTGAAACACAACGCGGACGGCAGTGTGGAACGCTTCAAAGCACGCTTGGTAGCTAAAGGGTACGAACAGCGGGCAGGGATCAACTATGGTGAGCTGTTCGCCCCTACCTCACGCTTTGCCTCTTTAAGGGCGTTGCTGGCTGCGGCAGCAGCTAAGAAGATGACCGTTCATCAGATGGACGTGTCAACCGCGTTTTTAAATGGAGAGCTCAAGGAGGAACTTTGGATGGAACAGCCGCCGGGCTATCAGTCAGACGACAAGGCCCAGGCATGCAGGCTACGGAGGTCAATCTATGGGCTAAAGCAGGCGCCAAGATGCTGGTACGACAAGCTGTCGGAGGAGCTGGCCAAGTTCGGTCTATTCCCCACAGCGGCAGACCCAGCGCTGTTCGTAAAAACGGACAAGACAGGCCGCGTATATGCCCTGGTGCACGTAGATGATCTGCTCATCGCGTCAGACAAGGAGGAGCTAGTTATAGCCATCAAAAAGGCTATTGGGGCGTGCTTCAAGGTGCGCGACCTTGGGGAAGCCAAGGTGTATCTGGGGATGGAGATCAGGCGGTTGTCAGCGGAAGAAATCGTCCTATCTCAGCAGGGCTATGTCGAGCAGCTGCTTGAGCGCCACCAGCTGGCAGACGCAAAGCCCCGATCAACACCGCTACCCCCGGGGACTAAGATTCTATCAGCAGGGGAATCGGATTTAATCCTGCAAGATGCCACCCCGTACCGGAAACTTATTGGGGAGCTGAATTATCTGGCGACCAGCACTCGACCAGATATCTCTCAGGCGCTGAGCTTCCTAGCAAGGTTCATGTCAGCGCCAACGAAGGGGCATCAAAATTTGGCCCTGGGTGTGCTAAGGTACCTGTCGGGAACACGTGAGCTGGGCTTGCGTTTTGGGGGAGACAAGAAGAACAAGGTGGAGGGTTACAGCGATTCGGATTGGGCTGGAGACCCCACAACGCGGAGGTCTACCTCCGGCTATGCGTTTCTGTTAAATGGAGCGGCGATCAGCTGGAGCAGCCAGCTACAGCGGACCGTGGCGGCTTCCTCCGTGGAGGCTGAATATCAAGCTACGGCAGCGGCGGTCAGGGAGGCGCTATGGTTGCGGAAGCTAGCAAGCGAACTGAACCTGGAGGGAGGGGCAACCAAGATTAGCCTAGACTCCCAGGGGGCGCTAAGCTTGGGCAAAAATGCGATCATTTCAGCGCGTTCGAAGCACATTGATGTGCACCATCACCTAGTCCGCGAGAGAGTCGTGCGTGGGGAGATTGAGTTAGGTTACTGCCCCACAGATCAGATGGTGGCCGATATCCTGACGAAGGCTTTAGGGGAAATCAAATTCAAGTGGTGCCGAGGCGCCCTAGGAGTCTCCTGAGCGAAGGGGAACTTTTTCGGAGCATCAGTCGGAGGCCTTAGGAAATTTTTGTGGCTGTCGTTTTGGGTGCAGAAGGTTGTGCTTGAGGGGGCGTTCACTTAGCGACTTTCCTTGGCTTCCTGAAAGCGTCAATGCCTCGTGGTACGTCCCGAGGGGGCGTGTTGGGAATTTGGGTTTTATCCCGGTTAGTACACGAGTCACACTCTGCGGTTAGTATTCATAACTAACCCTGACTTAATTATCATATCAGGTTATTCCACCTGTTGGGTTTCGTTGTGTGAACTATCGCGGTTATACCAGTGTTTCTGGGTTTGTTATCAGGAGTGTTTCGGTTCCTGAGGTTAGTTTCCATCGCCTGGAGTACTTTCGGCGAGAATGATAACCGCGTGATGGCTGGACTATATAAGTCCATTATGAGTAGAACTCTTCAGTTGATTATATCATATTAACTCGCATTATTATTATTATGTAACCGAGTGAGCACTACGGTATCCGTTGGTAATCCGTTCCAATATTACTGATCGTCATTTTTCTTACTTATTTTATATTTATTAGTATGGTTATCGCATGACGTCGGCGTTCGTTGTAAGTTATTTCGTCCCAAGATGTACAGGGCCATGTACCGGAAATAACTGTCTCTGCGGGAATTTCTCTCGTCGCTCATTCCTATCTGAATTTAAATCAAATAATGTTTCCGCCGTAGGTTAATAAATCATCCGATTTAGGTAAGGCTGTGCTACGACATGGCCATTATTAAGTGCCACATCCATGCATGCCTGCGAAAGTCATAGCCAAATCCTGCGCCACGTTCAACAGGATCCTCAGTGTGCCGACTGCTGTTGGTGAATAACCTCACTTGTTAATCCTGCAACCTTAAAACCGTCACCATCACTACTGTGAAGCGGGCGAACATTCTCCATCCAGCTCTCGCACGTCGTAGGTGATGTGGCTGGCGCGATAAACCACAGTTGATGGACCAACCGGCGGCAACTTCCTAGGCACCAAAAGCAAAGAAAGCAAGCTGCCTGGGCTGTGAGGATCATTCGAGCTACCTGCTTGGCCGCCCGAACCAACCATCTCTACTACCACGATTACAGTCATAACTGGGCCACGCACCGCCGCTGTTCATACTATATATAACTACTATCAGATCTGCTTTAACTCCTCCTGGAAAAGCTCCACCATCCATATGATGGCCCGACGACCTGCCATAGCTGGATTTGCTGGTTGCTATGCTAGTGATAAAAAATAGCAACACGCCATTATTGCATTAGATCCTTGCCTCTGTCGAGTGTGGCGCTTTGCGCTGCCACGAGAGATGTCTCTGCCGATTGCAGTCCCAGCAGATAAAATCAAATGGAGCGGCAATTCAACTCTGCTTTTGTATCCTCCGTTCCCTTGTTCAATAACACTTGATATATCCCACCCTCGCCTGGCACCGACACCTGCACCTGCACCTCAAAGGGTATGTACGCGGGTGTACCTGGCCCACAGGTACACCTCATACCCCAACAGTGTTTTGGCATGACTTCATAGGAATTAAGATCCATCCTGAGCTGTAGGTGTCGTAATAAACTCATGGCCTCCTTGGTAGACCCACAAGCATCATGTAAGCTGACATCTCTGACTCATCTATGGTAGGTGTGACGGACTCAAAACACCCAAAAGGTCCGTGTGAAGCTGACGAAATCGTGCGATCTTAACTGACCGACTCTACCTCTCCGTCCACCATCTTCGGCCCAGTGGTGGTCTAGTCCACCCACAAACCCACAAACCACCATAGCTGGACCACCAGCCCCCACCAGACCACCACTGGTGCACAAGGCGACCACAGTATTGCCAAGTATTGCATAATACCTCATACTATGTATAATGTCGAATTTTACATTTTACCCTTTCAGAAAGTCGGTTGCAGTCGGATTGGATCCAAAACGTTCATACATATGGGCATATAATACATTGTTACCGATAGATTCAATAGCTGGCTGGGCCACGAAGCAAACCAGGCAACACAGAAAGGCGCCCCAAAGTGCAAAGAAGGGAAGGGGTTGTCCTCTGGTCCCAGGAAAAAAGACCACTACCCCAGCGACAAGCACGATAACACATAGAAGGGCAAGAGGAAGCCTTTTTAGGCAATAACAATCCGTGCACAAGAGCATTTCCCAACTATCGTGCCGTCTCTTAGTAGCGCTAGCTGGCCGGCAGAGGGCAGCTGTTGGATAATCATTTTTGTCTCACCCACCATATCCTGCCCGATCTTCCCATGTATGGCCCTGCCTCTTAAAGCCTCTACGTAAGGGCCCCATGCAACGGACGAGGGGAGTCCGGCCCCACAGTTCAGGCCGGACGGCCTTCCGTGCGCACCCTCGTGATATCCCTTGTCTAAGAGTCCCATTCACCCATCCTCTCCCCTCAACGTGAGATGCGTGCCCTTCGACTTGGTACCTTCGAACGTCACGTCATGCAGGCGTTTCATTTGGCCCCAGTGGCCGGTAAATGCAGTAGTCTCCGTCGCCCAGGAATACGATCGAGTAGCTACTCTCACCCGCTCCGCCCCAGGACGTGCCGTGCTCCATGCCGCGCCAGGCAACGGGTGTGTCCGCGAAACCCCACACGTGAACAGCCGCCCAGGGCACCCGCTGAGAGCTCACCAGCTCTGAGGTCGCCTTTACCACGTTGAGGACCTGGCAAGAGTGGGGAGGGAGGTTCACTAAGAGCCGCAAAAAGCGAATACAGGTCTCTTGGGGATGGGGAGCTGTGCACAGCTTTGAGACGAGCTGAAAGGCAGCTGGAGTCACCTTATTGGATGGCCGCATGGTGTTTAACCTGTGCAAAACCGCTTGCGAATGGCAGAATACGGGGTGTCCGGGACTATGTTCATGTTCCATATAGAAGTTAACGTCGATTCGCCACCTTATCCAGGCAAGCATGTGGGGCATGTGACTGCACCGGCACGGCACCCTTGTTTGACATCTTCAGCAATCTCACTCATTCATCCTTCATCGTTCGTTTCGCTAATATTCTTATACGATTATTATTAAACGATAATTCGATGAAAATGTTTCAGCCAAAAATACGCACGGATCTCACCTGCCGCTGTGAGAGCATCCCCTTCTACATGCGGCTCACCAGGGTGCCTAACAATCGGCGCTCCTGGCAGCAGTTATGGTGGAGAGGCAGGCAGGATGGCGGTGACAGGATTAAGCAAATACGTCCATCCCCTTCCTCGTGCAATAGCCCCAAGACATCAGGCAGGGCATATACCTTCCTGTATGTCCATATGTGTGGTGCTCCCACGTCGGCCCAGCTATAAACCGCCCAGCAGCAAAAAAGATCCTTTCTCCAGCACTTGTCTAGCGGCCCCAACATCCGCCGCTAAAATATGCGAGCTATAAGGCCCCTCTTATCCCAATATAAATCTTTCGCGTACCACCGCCCCAGTCACCTGTTCCTCTCTGGAAGGCAGCGGCGCGTCCTCAAGCATCAGCGGCATAGCCTCATCCGGCAAGAGATCGTTACACAATGTGTGTCCTGCTGGACGGCAGCAGCAGCAGCAGCAGCAGCAGCAATCGCAATAGTGGAAAAAACAGCAGGAGGAGCGAATTGTTTTATCATACGGATTAATTATCCTGATTGCTAAAACGAATGGGGTGGCGGCAAGAGCGCGCAGCAGCTGTGCTGCGGAGGAGGAATATTGATGGCGGGGCCACAGTTGCGGAAGTGATCGTGGGGCAGCAGTCCAATCGCGTGAAGATGTCTTAATGCGGCCGCAACACTGGCATCGGCGTCGGCGGCGATCGCAACAGTAGCGTCCTCGTCAGCCTCCTTATAATAGCCATGGCAGCATACATCATTAGTAAGAGTTCCCCGAGCTCTCCAAAACCCTAATGTAATCCGTACATCTCGGGATTCGATCCTCGATCGGGGTTCATTCACAGCCAAGGATTAGATTGTAATTCTACCTTTTTATCGCTGCCACAGAGCTGCAGACGCTGCCCTTATATGTGAATACGTTCCACATACCCGGAGCCCCAGCGGGACGTTTCTCCCAGGACACAATCTGGCAGAATATTCCACAGAACCCCAGCTCTCACCCTGACCGCACGCCAGAGCGCCCAGCCACGTGTGCAGTCCCATGATGGCCCTCCGCAGCCGCCAGTCCTGATGCGCTGTGAGCGGGAGACGCCGGCCCACACCTCCACCACCGCCGTCATGGAGGCCACTGGCTCCAGCAGCTTCAGTCGTGAAGCTGCCTTCACCGTCTCCGTCGTTGATGCGACCAGCGCCCGGCCCCCCCGCCGATGTCTCCATATCCATGCCCAGCTGCTCGAAGGTGGCCCGGGAGAGCGGCGGCAGCATAAGGCCTGGCTGAGTGCGACCTATGGACTCGAGGGGCATCCACGCCTGCGGCCAAATGTATCGATGTAATGTTTACAGAAATACAGAAAGGGGTACCGTATGTTCCTTCATAGAGCTCGAGGACCCTACCCCCATCCTGTCTCTCTCCCCTTAATACGCGTTCCAAAACCTTCCGTTACGTGGGCATGGGGCTTTATGGGGCAATCCCACATATGATACGATCAGCAGCAGTCCTAATCAAGCCAGGAAGTTGACATAGATGTTTGACATTATTATCTCATGCTGCACATCCCAAAAAACAGGATGTACTTCATCTCGATTGAGAAGTTGCATTTTCCCAAAATGGCTCGATACCTCTGTGCCGTACGACGGAGTCAGTGCTTCCGGTGGAAGGCCAAGCTCCCGCATTTCTCCCTTCACTTCCAGTCTGGCGATGAAGGCCTGAAGGGCCGTGGAACAGAATTAGGGACAGTCCGGAGGAAGGAGGTGCAGCAAAACACAATTCGTTATATCCGAGCCGAATGACCAAACAACCACTGCTTGCGGATCTAACAATGTGATGCCTGCAGTAAGCTGGGAGCGTCCCATCTCACTGTCGCCGTCTCCATACAAATGTATGACCCGGGCCGGGTGTCAAACTCTGATTATTTCCTTGTGTACGGTGTTGCCGCAACGGTAACAGGTTGTTGTTATGGAGTGACGTTGGGCGAGGTGGTTTGGACCAGGTGGGCCATTCATGCCGCACGGAAAGCCTTTGTCCACTGCAGAGCTGCCTCAAGCACGCAACCAGCTCAATGGCGGAGGCAGTGCCTTTCAGAGCAACAGCGTTATCCGCACCACCGCTACTGCAAGAACACCTCCTCCGTGCCACTACTGCCACTAAAGGATCGGCACTCTCCCAAAGCGCAAAATAAGCGGCCGCTGCGAAGGCCGAGTAGTCCCAGTAGCATTTCAGTAGGCCGAGTAGTCCCGACATTCCGCTGGCTCCGGCGCACCTGCGGCGGTATGCTCGCCCGCACTTTCGCCAGTACCTGAACGTGGGTTGATGGCAAGCAAGTGGAGGGGCAGCTCCATTTTCAGGTGCGTAGGGGCAAAAAGGAAGGCAACTTTCCCACATGAACTTGGTTTGTTGATATACGCTGGCGCGAACCCTCATCACGGATTCGAAACACATTAAATAGAGACACATCCCATGTTTATGGTTGATGAATCTTCCACTATGCGCTGGTTGGCAGCGGAGCGCCCCGATGGGGCCCATAACCATCGGCCCATCATCGCCGGCCATCATGGTACCCTCCCTTTCCCCACATCGCGCGTTTGAAGGGGAGGGTTTCCGCCTGCCCACCTGCCACGTGCTGCCCTGTTCCCATATGTTGTGCTGTCGGGATCGGTGTTCAGTTGCCTCCAGCCCGTAAAGCTATGGGTGGTGAATTATCTGAGACACACGTGCCCTCCTGACGTCGTGCCGTTTAGGGTTTGCCGTACACAACGATTTTTTAAATCGCATGTATAGAGCTCAATCCAGACCACAGACGCTAAGTCGTTCATCGTAATCCCCTTCCTCCTCACGCAAGACTGTATCCACCTGCGTGTAGCGATCCTGTCCTGGCTGCAGCGACTTGGCTCGCAGGTCCAGACTAATGTTATAGCGATCTGCAATTGCCCATCGCGGTGGGCACGGTGCGGTTAGGAGTGGGGTTGGCATGTCCCGGACGCGCTGGCAGCAGATAAAACGAGATACACGGCAACCAGACGGCCTTTCGTGCATATGATTGATCGTAACGATGGAAAACCAGAGGTTGTGAAGCTGCGATCAAGCTTTAGTAGCACGTGCCTTTGTTGCTCGGGCTGTGCAAACCCGTGAGGCCTAGCCGTGCGTGGATTTCGCTGTCGATAGCCGTGTGCAGCTTTCCGTCTGGAGTAATAGCAACTGCATGGTTGCTCTCCAGGCGATCCGCGAGCGATAAAGCCTACGGACACAGACGGCCAAGCGGCTCTGAAGGGAGCATCTATGGCTTGTCAGCGACCCAAGGGTCCACCCATCGAAGGGGTAACAGATTTAGCATATTTATAAGAACCTTTCAAATAACAGTTCTGACCTGAAAGCTCGCATCCGCTTCCGATATGACGGCAGTGTTGAGGACGCGCGCTAGGATGTCGGCTAGGCAAGCACGTATCACCTTCCATGGATCATGCATGACAATTCTCAAAGTTATATGATTCGCTTTACATACTAGTGGATGGCAACCATTGTATATATATCACCTGGTATCCCTCGTCCGGCGGCAACATGGTAACCAACTGCACATCCAGATCCTTTTGTAATTCCTTATCGATGGTATTATACGGAAGCTGTACTTGGATCGCATGGTTAAGCAAATGGTCTGCTACAGTCTTTTCTAGGTCCTCTTTAGCATGTTTCAAGTTGGAAAGTCGCCAGTAAAGACGCGGTCCTTGCTTCGACGGCATTACGCGTATCGACAAAGGTGCTGCAAAGCAATGCTTAGGTATTCCTTTGTTACACAGGCTAAAGGTTTCGTACAACGGCACACCTGGAGGCCACCAGACTACGTTTCGATTCTCGGTGTAGGATCACAGCTTTTACCTATCACAGAGATGCACTTTCGAGATTGTGTGCAGCATCGTATTGCGTGCAAGAGGGCCAGGGCCCGGCCAGCCAGCCCTAGCCAGCAGACGTACGGCACATGAAGCGCCCGAAGTAGTCGAAGGCATCAGAGGCATGCTTGCGGTTTGTTGTTTACGTCATTCGAGCAGGTAAAACGGTTTCATGCAGAAAGCTATTGGATTGCTGACATGGACTGAGGGCAGCTGCAAGAGCTGCGAGACGAGGGTTTGAGGCGTGATTGCGATAACGATGCTGATATATCCACATCGCTGATGGGCATGCAGAGGAAACAGAGGGACGTAAATGAGGTGGACATTGAGAATGGCCAAGACTCCTTGCGCAATAGCATCATGGAAGAGCTCGAACCAGTGTCCCTGGGACCGAATGTCACGACATAGTGCCGTACCTTCGGGCTACATAAGGCGGAGTGGCATGAAACACATTAACGAAATTAAGTCTGACTTAGGATTCAGAGACATCTTGCCTGGGCTTCCGATGAGACAGGGCAATACGAAAACATCGGATCACGTGTGTGCGATGGGGATACGCTTCCTATACTCTAAGCAACAACACCCGCGCGGCTAGTCTGGTTTCATAGTTCCTTCCCTAGGCCTTACCCCGCACAACAAACGGGGCACGAGCGGTATACTACCATACTGTGGCACCTACATGCGCCGGCACCTGCCTTTGCCACGCCAATCTACATACGGTGTAGCCATACATACACACGGTGTGGCCATACATACATACATACGGTGTAACACCCCATTCACACCCCATACATACGGTGTGGCCATACATACATACATACGGTGTAACACCCCATTCACACCCCATACATACGGTGTGGCCATACATACATACATACGGTGTAACACCCCATTCACACCCCATACACACGGTGTGGCCATACATACATACATACAGTTAGTCGCCCCCTGTTTTCTTTTGTTCCCTCCTCGTTTTCGTGGTGCTCCTCAGTGCTCTGTTAGTGGCCAGGCTAGAGCCTCTGAGTCTTTCTTTGCTCTAGCTGGTCTTAGTGAGAGGGGGAGCACGTGGCAGGACAGACAGACAAAGCCACGTGCCCCTCCCCTGCGCTGTGGCTCGGTCCGGTCAGGCCCCTTGGTGCTCGCCCTTGTAGGGTGAGTCGCCCACAGTGTAACACCCCAATACGGTGTAACACCCCATTCACACCCCATACATACGGTGTGGCCAGCCTCGCACTCCGTAGTTTGTCCACCGACCCGCCTCGCTCTCCCCCGCTGTATCCGCAATCTGAGGCAGCCCAGACCTCCCGAAGACCTCCCTGCATGTGAGAGTATCCGTAACTGGGGCAACACCATTTTGTTCATGTCGTTAATGTGAAGACCCGAATGTTAAGAACCGTTAATGTGAAGACCCGAATGTTAAGAACCGTTAATGTGAAGACCCGAATGTTAAGAACCGTTAATGTGAAGACCCGAATGTTAAGAACCGTTAATGTGAAGACCCGAAAGCGGCACGGCGCGTGCCAGGGGCTGCTGGTCGATCCGGCGGAGTATGAGGAGCACACTGAACTGGGCCATCCAGGGGCGACGCCATCCATGCCGGAAGCGATTCGGGCTGCTGACGTGCGACAAGGTGTCCATGAACACCACCTGGGGATGGCAGCGGCGGCATAGCAGGGCGGGGGAAGATAAACAAATATACGCTACTTAAGCATGCATGTACAGGTGCATGCATGATGGCAATTTTGGTGCTAGCAAATATAGGAAGGAAACCCCAGCTGTAGCTGGTATGGGAGCTGCAGTTGGAGGCGCGGGGCCGGCAGAGGAATGGAATGGCCGAGGCATCGGGCAATCGGAGAGAGCACGGAGAAGCGCCTGGCACTGCCTCATGCAGCGCGCCATACATACAGCGATCTCAAGTCTGCCAAAGTTTTAAGGGTGCGACTGAACGCCGCTCAGCTCACCACTGCCCCCGCGGGCACAAACAAATGCTCAGCGGGCTGACGGCCCTTGGACCCACCATCAACATCGGCATCGCTGGCGACGTGGCTACCAGGCAGAACAGTCAAAGCGGCGCTATCCGCAGCCGAACAGCCTTGTCGTCGAAGCACATAAAGGACCTTCCCTTGGAAGAATCTCTTCACAACAATAATGTAACCGAAAATTCTGCTATTTTACACCGGCATTACATTTGCTATAACAGTAGTTAACGTACGTTTACTCGATTGACTGATATTCTATAAAAGAATCAGGATATGTTGGCTGTGACAACTTCTGCTAGTTCGGATTTCCAAAAAGGGCAATCCGGTTCAGGTTCCGGAGCTAACCTTCTCAGCTTGCATGCAATGTCCAGCACCATACCAGAGCGACAATCGAGTTATTGTTAACTTGTTTAAGCCCTTCGGAAGGAGGCACCATACGCACGGCCCACATTAGGCGACGCATCGCCTACTGTGCTCTTGGCGTCTGCATGTGTGTTTTGTTTTTCGCTTGGTATGACACTAGCGGGGTCAGCTATCCTTAATTGCCATTCAGGGAGATCTCCGAAGCAGCATATTCCTCATCTGAGGAGCGTGCCTGCTTCTCCATTACATCGATTGAACCATTCAACCTATATCAATCACGGCCAGAGGGTTGCAAAAGGTCCTAATCCACTAATCCCGGGGGTGGGTACTGGGCAGCAATCCTCTAATCTCAAAAGTGGTTGACCACTTCTAATCTCTAATCTCAGAGTGGTGTTGTAATCCATATCCTGGGGGCGTGTTTGTAATCCATATCCTGTTGGAGTTTCCCAATCCCAATCCTGTGGCTGGGGCCCAATCCTAATCTTGTGGCCAGGGTCGTACACCTCTTACCCGATCCAAATCCCAAAACTGTTGGCCGTGTCGTAATCTGTATCGTGGAGCTGTAACGCAATCATAATTGTGTGACTGATTCTGTAACCCTACTTTGGGCTTGGTGGCCCAACCAGGGTTGCTGTGACACGGAAACACACATTTCCGTACAAGTGTTCGGCAATCAATGGCAACGCAAGCGCATAGAAAAACACAATGTAATTTTACAGCGGTAGCAATGAAGTAAGACTGGAATCATGAACTGTCATGAAAAGCAGCCTGACGCAGCTGCATCACTCTGACCAGCTCTGACCATTTACACTGTACCGTGCTGTATGACACGCCACACTGGAAGAGTTTTCAACATATGTAAACAGGATAGTGCATTTAAACGCCTTGAATCAAGTGTCAAACGTCTACAGACAAAACCGGGTGAAGCCGCACTATCCACACACCCAGAAGATATGTACGTCATAAAGAAGCCTGCTTCGAGTGAGCCACACAGTTCATCAATACCCAAATGTGCGTGTACAGTTCAACCACGGCACGCAACTACGAGCTTTGTTTCCAACACTTCGGTGGCCTCGAGGTTCTGTATAGTAGGTGGCTTCCGCCGTAAAAATACTTCTAGTAGCTCAACGGTACCTGCTATTACCAAATACCTTTGCTTGACGTACGACGACGATAGCCATAACGTTTTGACTACACTACGGTTGGCAATGCAAACATGTAGCCGTTTATTTGCGTCGTATCAAGCAAACCAACTACCTGGCTGCCTTGTTATGTTTGTTAGCCCCATCCCTGCCTGCGTGCATACTAGCGTGCACATTTCGCATGCCACAAACTAGTCTACCGTCGCTGAATTTAGCTCTACCGAAGATCCTCGGCCATTAAAGCGTGGGTCGCCATTAAAGTGCGGGTCCTTCACAGTCTGACGTGCACCAAAATGATACGCGACTCACCCAGGTTCAGCACGTTGCAGGCATACTGTTGATGCTCGTTGCTGATTGGGATGATGTGGTACTCCTCGCCCAAGATGAAGGCCGAGAATTCAACGTTCTCTCTGGCAATCGTTGGATGCGGGAACAGGGGAGGGGCAAAAAGGGAGAGTGCTGGAACAGGGAGGGAAAACTTCATCATACCGTCAGTCATCACAGCGGGGGCAGAATCTGATTTGGGCTGGGGAGGAATGAGCTGGGCATATCCGTATGGTGGCTGCAACATTAACGAGTTTCTAAATCCAACTGGGGAGCAGGAAATGAGAAGGTCTCTATGCGCATAGGTCAGGAAGGACATAAGCCCTAAAGTCGATACTCGCCACTTTCACATCGCCTTCCATCCTTCTACGCACCCGCTCTTCCTGTCACTGCATTTCCATGCTGCAATGATCCTTGCCATCCGACTACTGACCCCTCCTTTACTCTGTCTGCGGTTCCTCACAACACAGGTGGCCACTGGTCAGTCGCATACCTGGTCACCCACACACACACGCAGGTCTCTTCATGGTTCATCTAATAGGCACGAGGTTGCATGCGGAATTGTTGTAATATGTATCGCAGCACGCATACACGCACCTGGTGCTGGTCGAATTCATTCGTCGCATACCACTGCAAACCTGCGGGTGCCCAACAAGTCCTCATCCATAAGCTGTTTGCAGGCCTCTATGTTGGAGCGCAGGCAGGCCAATGCCCGCCATAGCCAAGGGGAAAAAGTCGCCGCCCTGGGGCGGGGAAGAGGGCAAATCGAAAACACGGGTTAGGGACGGAATAGAGATATTCCCATTTGATATTGAAGCTTGTGGAGGAACGCAGTTCGCGCGCGTGCACATGAACTGGCAGAGGTGAACCAATGGTTCACCGACCATGCTTGCAGCGAAGCAGAGGACTGGAATGCTATAAATACCAGGAACTTTCGCGGCTATATTGTACAGCCAAATAAGAAGAACGTGATTCATGAAATGATTTTGGCGTGCGATGTATGTTGAGCCAATAATGTTGAGATGTGCGCATAATAATAGAAACATTCCTCAACATTTCAGCTACGTGTAATATATGAGAATGCCTAATGCTTATTACTCGACTGCCTTTTGGGCGTCCCTGAATGTCGTGCCGGTGGTTCCGGGGGAGGCGCCGGGCACCCGCCAGGAGACGCGAGGCCTTGGCCATTAAAAATGTCTGTTCGTCTAACACAGGCTTCATTCGTCATGTCAATTGTTTTGTCGCAATTCTAGTGATTAGCAGACACCTGTCAGAAGCATGGCTGGGGCTACTGGAGCGTATGGCTTCCGTGATCAGAAGCATGGGCGCCGGCCTAGCCAGGTAACGAGCCTTTATCTGCTTTGACATCTCATATAAAGACGGTGCAACTTCGGTGACTACCAGGACTAGTGACTACCTAGTGCACCAATGGTTCACCAGATAGACAACGCCCTTTTGATGGCGAGATGTACGGACTGGTATGCTCGACATGTTGCCTGTATAATGCAGAAGAGGCAACGGCTTGAGGCGCTGGTGGATCTAGGCTTTAAGCCTGACATGGCGAGCGTGCTGGCCAATGGACTGGAGCTCGACCCAAAGGAGGCATCGGCGAGAGGATGACACGGGCATGGACGAGACGGAGCAACCGCAGCAGCAGAGAAATTCCGAGGACGAGCTGGATATGCGGGAGGTCGGTGACTACAACACCGATAACCACGGTGTACCCCACGGGTGGGTGTGTTGCCCCAGCTGTTTCAAGGAGCACTTGATTGCGGAATGTTGCCTGTGTGACAAGAGCAAGCACAAGGAGAGCTGCAAAAAATGCATTGCATCCGGCATTCCCAGGATGCTTGTGATGAGCTGCCGTGAGCACGGCAATAAGTACGAGTTCTCGATTAACTCCAACCAGTTCCTTGGCTGTGTGTGGGGGGGCCCGGGAGGGGGGTTGCACAGCTTCATGTGGACGCAACGCGCCGGCTGCTGCAGAGCAACGTGTGGCCATTGCGGCAGCAGGATTTTTCGTAGAGGCGAGCCTAGCTTTATTGGATATTGCCGAGGGTAGGCTGTACAGGCTCGCGGGGTATTTGAGTTTTGCGGATTACGTTGAATCCTCGTCGTCTGTACTGGGTTTTGGCTTACGTCAAGCAAGAAATCTCAGCAATCATTGCAGCTGCACATTTTGTGCGGAACCTCCCACCTGACGTGACCCCGCCAAGTTGTGAGCGGCAGGTGCGCCCGCTGGTGGGATTCCATACAGATTTACAAATAAGGGCGTCGGCTTTGGCGCTGGAACGAGCGGGTGGCGTGGGAAGCATGCATGTCAGCGGTCGTTTGGTGGAGGAATGTCTGAGGGAGCGAGGTTAAGGTGCTCCTCGCGGATGCTGCAATGGGTCCAGATGTCATTGCAACTAAACATCAAAGGGCATCACCGGTGCACAATGGCGGTTTGCATGTATTCACGAGAAGTGAAACGTGCGAGTGGTACACACCCGATTTTATTTTGGACCTTGTGCGTGAGCTGTTTGCGCCAGGGCACATCGACCTTGACCCATGTTCATGCACCGCTGCAAACACACGTGTCCGTGCAATTTCCTATTATGATGAGCGCGTGGATGGGCTAGCAGAGATGAATGAGTGGAATGGAAACGTGTTTCTAAACCCAGCGTTCGGAATGAGGGACGGCCACAGCCTACAGGGGCTGTTTTTTGCAAGATGTACACGTGAGTACCAAGCAGGAAATTTGAAGCAAGCCGTGGTACTATTAAAGGCGGGGATAGGTTACAGCTGGTTTCACGACGTGCTGAACTGGCCAGTGTATTTTCTACGGGAGCGCATCTCGTTTGTCAGGCAGGTACCTACTGGTGCATCCGGAGAGCTGCAATGGGGCACACGTGTACAGAATCCGCATGGAAGCATACTTGTCTATATGGGGCCAGCCACTGAGAAGTTTGCAAATCTTTTTAGTCGTGTCGGAAGCGTGCCAGGAATGAATGCATGGGCGCACAGAACGTCCGCTCCTCGTGCACCCATGGTGATGGGCGGTGAAGAGGCTGCCCGGGATGACGGGCGGTGATGAGGCATTCAGTAACCCAGTTGCAGGTGGTGTGTACGTTTTTGTTTGCCCATCGCAATGATGGAGGGTGTCGTCCGTAGAAGGCCAAACAATGCACGCATGTTTATTGAGTAGGCACTGTATGTGCGCGCTGGTGTGTCAATGATCAGTTATATGTCATTTACTATTCTGGCTGTAAGAGTCTTGCATCCCTGTCATTTCACAAGCTCAGCGTGTGTCCATCACAAGCAACTTCTATCCCTCCCGCCTCCAGTTATGCCATGGCAGAACAACTTAATTTCCAACTGGGCTGGGCCTACCAGCAGCACTGTCATAATAATTGCCAATCATTTCTGTGTACTATCTTTATCAAGTACCAGTGTAATAATCCTCATTATGACTTGGAGTTGAAATTCCTAATCCTGCTCAGTCGAAGACCAATCCTAATCCTGTGGGTGGGGTTTAAGACCAATCCTAATCCTATTCCTACCGTCGGGGTCCTCATCCTTAACCTGACATCACTTTCGTATCCTAATCCTGACGGTGGGGTTCAAATCCTAATCTCTGCCTGCCCAGTACCCGAACGCAATCCCTAATCTTTGCAACCCTCTGTCACGGCATGATATCTGTGTGGCTGAGTGTGGCTTCCCTGCTCACCACCAGCGCGCGCTCATTCGTCTTTATATGGCACAGCTGTTTCTGGTCTATAAAGGCAGTCGTATTTGACAGTATGCTCGCATGGAACTACTGCCCGGCCTGCGTGGTCATCCGATGTTCTTGCAGAAGTTTCGGTGCGCCAGACATGCGAAATCGCTACAAACGAACCACTCGTTCGACGAACGTCTAGAGAAACAAAACTCTTTTGTGGTAATAAAGACAGAGCAATCGGCGGGTGTCCCTGTTAGCGACACCTTACATGGCATGGAAAAAGAACCCGGTCGCTATAGTCTGGTTCCGTTTTCAGTTCTCGTCGACGTCCACAACCATGCATGTCCACGACCGTGCAGGATGCTGCGATTCGTGCGTGCGATGATTAGTCCGGATGTTTTATTAGCCTTATTGAAAATCCCGGTTCGGTTTTGAGCCTCATTACAAACCGGGCCAATGTGATCCACTTATAGACGCGCAAACACACACACACACATATCCATACACACGCGGACACACACACACACACACACATATATATATATATATATATATATATATATATACACACACACGGAAACACACACACATATAATAATGATAATAATCATAATAATAATAATAATAATAATTCACAAAGGCGCATTTCAGCGAGCAGTTTCCCTTATCCCGAACGGGGGATTTCAGACCTTATAACGGGGATTATTAAACAGGATTAAACAAGTCCGAGAGCCTAAGCAGGGACGTGGAGGCGATTCGCTCACCTAGGCGCCACGTGCTGCTTCGTAATGCTGCGGGTGGAGAGAGGAAGGGATGCGGCAGGCGGTAGGCGGCAGGTGGCGTGCAGAGAGGAGCGAGGGCGTACATGCGGCTGAACACGCTGAACACCTTGCGATCCGCGTACATATGCCATGGACAGGACAGGTACATATGCCTCCAACGCCAGCTCATCCGACTTGCTCTGTTTCGTAGGCCAAATAAAGCACAGACGCGCTTTTCATCACGAGGCTGTTTAATGGTCGCCGATTTGGATGAGCAGCCAGCATGACGTCCGCTATGGCATTCGTCGTATATGGCTGCGCAGGCGGGCACTAAAGGAAAGCCAGGGGACGTGTTGGTCGAGCCCTGAGATTGGCCCTGAGCCATTCACCCACCTTTGCTTGGCCGTCCGGGTGGATGGAGCCGCCCTCCAGCCAGGTGCATTGCAGAGGGCACTCAAAAGCCTTGAGACCCGCCCCATCTAAGACGGCGCGGCCTGTCATGTGGTCCTTATTCCAGTCGGGTATCATCTACGCCGGGTCAGGGCCAGATGAGGTAGTGCCGGCTAAGTTTATGTGCTTAAGAAAAGGTTTGATACGCTAAGATATGCATGGCCAACATGTTGCTGCTGTCTGGTCCAGCTTACCGCCTGCTGCATACCCAGCTCCGTTTTGCCAGCAGCAGGTGCACCGTAGCAGTCGTATTCCCAGTGTACGCTTGCCGATCTTGGGATCATCCTTCACGACGCACTACTGCCTGAGCGAGGGCAAGGGAAAGAGGGCAGCGGGGATGCCATGCTGAAGGATGAGAGTAGCGTAGACGGTGGGGGCCCTGATATGGGCAGGCGCGTGCATGCCGTGTTAGGAACAAGAATTATTATTGACAGTATATCATCACATACACTTAACACGAACAACACTCGTGGGGCCCGGCTCCGGATTCCGCATCAGCCCACCGCCTGGGATCTATAATCAAACCGGGCTTGTTCCTCTCATCAAGGCCACATTGCAGCCAACAGGCTGCAATCAGCCTGAATCAGTCGCCACTCCTGGTAGGCGGGGGCCCCGTTGTGAAGCCAGCAGCCGCATCCATCCACCGGCATCTCCACGCACCACAATGACCCCGGACATGCCGCGGGAGTAATTTCGAGCAGACTTGATGCTCTGCAACGATAAGGTAACTTAGCAGCGAGGGCAAGAACAATACGGGGCAATGAAGCGCCGTCGTCCCTACCCTCTAGAAGAACTCTAATAAGCCATCCTCAACGACACCTAAATACTCCATCAGTGTCAGAGCTTAAAGCCAGGCGTAAACTATTATTAACTCGCATCATTACGAAATCATTACCTGCGAGGTGCGACAATTGCGACAAAACTGAATGAAAGCTGTACTTCATTCCGTACGAAATACTACATATATTGAGCGCTTAAAAGAGCGTACCTTGTCAGAGTAAAATAATATATTCTTCTTTAAAATGCGTCTTCCTAATAGCCGCACAGTCATTTCAATAATGTGCGTGCGTCATAAAACGACAAAAGCTTGTTTGGTGCGTGATCTTTGTCATTCACCTTTACGCACTGCTCCTTCAGACTCCTTACCATTTCGTCGGGCCCCCTTAGATAACATAAAGTTGCAATCAAACATCACCAGGCCCGAATTTGCTAAATTGCAAGGCTTTTTTCGCTATATTTTATGACGTACGTACTTGCTTTGTAAAACGAAATTTGTCCACAATTTGCATATATATCTTCTCGCTTTCATTACGTAGCATGTACTGTTCGCATCATTGCTGTATAACCTTATACGATATGCACCCCGCATGTACGGTGTGTAAGGCGTGGCCCTGGCGGGGATAGATGTCCTTTTGGATCCTTGCTTCAGACACAAAATTGGTATGACAACAAACGAATTTATATAAGCTTTTGTGAAAAAGCTCCCCCAACTTCCATCCAATCAATAAAGCATGCAATGAAGCTAGGTGCTTGCAGTGTATCCGTACTACCCCCGGTATGTACAAGCATGGTACCGTGCCTACAACTGCCGTGCTGCTATTTCAATTCTTGATCGTTTTAAGTATATAAGATAATAAGACATGCATTTACGTTGATCAGATAGGGGTATGTAAGTAACTTGATTGCAGGTTGTTGGACGAATTCATCGATCGATATTTCTTGTGCCGACGTCCCTGCCTGGAGCAGTGTGAAGTACGAACTAACATTACACTTGTCGACTATTAGGAAACGGAGTCCTTAGTCCTCATCGTTGGTGTCGGAAATGAGATCGGAGCCACGCTATATAATTATAGATGGCTTTGATGAAGCACGATAATAAGGAGCAACGACCGCGTGACCGTCGTCGTTACGGATACGACGACCTTTTCTTCAACGTAACCCTCCTCTCTGCGACAATTACATTTTTTGCTGGATCAGCTGATGGACAATACGGTAAGTAATTTTTGCTTGCTAGCTAGAGAATGACCGGTGTATAGCTTGCTTGGTGATAAATAATGGGTCCCTCGGAGTGTATCACGATGGAGGTAAAAATAATCTAAATCAAGTATTCGATCAATAACATATATAATGTACATCTTTTTGCTACGGTTGCGCGATGTGTGTAGGTGTTGACTCCTGCCCTGCTGCCTTATAATGTACTATCGATAGGATGTTGTGTGCGCGTTGGGTTCTTTGTGTGCGAGTTGTGTGCGAGTTCCGTTCTTTTCTGTTCTACCTTTGCAGCTATATATTACTTCGAAGTTCCTTTGTAAAGTATTGTCAAAAGCAAGCCAGTTTTCTTCAGACCTGCTTTAGGATGAACGTGCTAGTTTACGACATACCCACCCTTACCTACAAACTGCCACGAGCCCTGCTGTCCGCCCATCATGTTTACAACACATACGTACACATTCTGACGTTGTGACCTGGATCCCTGGCCTCGAAGTTTTGCTTGAACGAACCACGGTTCTCACCTATCCATACTTAGTGCCAATCGCAAATATCAGCCACCACATACAGCTGGTAGAATCTGTATGTATGTATTGGGGTGTTACACTGTGGGCGACTCGCCCTACAAGGGCGAGCACCAAGGGGCCTGACCGGACTGAGCCACAGCGCAGGGGCGGGGCACATGGCTTTGTCCGTCCGTCCGTCTGTCTGTCTGTCTGTCTGTCCGTATGTCTGTCTGTCTGTCTGTCTGTAATAATCTGTACTATCATAAAAAACTGGCGGCAGCAAGCTAGCTGACCAACAAATCGGTATCAACCTTGTGACCTGCTATTATCAATTGTAAGGGGGGACTTCACATCTCAGCATCACACGCTATTGCATCAGTGTTACATTGGTGCGAATTGCTAGGATCTGACCTAAGAACCCTGGGTCGAACCCAGACTAGCGCACGCTGGTTGATCTAATCACAACAGGCTTCGCATGAACCCCATAAGTCTTAAGGTGGACACCCGGGTTGGTGCTGCGTCAGGGTTACGACCCGCCGCAATAAGCAAAGAAAATGCTGCGGTAGTGCTGGGAAACAAAAGAACCCCATCCGTTGGGTGCAAGGTGCAAGCTGCCCTACGGGGTGCCAGGGGCGCCCGAGGACGTTCACTGCAAGGCGGGGAGGATTGTAACGGGGGACATCGCACCCCAACATCACACACTATTGCACCAGTGTTACATCACTAATCATCGTGTTACATGCTTATTACCGTTCATGATTCAGCACATACGTAGATCAGTGCTAGGAGTGAGTGGAACGTATAGTATGTTGGTACATACATGCATCTCTACTTATGGCGGCAACAATCACCGATATCGGTTGGTGGTTACATACACTGTGAAGCGTGTTGAAAAGTGACGCGTGGTACAACAGATTGATCCCGGCTGTCCTCTATCTAAGACCTTCCTCAGCATTAGATTGTGTGTAGCCCACACGAAATATGAAACAAATTTACGTTCTGAGCATGCATGGGTATGTATGGAATGTGCACTGGCATCATATCATGTGCACTGCAGGTACGTTGAAATCCTGTCCTGCTAGCTATCTACATACGTTAGTTTTTTCATTTATCCTTCTGCCACAGGATGCGAGCGCCCTTATAACTGGTGTACGCATGCAACGGCTGTGTTTGAAGTTGTTGATTGTGACGGGGATGGAAGGCTTGACATTGTTTGCCACGATGCGGATAGCAACCGCTGGATAAGGCGTACATCAGACGGGTGTGAGGAGTCTACCTCTGTGCCGGATAGTGCATGCCCTCCCATATTCATTGAAAGTTCGTCCCCAGGTGAGTTGATTTTATAACAGATTACGCTTCAGAGTGTGCCGACGGGTATTTTAGATAATGTGTCTCATTGTCCATGATGACAATGTTCTGTTAGTTGTCCTAGTCGCGTTTTCCTTTATTTATATTATGCAGTAACTGCAATATATACCTTGACTGAAGTGAATTATCTGTATGTATTATACATAAGTGTATATCATGCTTTTAAATATGCATTTGACTACCGCTTTCAATGCTGTTAACACCCAGAAGTGTACGGTGGTTGTGCAGGGACTGGGGCCTGCCGCCCCAGTTCCCCACACTTCCACCGTCTTGGTGTTCTGGGGTCCAAAGTAGATTCTTTTTGAGACAAGTAAAGGCAGAATAGTACATTATTTATTGCATTATAAGGCTTTAAATCCAATGTTGCAAGTAAAGAGGGAGCAGTTGTAATATAGTTTAGTAGGGGTTTAGGGTTTTAGGGTTTTGCTTTTAAATATGCATTTGACTACCGCTTTCAATGCTGTTAACACCCAGAAGTGTACTGTGGTTGTGTGGGGACTGGGGCCTGCCGCCCCAGTTCCCCGCACTTCCACCGTCTTGGTGTACTGGGATCCAACATATATTCATTGCCCCAGTTCCCCGCACTTCCACCATCTTGGTGTTCTGGGGTCCAAAGTAGATTCTTGTTAAATATTATTATTTAGTGCATTATAAGGTTTAAAAGGCAATATTGTAAGTAAAGAGAGCAGAGTAATATAGTCCATATTGTTAATTTTGCCCTAGATGTTTCACCGTAGGTATTCCCCTGATTATTCTCTTTGCTATCGCTGTATAAAGCTGGTCTAGTAATCGTTATTAGTTAGGTAGTTGTTAATTTTTAGGAAGTTGTTTTAGTTTAGCAGATTTCCTCTGTCGTACTGTCACCTCTATTACCGAGTCCTAGTAGTGTAAGGCCCTCGGGCATTTTTGCCATCACCGGCAAAATGTAATTACTTGGCTGTGAATTCTGTTTTATTTAGATGATCTAGAAATCTTAGATGCCATCTTTTAGCTGTGATATTTTTTTCCTCTTTTCGTCAGTTTAGCAAACGTTTGTCTGTCGTACCTTTACTTCTTTTACTGTAGATGAATTTTTAACTATGTTTTTTTATTTTTCCATTGTATTTTACTTTAGCTATGTTCCTCTGACACTGATGCCAGACGAGGATATGTTTTGGAAGGGGACGGACAAGGCCAAGGCCATGATGAGGGACAGGAAAAGGGGAGGGATCTCAGAGAAATATTAGTAAGGACGGTGGCAGTGCAGGTAAGTGGGGTAGCACTTACCCCACTTCAGGGCCAGAACAGCATTATAAGCGGTAGCCCCATCGATATTTAAAAGTATGATAGATATTTGTGGTGGTCTATATGTAGCTAATATTCTGGGTAAACGTTTTCCCACATTGTAGTCCAGGGGGTGCCATCCAGGCCGCTCTCCCCTTTCCTTTATCATGCCGGCGGCACCACATGGCAGTGGCACCACATGCCAGCGGCACCGCATGCCAGCGGCACCACATGGCAGTGGCACCACATGCCAGCGGCACTGGCATTCAGTGAGCACTTGTTGTTGCGACCTGAGCACATGAAAGCAGCAGCAACAGCAGCAACAGCAAACATGCATACACATTTCAGAGCATTAAAAAACATTTGGAGCATTATTAGGTTATATTAATTATTATAGCACTAATGGTAATGCGTCGAAAGATTCCTATCTGCACTATGTTATGATATCGATGCAGTGCAGTGCAATAGCCCGCTCGAGACCGATTCCCACAAATCGCGCATGATGTGTATCGGATACACATTGCGCGCGATTTATGAAAATTGATACCGAGCAGCCCACCGATGTCTAACGGAACTGGGCGCGTCTGGGAAACGGGCGCGCCGCGGGACCGAGCACAATGCCACAGCCACGCGATACCTCATAAATTACCACCGAGAAACACTCTTTTTTTAGTACCCAATTAAGCAAGCTTTCCTTTTAGAAAAAGCATGGCACCACGACATGCTCCTGGTGCGGCTGCCGCACAATAGCAACATCACGTGATAGTAATACCGCGCCATAGTGATACCATAAAATAGCTATTATATGGTATCACTATCGCACGGTATAATTACACGGTGTGGCTATCGTGCGGCAGCCGCACTGGGCAGCAATGGCAAAGCACTACCTAAGAGTATCCCAGAAATGCATGCAAATTTTTCATAACTATTTTACGGTTTACCTTGACGAGTAGCCAGCAATCGTCACACCAAAGAGTGCGACAAGAACCACGATGCCCAAGATCACGATAGGCAAACTTGGGCTGGTAGGTCAGCTTAGGCGAATTTTGGGATGGTATTCCTCCATTGCATTACCTGTAATGAATATAACAATCAATTAAAAAGCTGTTATGCCAACTTGCACTAAGTCAGCCACAATGCTTACCAGCAGGTTGGCGGCTCTCTTAACAATCCTCCTCCTTAAGAAAACAGCAATAGATAGCTCCAATAATGAACAAGTAGATAGCTCCAATGATAAAAAATCAGAGAAGTAAGTGTCCATCGATTTTGCAGGCCATTAAAGCTGATCATCTTTGCTGTACGATTGAGATCAACTGTCAACTAATGTTGTCAAGTTCCTTGCTAGACCTATTAACAGGCAGTTCACTAGGAGCTTTTGATATTACGAAAATAGCTAATAAAAGCAGTAGCAATCACTGTACGATACAGATTAACTGTCAACTGAATGTTGTAAATATTTGTCTTGTTTGACCTGTTAGCAGGCTGTTCACTAGAAATATCATATAGAGAATAATAAAAACTTTAGAGTATGAATCCTGTAGGGCTGGCCAGTGCCCTGCAGGATACATAGCTGCTACATAAAACAAAAGACTGAAGAAACCTAGCTAAAGAGGTCAGGAAAAGCGATTAAGAGCCTAGAATTTGCCTAACAAAAGTCAGTGCATTTTCTGTGCGACGGCAAAAATTCCCGAGGGCCTTACATGACTAGCACTCATTACAGGGGCGGCTGAATGTACGACATAAAAACTAAAATAACTAGAACTAAAACAATATAATTACTAAAAATAAAAATAAGCTACAATCAACTAAAAATGACTAGGCTAGCTAATAAAAGTGGTCGCAATTATTAATTTCCCATTAGATATTTCCCCCTATGCGCCTCTGATTTTCCTCTTAGATATTTGTGGTGGTCTGTATGCAGTTAGTACTTTTGGTCACCTCAAGCATCCCATTCATCAGCTGGCTAGCAAGGAATTTAAGGGGTGTTACACTGTGGATGACTCGCCCTGCAAAGATGAGCACCGGGGGTCCTGACCGGACTGAGCCGAGGGGCATGTGGCTTTGGGCACAAGGAATGTATGTTCTGTATGATATGTACTATTGTCATCCTATCACTATAGTTTATGTTATCCTAATTAATTGAAAGGGTGTATCCTGGTAACCTGGTACCACATCCCAGCAGCACCACATGCCAGTGCTATCACACACAGCACCGCATGCCAGCAGCACTGCATGCCAGCGGCACCACACTGCAGCTGCACGCATGCCAATGGAACTGCGCAGCAGCAGCACCATGAGGTAGCTGCACCATGTTGTATCTCTGTCATATCCGCCTAAAGCAAAGGCTCAATCGAAGGATGCCAGACAACTGGCCAACATGGATATTAGCCATGAGATACCCCAGGATACTACACACCATGCATGCCACAGCTTCACCACATGCCTGCGGCACTGCATGCAAATGGAACCACATGGCAGCAGCACCACATGGCAGTGGCACCAAGCAACAACAGCACTGTGAGGCAGTGGCAGAGTGCAGCAGCTGCACCGCACAGCAGCTGCACCGCACGGCAGCTGCACCACGCGGCAGCTGCACCACGCAGCAGCTGCACCACACGGCACCTGCATCACGTGGCAGCTGCACCACACGGCAGCTGCACCGCACGGCAGCTGCATCACATGGCAGCTGCACCGCATGATTCCTTCAAAGATTACATTCTTAAATTGCATTGTGAAATTACTTGGTGACTTAATTTGGCGAGTAATCCTTACCAGGATAGGCGATGTTGAGAATCCTCTGTGAAGCTCCATAAAATTGCTGAAGATCCAAAGAAGTAGATATCTATAGAAATTGCAGGCTAGAAATAAAACGGTAGCTATAACAGCAGAAACTCATTGCTGTACGATACAGATTATTAACAGTTTACTAAACATTGTTAAGATATTTATTATTTGATATGTTAGCAAGCCGTTCACTAGAAAATATTATCTAGAGCATAATAAAGCCTTCGAGCATGAATCCTGCAGGGCTGGCAAGTGCCCTGCAGGATAAATTGGTACAATTATTGGTTATGCATCTTTCTCATTCCCCTGGTATATCACCGTGTGTCGCTCATTCTCAACATTTCCTGTTGTAGCCTGCCTCTGGAAGGTTTTTCTTTAGGCCCTTCATTCTTGTTTCAAGTGTTGTATGCGCATGAATGCCTGGGATGCAGTGATCATCTCTAGGCGGCTGTACATCTATCTGCGTCCAACAATTATTATTATTATTATTATTATTATTATTATATTAAATTTATTTTTGTTGCTTTATCTTACGAAACAGCATGTAGCTTGACCATCCTATTTCGTAGTCCATATTCACGTTGTCCCTTCTCTGTCCCTTACATACTCCAAGAGTACACACAACCGCCACCACCGCCGCCGCCGCCACCACCACCACCATACTGGACACATCAACCTGGTATGTATGTCCCACATGCCTGAAGCAGCACAGCTTTACGTTTTCCTTCCATGCGGTGGGGGGACCTACCACCTGCATGCAGGGTTTGCACATTCGTTGTATATTTGCTATGTACAGCAATATGGAGGTGTTCACCCCCTCCATATCTTCGCATACTTGCACAATATGCACAAGCAGGCAAGTGTCTGTTTTGTGCATTCCCTTTCCCATCATGACGCAGAAATATTGAAATTTAAATTTCCTGGTGACGTGTTGAGGTTTCTTCAATATCTTTTAATTTTGTTCATTCCTAACATCCGATGGATAATTTCTCTGCCGATATATATGTCGCCACTAAGGAAATCTGCTATCAGCATATCTTATACCTACTATTACTACCTGCATGTAGGATTTGCGCATTCATTGTGTTCATTTGGCACATATAGCAATATGGAGGTGTAAACTTACATCCTCGCATATCCTATATCCTCGCAAACTTGCCTAACATGCACCAGCAGGCAAATGTCTGTTTCGTTCGTGCATTTACGTTGCCATCATGACGCAAGAAAGTTGAATTCTAAGGTACCTGAAGGCGTATTGAGAGTTTTTGTGCAAAATGTTCCTCCAATATTTCCACTTCTGACATCCAATAGATCATTTCCTCTGATATATATTTCGTCACTAAGGAAATCTGCTATTAACGTATCCATTAATAATCCAGGTGACGTCACACCAATAACTTTGTGAATATGTCTCTGCCCGCAGTATCGTGCATGGATCTTACGGGGTATGTGCTACAAAACAGTATGAACCATGTCGGGGACGACATCCTAGTGGCATCGATAAACCCGGGATACCAATGCACTATCCGCCCCAACTGCCTGGCGTTTAGTGACTCTACCGGGGAGCTGAAGAGCAAGGCTTTTCCGCTTACACCAACAGGAAATAGCACATCGTGTTTCTATACGAAGGATGGTAGGTTTCACGCTGCTGCTGCCAACCATCTAATCAAGATTTGTGTGCCTTTGCATGGAGATTAGGAATGTACAATTATGTGTGTGTGCATGATGTGTGTAGATATGATGGCGTCCTGTACAACAGGCGTCCTGTACATGATGTGTATATGCATGCCATATTGGATGAAATATGCCGTTTTAAGGACATCCTGTCTTCATGAATGCGTTGCGGTGATCATGTCATTCCCGTTTACGTGTATGGTCCTTTTCGCAGCATCTACTACTGATGCTATGGGCTGTGGTGCGCTCGCGGAGGCGTATGGCATGACATGGGGAGGTGGCTGGGGCACTGCGCCAGCTTATATCCAAGATCTGTACACGGCTGCGAACTGCAATACACAGCTTTGCTTGTTCTATGCGGAAAAGTATTCGCTGTCAACGAAGACCAACATTCCAGGATCCCTTCAAGCCGGCTGGAATCAGTTCAGCTGCGATAATGTGCTTAGAGGTACGCAGGCCCATAGATACATTGGCCTAAACATGTGATCATTATTGATGTTTTGTCCTCTATCTTACAAGAACATACCGCTACCACTTTCATTACCGCTCCTCTACAAATAGCTCCATTTACAATCACACTAACTAATATCTTTTAGTTGTTCTTGTAAGTTGTTCGTTTCAGATTTTTTATTAATTTATTTGTGCCGTACATTCACTGGTACTATTTAGTGTTCTAGTTATGTTAGGTTAGGCCATCACCTACGGGGACCAAATACGACCACTACCTTAGTTGCCTGCTGGCTGCTGCTCCTCATGGAGCCTCATCAGAATGTTGATGTATTAATAACGGATGCCTGATTCCCTGCGTGCCTCTGCAGACTGTCCTCGACAGGCGGGGTTCTATGTGACCTACAGCGTTGCTTCAAAAAATGGATATATTGTAGGAAAGGATGTCACATTGGCCGGTGCCTTCCAGAAGTGCCTGTCGAACACGGATTGTCAGGGAGTGGACCAAGGGTACCAGTTGCTAGGTGGCATCTTTCCTATTGAGCCCACCACTGCCAAGTTTGTGGATAGTTCCAGCAATGCAAGGACCTACTGCTTGTACGTCAAACAATCTGGTGAGATATCTACGTGTAGTAACTGAAGATGTGTACGTGCTGTAACTGAAGATATGTACACGCAGTAACTATATATAGTAAGATAGATACCAGGTTGTGTTTATCCATCAACATCTTGTCAAGTTACTTATTCGGGTCATATGAGTTGCAGCATTCACTCGCTTGTCCCCTTCCAACGCTTATGATTGCCCCTACCATCATTGGATGTCGTCGGCACTTCCAAATTGACCCCGTTCACATTTATCTTCTACTGCTGGCTTTATCCCGATAGTGAATGCAAACACATACCGATTAGCTTATTATACTCAACTTATTGACTGCAGGCTATCCATAACTCATTACTTCTGTACCTAGGTGGAATATACAAGACAAATGCAAGCAATTCTTGGCCTCGCTCAATAAGATCATGTTTTTAAATATGCATTCCACTACCGCTTTCAATGCTGTTAACACCCAGAAGTGTATGGTGGTTGCACGGGGACTGGGGCCTGCCGCCCCAGTTCCCCACACTTCCACCGTCTGGGTGTTCTGGGGTCCAAAGTAGATTCTTGTTGAGACACGTAAAGGCAGAATAGTACATTATTTATTACATTATAAGGTTTAAATCCAATGTTGCAAGTAATGACGGGCAGTTGTAATATAGTCCATATTATTAATTTCCCACTAGATATTTCCCCCTATGTGCGCCTCTGATTTCCTCTTAGATATTTGTGGTGGTCTGTATGTAGTTAAGTTTTTGGTCACCTCAAGCATCGCATTCATCATCTAGCTAGCAAGGAATTTAAGGGGTGTTTACACTGTGGGCCACTCGCCCTGCAAAGATGAGGACCGGGGGTCCTGACCGGACCGAACCGAGGGGCACGTGGCTTTGGGCACAAGGAATGGAATATGTTACTGGGGTGTTACACTGTGGGCGACTCTCCCTACAAGGGCGAGCATGGGGGGGCCTGACCGGACCGAGCCACAGCGCAGGGGAGGGGCACGTGGCTTTGTCTGTCTGTCCTGCCACGTGCTCCCCCTCTCACTCGGACCAGGTAGAGCAAAGAAAGACTCAGAGGCTCTAACCTGGCCACCAACAGAGCACTGAGGAGCACCACGAAAACAAGGAGGGAGCTAAGGTGCACTCCTTACAGGGGCGCAAGACTGTAAAAATTCCTAGGGGCCTTACATGACTAGCACTCCTTACAAGGGCTGAATGTACGACACGAAAACTAAAATAATCATGCTTTTAAATATGCATTTGACTACCACTTTCAATGCTGCAACTCCCAGAAGTGTACGGTGGTTGTGCAGGGACTGGGGCCTGCCGCCCCAGTTCCCCGCACTTCCACTTGCCATAGATGTTTCACCCTAGGTATTCCTCTGATATTTCTCTTAGTTGTTTGTGGTGGTGTGTATGTAGCTAATATTTTGGTTCAACATTTTCCCACGTTTGTAGTCAGGAGGGGGCATCCAGGCCGCCCTCCCTCTTCCTTCATCATATCCCTCCTTTATTTGGCATTCATGGCTCGCACTGTCCATACGTGTACATTTATTTAGCTTCGATGCCCCATCCATGAGTTTGGAAATGCGACTTATTAAAGAAATAAGTGGGAGCTGCACTGCGTGGCAGCAGCACCCTGCAGCGGTAGCTGCACCATGCATCAGCGGCAGCACATGGCAGCTGCACCCCTTGCAAAATCCAGTAAATTGATGGATGAAAAAATCGTTATCATCTTCTAGCTAATGAAATGAAATTAGCAGCATATTGTACTCTCTTCATGATTAACTTTATCCCAAGTTTCTTTTTTTTAATGGCCATTAAGCCTATAGAATCCAAACTGACTTAATATTCATTATGTAACTTTATATTACTTAGGGTTTTCCTGAATCAGACAGGTTTTCGTTAATTATTCCATCCATAATTAAAAATGAAGGAAAAATAGAGGTATAACAATACAAATTCATGGGCTCCAAAACACACTTTCAAAATCAGTGGATATTATACCAAAGAGCTTGGCAGGAAATGGGAATCTAGTACTTTGTCCGAATCAGCGATAAATTACATGAGCCAATATTATTTTGAAGTTATTCATCCATTTATTGGATTGCTTAAAATGTCTTATATATATTTATTTAATGTGCACATATGAATATTTAAAAATCTATGCAGACATAACCAACCGTAAAGATCTGGAAATCGGAATTAAATAATTCTTAAAGTAAATATTTTTGAATTTATGCAAAATGGATGCGGCAAAATATCTACAAAAAATGTTGATTGCAAGAGTGATAATGCAGTTAAACTTGGTGCCGCTGTTGAATGTACTCATATGGCTAGCAAACCCTTGGGTCTAAGTTAAATTTAGGATATCACGTGGCAGCTGCACTGCACGGCAGCAGCACCCTGCAGTGGCAACTGCACCATGTGGCAATGGCAGCACACTGCTTCAGCAGCACGCAGCAGCAGCACAGTGTGGCAGCCACAGCAGGTGGCAGCGGCCCCACACAGCAGCAGCACTGCATGGCAGCAGCAGCACACAGCAGTGGCAACATGTGACAGTGGCAGTGCATGGCAACGGCAGTGAGTGGCAATGGCAGCAGCAGCAGCAGCATGCGGCAGAAGCAGTGCGCAGCAGTGGCACCAAGCGGCAGCTAGCAGCAGTGCATGGCAGGTGCAATGCATGGCAGCAGCAGTGCATGGCAACTGCACTATGCGGCAGCAGCAGCAGCACGCGGCAGCAGCACCGTGCAGCAGCAGTAGACATGGCAGTGGCAGCACACGGCAATGGCAGTGCACGGCACCGGCAACATGTGGCAGTGCCAACATGTGGCAGCTGCAACACACGGCAGCAGCAGTGTTCTGAAATCACATTTAGATTATATTATTATTATTATTATTTGGAGACTTACCTGAGGGAGTAATGCTTACCCTTCGCGAGCAAAATGGCAAAGGTAACTAGAAACATTTTATATCCTAAACAAAAATAAAACCTTTCCAGCATGAATCTTGCAGGGCTGGCCAGTGCCCTGCAGGATACATAGCTACAACAAGCAACAAAAGACTGAAAACACCTAGCTAAAGAGGTCAGGAAATGCTTTTAATAGCTTAGGAATTGCCCAACAGAAATCATTGCGTTTTCGTCACGACAGCATAAATTCCCGAGGGCCTTTATTAAATAAATAAATAAACTAAAAATAACTGAAAAATACTAGGCTAGCTAATAAAAGCAGTAGCAAATAACAAGACATTACCAGTGCAAAATGTGATTGGTGGTGTGAGGTGGCTGGCCAGCCATTACATACCATTCTTGCTCTGCAAAGGGAAACAATTAAATGACACAAGGGTAGTTAAGCCTATGCCATTTCATTGCCTTTGCAGTGGTAATGATGCAACATGCCAAGATGCGGTGAACACTACCTGAATGGGGTGTTTTATTGCTTTGCACCATAACTCCAGCAGAGGTGATAGCATTAGCACGTGCTCTATATGTGCCACCCCCATTCATATGGGGGGAAGATAAACATTGTTATAATGTTATAGTGAGTTTTTCAAGATCTATGATGCTTTTATATATGCATTTGACTACCGCTTTCAATGCTGTTAACACCCAGAAGTGTTCGGTGGTTGTGCGGGGACTGGGGCCTGCTGCCCAGTTCCCCGCACTCCCACCGTCTCTGTTTACTGCGGTCCAAAGTAGATTCTCGTTTAGACAAGTAAAGGCACAATAGTATGTTATTTGTTGCATTATAAGTTTTATAATTCAATGTTGTAAGTCAAGCGGGGGCAATTGTAATATATTTCTTATTATTAATTTCTGTCTAGGTATTTCCCCTAAGGTATTCCCCTGATTTTTCTCTTAGATATTTGTGGTGGTCTGTATGTAGTTAATAGTTTTGGTCACCTCAAGCATCTCGTTCATCAGCTAGCTAGCAAATGATATATTTTTATGAATCACGTGTATGATTGTCTTCCTATCAGTATAGCATGTTATCCAACTAGTTTAAAAAGGTGTATATATCCTGATAATCCAGCACTGCAAGCCAGCAGCACTGCATGGCAGTGGCACGGCACGGTAGAGGCACCACGCAGCAGCGGCACTGCACGGCAGTGACACCACATGCCAGCAGCACTGCATGCCAGCGCACTGCATGCCAGCGGCCCTGCACACAGCGACACTGTGCACCAGCGGCACTGCATGCCAGTGGCACCACATGGCAGTGGCTCACCTGGCTCACCTGGCTCTATAACATGTTTATAATAATAATAATAATAAAATACTTAAAGAGCAACCAAGAGATGTTGATTAAAATTATAATAGTTGTGATTACAAGAGTAGCTGAATGAAGTGTTATCATTAGGAAAAGTATTACCCTACAATAGGATACCACATGGTACATGGGTGTACCACGGTACACAGTACCATGCAGCAGCTGCACAGCACGGCAGCTATACAGCACAGCAGTGGCACCATGCAGCAGCTGCACCACGTGGCAGCTGCACCATGTGGTAGTGGCACCAGCAGCATGGCATGCCAGCAGCATCAAACGGCAGTGGCACGGCATGCCAACAGCACCACATGCATGCCAGCGGTATCGGGTGCCAGCAGCGGCACCACGCGGTAGCGGCCCTGCATGGCAGCCACACCACATGCCAGCGGCATTGCATGCCAGCAGCACTGCATGGCAGCCGCACCATGTGCCAGGAGCACGGCATGCCATTGGGGCCGCACGGCAATGGCCCTGCACGGCAGCCGCACCACGTGCCAGTGGCACCTCTTGCCAGCGGCACCACGCGGCAGCCACACCGCAGGCCAGTGGCACTGCATGCCGTGCTGACATTCAGTGCCGCTGGCATGCGGTGCCGTTGCCGCGCCATGTGGCTGCTGCATAGTGCCGCTGGCATGAGGTGCTGCTGGCACGTGGTGCAGCTGCCGTACAGGGCCACTGCCGCCATGATGTGCAGCTGCTGCACGGTGCAGCTGCCACGTGGCAGTGACCCTGCATGGCAGCCGCACCACATGCCAGCGGCACCGCACGGCAGCGGCACAGCGTGGCAGCAGCACTGTGCGGCACCGGCACCACACTGCAGCTGCACATCGTGGCACTGGCACCGGGCGATTCATCCTAAAATTTCATTCTAAATTCGCTTCTCATTCTAAATTCTAAAACTTATCTTGGCGAGTAATGCTTACCTTTCGCGACCAGGATGGCAAATTAATGATGTTGGCAATCCTCCTAAGTGAAGATCCAACAAATTGCTGAAGCTCCGTTTATTGGAAATCAAAGAAGTGGGTATGAATAAAAGCGGTAGCTGTGATAGCGGACAATCATTGCTGTACACTTCAATCTAACTGCCAACTAACATTGTAAGGATATTCCTTGATGGACCCATTGGCAGGCCGTTCACTAGATACAAACATTCAATATTCTAGAGGATAATTAAAGCCTTAGAGCATGTATTCTGCAGAGCTGGACAGTGCCCAGTAGAATACATAGCTAGTACATGGAACAAAAGACTGAAAAATCCTAGATAAAGAGGTCAGAAAATGCTTTTAATAGCATACAAATTGCCTAACAGAAATCAGTGCATTTACCACGCGATGGCATAAATTCCCGAGGGCCTTACACTACTAGGACTCCTTACAGGGACTCCCGACTTTAAAAATTCCCAGGGGCCTTACAAACTGAATATACGACATGAAAACTAAAACAACTGAAACTAAAAGCAACTAAAAATTACTAGGCTAGCTAATAAAAGCGGTAGCAATGACATAGAGTATTGCGGCAGCTATGAATGTGAGCTGTGTGGAGTCAAATCCCGCTCCCTGCACGTAACGAAATCTTTTTGAGCGGTCAGGCAACGCGTGTGACGACACGCGACGATGAGTGACAACGTGCGCAGGAAAACGCGCGCGGTTCGGTGCACGAGTACCACTACTGCACTAGTACCGAACCGAACAACTCATGTCCTATATAACTAAATGTTAATTATGCTTAAAAAATTGGTCATGATGCTTACCTGAAGCAAGATTGCTTGGCGGCGGTGGCTTGATAATCATCTTCCAGAAAGGTCCAGCAATAGTTCTGCTCCAATATGTACTAGCCAAAAACGTAGCTGACTATACAATTTGCAGGCTACAATAGCAGATTAAGCTGTACGACTAAGATTAACTGTCAACTAGCATTGTGAGGATAATTCTTGTTTGACCAGGCTGGAAGTGTTTGACTAAAACGTTTCATAGTCTATACCATTATATATCCTTAAAGCATGAATCCTGCAGGGCTGGCCAGTGCCCTGCAGGAAACATGGTGACTGCATGAAACAAAAGACTGAGCAAACCTAGCTAAACAGGTCAGAAAATGCTTTTAAAAGCCTAGAAATTGCCTAACAGAATCAGTGCATTTACCTCGCAATGGTATAAATTCCCGAGGGCCTTACACTACTAGGACTCCTTACAGGGGCGGACGACTGATAAAATTCTCAGGGGCCTTACATAAACAAATGATGCTTTTAAATATGCATTTGACTACCGCTTTCAATGCTGTTAACACCCAGAAGTGTTCAGTGGTTGTGCGGGGACTGGGGCCTGCTGCCCCAGTTCCCCGCACTCTCACCATCTCGGTTTACTGGGGTCCAAAGTAGATTCTCGTTTAGACAAGTAAAGGCAGAGTAGTATATCATTTGTTGCATTATAAGGTTTCACACTCAATGTTGTAAGTCAAGCAGGGTCTTTCCCAAAGGTATTCCCAGGATTTTTCTCTTAGATATTTGAGGTGGTCTGTATGTAGTTAATAATAATAATAATAAAATACTCAAAGAGCAACCTAAAGATATTGATTAAAATTATAATAGTTGTGATTACAAGAGTAGGTGAATGAAGTGGCACCATTAGGAATAGTATTACCCCACAATAGCATACCACATGGTACATGGGTGTCAAAGCTGTAGCAACGACCAAAACTAAACTAACTAAAACGAAATAAACTATATAACTAAACTAAAAATAACTAAAAAATACTAGACTAGCTAATAAAAGCGGTAGCAATGAAAACTAAACGACATAAAAAAAACTCCAAGCAACTAAAATTAAAAAGTCAACTCAATAAACTACAAGCAACTAAAAATGACTAGGCTAGCTAATAAAAGCGGTAGCAATCACATATTGTTGAGAATGAGCGACACACAGTGATATATATGGAGAATGATGAGAAAGAAGCAAAACGGCCGGGGGCAGGGCGCATATAGAATAAACATATGTGTTTATATGTCCACATGCATGTGTTTACCTTGGTCATGCATGCCGGACCTTGCAGTGTACATCTACGACGCCATACCGCCATCACAATCGCCATCACCAATGTCATCCCCACAACCACCGCCCCCTCCGGCTAATCCACCGCCACCACTTCCTCCGGGTGTCGCGGCGGTCACCACATCCTTCGGAGCAAACTTCACCGGTCTGTCTCTGACTGTAAATGGAAACATCAATGCGGTAAGCATAGGTGGTGCATAATGTAAAGCAAAATGCTGCTCACATGCTTTCGTGACATTGGCTTTACATGATGTAATTAATTAAGAAGGAAAGGTGTTTTTGCTGGTATTGTTTTTAGTCGTGTTTTGGTACGCGTCACCGCCACATATTATTGCATTTTCCTGTGGTGCCCAAGTTCTGCATGCTAATGGTCTATGTACCATACAACGTTCCCTCACTTCCGCATTCATCCGCAGACTGCTTTAACGGAGTTTATTGACCACTTCAAGCAGCAAGTGTCCCAGGCCTGGGGCATTCCTATCAGCCAGATCGTTGTCACTGGAATAGCAATCAACAACCAGAACACGACTGCAGTCCGTCGCCGGCGGCTCATCAGTACTGTGAAAATCAATGACATGGGTGGGACAGCAGTGGTGCATGATGAGGCCGCAGAGGTCAGCAGCAGGATTCTCATCACGGACTCCCCTGCTATTATTGTAGCCCTCCGCAGCCTGGGCCTTGCCTCCCTGGAGCAACTTGGGGACCCGCAGCCGATGAATCATGCAGCTGTAAGGAACATGAGGTACAGGGAGCAGCGGTTGATGCGAGAGCTGATGATGTTGTCCGAGGACGCAGAAGCAGCAGTGGAAGGTCTGAGCCAGCAGCAGCAAGTGCATCGGCGGTCCCTGCAGCAGTCCACCGGCGGAAATGATACCGTCAGTGTTAACTTCAGTGTCACCACGCTTGTGGAGGTTCCTCTGCCGCCCTCGCCCCCGCCCCGGCCGCCCAACCCACCTGGCGTGGTGGAGTCGCCCAGCCCCCCTCCCCCGCCACCTCGACCTCCTCAACCGCCTCCGAGTCCTCCAATGACTGCTCAGGCCCTGGCAGCCGCCACGGGTGCCACCATCGTACAAAATCCGAGCCCCCCTTTATCGACAGGTGTGTTTATTTGTATGTTTGTTATTATTCAGCCGGCTGTTCCTTTTAGAAAGAAAAGCGCCCGGCCCCCAGCCGTTATGCATCTTTCTCATTCCCCTGGTATATCACCGTGTGTCGCTCATTCTCAACATTTCCTGTTGTAGCCTGCCTCTGGAAGGTTTTTCTTTAGGCCCTTCATTCTTGTTTCAAGTGTTGTATGCACATGAATGCCTGGGATGCAGTAATCATCTCTAGGCGGCTGTACATCTATCCGCGTCCAACAATTATTATTATTATTATTATTATTATTATTATTATTATTATTATTATTATTATTATTATTATTATTATATTAAATTCATTTTTGTTGCTTTATCTTACGAAACAACATGTAGCTTGACCATCCTATTTCGTAGTCCATATTCACGTTGTCCCTTCTCTGTCCCTTACATACTCCAAGAGTACACACAACCGCCACCACCGCCGCCGCCGCCACCACCACCACCATACTGGACACATCAACCTGGTATGTATGTCCCACATGCCTGAAGCAGCACAGCTTTACGTTTTCCTTCCATGCGGTGGGGGGACCTACCACCTGCATGCAGGGTTTGCACATTCGTTGTATATTTGCTATGTACAGCAATATGGAGGTGTTCACCCCCTCCATATCTTCGCATACTTGCACAATATGCACAAGCAGGCAAGTGTCTGTTTTGTGCATTCCCTTTCCCATCATGACGCAGAAATATTGAAATTTAAATTTCCTGGTGACGTGTTGAGGTTTCTTCAATATCTTTTAATTTTGTTCATTCCTAACATCCGATGGATAATTTCTCTGCCGATATATATGTCGCCACTAAGGAAATCTGCTATCAGCATATCTTATACCTACTATTACTACCTGCATGTAGGATTTGCGCATTCATTGTGTTCATTTGGCACATATAGCAATATGGAGGTGTAAACTTACATCCTCGCATATCCTATATCCTCGCAAACTTGCCTAACATGCACCAGCAGGCAAATGTCTGTTTCGTTCGTGCATTTACGTTGCCATCATGACGCAAGAAAGTTGAATTCTAAGGTACCTGAAGGCGTATTGAGAGTTTTTGTGCAAAATGTTCCTCCAATATTTCCACTTCTGACATCCAATAGATCATTTCCTCTGATATATATTTCGTCACTAAGGAAATCTGCTATTAACGTATCCATTAATAATCCAGGTGACGTCACACCAATAACTTTGTGAATATGTCTCTGCCCGCAGTATCGTGCATGGATCTTACGGAGTATGTGCTACAAAACAGTATGAACCATGTCGGGGACGACATCCTAGTGGCATCGATAAACCCGGGATACCAATGCACTATCCGCCCCAACTGCCTGGCGTTTAGTGACTCTACCGGGGAGCTGAAGAGCAAGGCTTTTCCGCTTACACCAACAGGAAATAGCACATCGTGTTTCTATACGAAGGATGGTAGGTTTCACGCTGCTGCTGCCAACCATCTAATCAAGATTTGTGTGCCTTTGCATGGAGATTAGGAATGTACAATTATGTGTGTGTGCATGATGTGTGTAGATATGATGGCGTCCTGTACAACAGGCGTCCTGTACATGATGTGTATATGCATGCCATATTGGATGAAATATGCCGTTTTAAGGACATCCTGTCTTCATGAATGCGTTGCGGTGATCATGTCATTCCCGTTTACGTGTATGGTCCTTTTCGCAGCATCTACTACTGATGCTATGGGCTGTGGTGCGCTCGCGGAGGCGTATGGCCATGGGGAGGTGGCTGGGGCACTGCGCCAGCTTATATCCAAGATCTGTACACGGCTGCGAACTGCAATACACAGCTTTGCTTGTTCTATGCGGAAAAGTATTCGCTGTCAACGAAGACCAACATTCCAGGATCCCTTCAAGCCGGCTGGAATCAGTTCAGCTGCGATAATGTGCTTAGAGGTACGCAGGCCCATAGATACATTGGCCTAAACATGTGATCATTATTGATGTTTTGTCCTCTATCTTACAAGAACATACCGCTACCACTTTCATTACCGCTCCTCTACAAATAGCTCCATTTACAATCACACTAACTAATATCTTTTAGTTGTTCTTGTAAGTTGTTCGTTTCAGATTTTTTATTAATTTATTTGTGCCGTACATTCACTGGTACTATTTAGTGTTCTAGTTATGTTAGGTTAGGCCATCACCTACGGGGACCAAATACGACCACTACCTTAGTTGCCTGCTGGCTGCTGCTCCTCATGGAGCCTCATCAGAATGTTGATGTATTAATAATGGATGCCTGATTCCCTGCGTGCCTCTGCAGACTGTCCTCGACAGGCGGGGTTCTATGTGACCTACAGCGTTGCTTCAAAAAATGGATATATTGTAGGAAAGGGTGTCACATTGGCCGGTGCCTTCCAGAAGTGCCTGTCGAACACGGATTGTCAGGGAGTGGACCAAGGGTACCAGTTGCTAGGTGGCATCTTTCCTATTGAGCCCACCACTGCCAAGTTTGTGGATAGTTCCAGCAATGCAAGGACCTACTGCTTGTACGTCAAACAATCTGGTGAGATATCTACGTGTAGTAACTGAAGATGTGTACGTGCTGTAACTGAAGATATGTACGCGCAGTAACTATATATAGTAAGATAGATACCAGGTTGTGTTTATCCATCAACATCTTGTCAAGTTACTTATTCGGGTCATATGAGTTGCAGCATTCACTCGCTTGTCCCCTTCCAACGCTTATGATTGCCCCTACCATCATTGGATGTCGTCGGCACTTCCAAATTGACCCCGTTCACATTTATCTTCTACTGCTGGCTTTATCCCGATAGTGAATGCAAACACATACCGATTAGCTTATTATATTCAACTTATTGACTGCAGGCTATCCATAACTCATTACCTCTGTACCTAGGTGGAATATACAAGAAAAATGCAAGCAATTCTTGGCCTCGCTCAATAAGATCATGTTTTTAAATATGCATTCCACTACCGCTTTCAATGCTGTTAACACCCAGAAGTGTACGGTGGTTGTGCGGGGACTGGGGCCTGCCGCCCCAGTTCCCCACACTTCCACCGTCTTGGTGTACTGGGATGTAGTAGTTGAGAGCCGCAAAGGCCTCTCGAGATGTTGATGGCGTGTATCTGCACATCTATATTGTGCTAGAGTGTGTACGACTACTACACTCCCCCCCCTCTGGAGGGCACGTCTCGGGGGCTTAGGCCCCATCAACCGATGTTAACCATTGCCTACCCTGGCCATGGGAAGGTTTACTCAATCCCACGTCACAACATGCACGACCAAACATGCGCCATAGCTCTCACGGGTTTTTCTAGACTTATCAGCTTTCAACTACGCTTCAACTATCCGATGGGAACCTGAATCACGTCAGATTCGAGACATCGTTGTCCGTAGGTAACGACTCGGCGATCTCAGAATTTGAATCTGACATTCTGTCTCGCTACCATTGTAGTAGTTGTGAGCCGCAAAGGCCTCTCGAGATATTGATGGTGTATATCCTGCACATCTATATTGTGCTAGAGTGTGTACGACTACTACATGGGATCTAAAGTATATTCGGTGCCCCAGTTCCCCGCACTTCCAGCGTCTGTGGTATACTGGGGTCCAAAGTAGATTCTTATTGAATAATATTATTTCTTGCATTATAAGGTTTAACAGGCAATATTGTAAGTCAATCGAGCAGAGTAATATAGTCCATATTGTTAATTTTGCTCTAGATGTTTCACCGTAGGTATTCCCCTGATTATTCTCTTAGATATTTGTGGTGGTCTATATGTAGCTAATATTCTGGGTAAACGTTTTTCCGCATTGTAGTCCAGGGGGTGCCATCCAGGTCGCCCTCCCCTTTATGGGGAGGGCGACCGGGCCCCCCGAATGCCACATGCCAGCGGCACCGCATGCCAGCGGCACCACATGGCAGTGGCATTGCATGGCAGCAGCACCACATGCCAGCTGCACTGTGCAGCAGCACTATGAGGCAGTGGTACGGTGCAGCTGCGGCACCACATGCAGCAGCAGCACCACATACGTGACTGCAGCACAGTGTGGCCGCTGCACTGCATGGCAGCTGCACTGCACGGCACCTGCACCACGTTGCAGCTGTGCACGGCATGTCAGCTGCACCGCGCGGCAGCTGCACCGTGTGGCAGTGGCACCGCACGCCAGCGGCACCACGTGGCAGCTGCACTGTGCGGCAGCTACACCACACAGCAGCTGCATCTCACTATAGCATTCAAAAAATTACTAAAAATTACTAAAAATTATTACTGTTAAATTGTGTGCATTCTGAAATTATTTGGTAACAGACTTTGGCGAGTAATGCTTACCGGCGATGTTCAGGATCCTCTGTGAAGATCCATGAAATTGCTGAAGCTCGAAAGGAATATTTATCTATAGAAATTACAAGGTAGAAATAAAGCGGTAGCTATAACAGCTGAAAACAATCACTGTACGATACAGATTAACTGTCAACTGATTGTTGTAAATATTTGTCTTGTTTGACCTGTTAGCAGGCCGTTCACTATAAATATTATATAGTGCATAATAAAAACTTTAGAGTATGAATCCTGCAGGGCTGGCCAGTGCCCTGCAGGATACATAGCTACTACATAAAACAAAAGACTGAAGAAACCTAGCTAAAGAGGTCAGAAAATGCTATCTGTATGATAACAGAGGGTAAAATAGTCAAGTAAAGATGCACCTTTCTACTGCTTCAGCTATAAATAGAAAATTCAAAGGAATGACCATAGCAAAACATGATCGGTGCTGTGAGGTGGCTGGCCATCACATGCCATTCACCTTATGCCCAAAAATGTAATCAAATTGTAGTTAGTGAAGCCTGTGCCATTTGGCTACCTTTGCCATGGTCAAAATAAGCAAGCATGCTAAGGTGCAATGAACACCACCAGAACGAAGTGTTTTATTATTTTGCACGATAAGTCCAGCAGAGCTGCTGGCACCAGGACAACATCCATATGCGCCATCCTCATTAGTATTTGGTGAAGATGCTCCCTAGGTTCCCCCCTGCCCATCTTCATCCTTGCCAGGCTAGCGCCAAAAAAAGATACTGGAAGCACTTATTAAATAGGCAGGGTTACTGATGTGTTATCCCTGCATATGGTTACCCACCCACCACAGAAGGGCTGCCACCCATGGCTTAACCATTCATTACCCTCCCCACCAATGCCATAAGGAGCGTTCGCGGTTCCACTTCCATGGGTTACAATTACTGTACCTGCTGTGTGCTTACCTTGGTCGTGCATGCGGGATCTCGCAGTATACATCTACGACGCCATACCGCCATCACAGCCGCTATCGCCGATGCCATCCCCACAACCACCCCCGCCTCCGGCTATGCCACCACCACCGCTTCCCCCGGGCGTTGCTGCGGTGACCACATCCTTTGGAGCAAACTTTACCGGTCTGTCTCTGACCGTGAATGGCAACATCAATGCGGTAAGTGTATAGCAGGGAGAGTCAAACCAAGCAAAAGTCTGGTTACATGCTTTCGGGACATTCGCTATACTATCTTGAACGAACGGTTTTATTTACAGTGCTGTACATCGACGTCTAGAGACGCACGAAGATGGCCTGCGTACTCAATTACGTTTTCTCACTTCCACATTCATCCGCAGACTGCTTTAACGGAGTTTATTGACCACTTCAAGCAGCAAGTGTCCCAGGCCTGGGGCATTCCTATCAGCCAGATCGTTGTCACCGGAATAGCAATCAACAACCAGAACACGACTGCAGTCCGTCGCCGGCGGCTCATCAGTACTGTGAAAATCAATGACATGGGTGGGACAGCAGTGGTGCATGATGAGGCCGCAGAGGTCAGCAGCAGGATTCTCATCACGGACTCCCCTGCTATTATTGTAGCCCTCCGCAGCCTGGGCCTTGCCTCCCTGGAGCAACTTGGGGACCCGCAGCCGATGAATCATGCGGCTGTAAGGAACATGAGGGACAGGGAGCAGCGGTTGATGCGAGAGCTGATGATGTTGTCCGAGGACGCAGAAGCAGCAGTGGAAGGTCTGAGCCAGCAGCAGCAAGTACATCGGCGGTCCCTGCAGCAGTCCACCGGCGGAAATGATACCGTCAGTGTTAACTTCAGTGTCACCACGCTTGTGGAGGTTCCTCTGCCGCCCTCACCCCCGCCCCGGCCGCCCAACCCACCTGGCGTGGTGGAGTCGCCCAGCCCCCCTCCCCCGCCACCTCGACCTCCTCAACCGCCTCCGATTCCTCCAATGACTGCTCAGGCCCTGGCAGCCGCCACGGGTGCCACCATCGTACAAAATCCGAATCCTCCTCCCCCACCCTTGCCTCCGGCGCCACTCCCTTCATCCACAGGTGTGTATGTATTCATTAATCATCCAGCTGCTCCTCTTGTATCCTCCGGGAGGGTTATTTTTAGGTCCTGCATTAGTTATCGGCTGGTCTATTGCCTGTATGTTCATCTGCATATTTTGTGCACTTTTTACCAGGTGCTTTTGTCGTTTGCAAAACATATATTTGGAGAACTGAAGCTGCCCTTCTTTATGTGTGCAAAAAATATAGCCAGTACTTATTAATTGTCATTTCATCTGATGCTGCCTGTTTGTGGACGTTCAGTGTTTTTTACCTATTTCCCTAACCACACCACGCTGAACTGCCACCACCACCGCCACCGCCACCGCCATTAGCACCATCAGGAGCACCGCCGCCGCCATCAGTGCTGCCGCCAGCAGGGCCAACCCCGCCAGGATTGCCGCAGCCGCCGGGTATGACCCATGCTGATGTATTACACAACTAATAATACAATTTAATATTGTAGACGACGTGAGAATCCACAAACGTGGTAGTGAGAACTACCGATTGATAGAGCGAAAGACCTTATTAGCGCTCACGAGATCCCGTACGGCGGATCGGACTATCTTTAAGATAGTCATATTCGTGGTCTCAATATAAGATTTAACTTATATTTATCAATCATTAGATAGTTCATGCGATGGGATAATCGATATCCCGAACTACCAGTGACGCGTGTCACCAAGCCTCTCGTGAAGCCCCGCCTACACTACCAGTGTAGGACTTGGGTCACAGCGGACCTTTAAAGGACGTTGCGTACGACACATACAGCATGCGGCACTATTCACCCTTACCCTGCCGCGAGGAATTTTGTGTTTCCTGCAAGGCAGGGCTTTCCATGGCATGCTTTAGTATACAACGACTAATGTTGCAACTGCTAGACATTCATGCACAGTCTCTGGCTTGCCAGATTGAGCACCGCGGCTTTACCCAGGAAAGTCTTGGCTAGTTATCCTAAAGCACAGTAATTTTAAGGTCATTCAGCAGTCACCTAATAGTAACTGTCCTCCAGTTACCCCAGCAGGCAGATACTCGTCCAGTTACTTTACGGATGGCGTTACCATCCAGGAGTTGATATGCACTGCTGCATTTGCTTGCGACTAAACTTTTTTTATGAAATATACAAACATATAAATGACTATAATATATGCAGGAAACTTGTCCCCTCTTAACACCTATCTGCAACCTGCTGCAAAAGCCTAATGTATATGCTTAGCATCAATAAAGCATAAGATCTATCTGTGTGGCATCCTTTTGGCTACCGCACAGTAGCCAATTGGGGTGTCAGAAGGTAGGACCCACCCGACGACACCACTACTGGGGCTCTATAGCAATGACTATATAAATGTCTAATGATATATGCAACTCTATTTTTATGCATGCGTTCTCGTTTAATGTCTGCCTTCCATGCTGATTTACTATATCTGTTTTGAATAATCTGCTATGTGACGAGGTGGTCTCTGGGATACTTATGCGCGGGTGCTTTGCACCTTGGAATGTGCCTACGTACTGTAAAAGTACAGCACTTTATACCGTTTTAAGGACACTCCTATTCGACCTTGCTTTTAGCATGTGCTTCCTGCCTGTCGATCACGTTGTGTCATACCCCAGCCACTAAAATAGCAGGCATCCTAGTCCTTACGTCTTTTACAAGCATCATCAATTGATTGATCGTGCACATGGATTGCCATCCATATGGACGGTCTCGACAATATATTACGTTTAGAGGGTAAATAGAACCGCTTATGTTGTGTGGGGAGAAGGGTAGGAAGCTCCCGTTTACTATCACTTTTTATTGTATCGGGTCAGATAAGCCCTGCCTTGTGTTGCAACCCAGCCATAGATGAACCCATGGCTCATCGGCGGAGGTAGACTATCTAGTGATGGAGCAGCAACACACACTGATGGCAATAACTGATAACGTTATGTTATTATCATTTCCTGTATTCTGATCTGGAAGATGTTAGGCTCCTGAAAATTGGGTATCGTTGAAGAGTCATTGGGCTTTGGCACATAAAATCATTGTTTTTGTCATAAAGAATCAACGACCTTCCCTAGATTTCATATTACAATTTTCTGGGCAGGCCCCAGACACCTATGTACATCTATGGACCCTGTATGTTCTTGCATGGGTACGAGTGTATGGATATGTGTAGGCATGCATGCCACATGAAGATGCTGAGATGGTGGTGACATGTTAACCACGCACATTAACTTCATGGAATCAGCCTGTCCATGGAAAATGCAACTTAGCTGGTGTTGCTGCCTCTGCTTCTGAATTAAGCTAACTAATCTCGCGCTCGCTTGGTGACTATGTGTGGTAGCTTTCAAACTAACATGTTAAGCTAATTTTAGTTACCCTACTAAGCTAATGTTGCTCGAGATGCTCACCCTGATAAGATTATCTTAGCCCTCTGTTAAGCTTATCTAGCTAGAGTTACTGAACCTGCTAACCTTATGTTCGCCACTTAGAAGTAACAAGACCACAAAGGAAGGTAATCTTGTGTTGAGTTACGCAAATCTGGCTTAAATGACGGAAGTCAACATCATAATTTTAAGGTCAGTGAGCTTAAGCTGCTGGCTCTTGGTAACAACACATAATTCCGCAACTTAGTTACGTACCAGCTGCAAACCCAATTTAGTTTATAGATGGGCTCCCACCATTTCACTCCACATGACTTTCCTACATACTTTTACGTCCATTGCAACACGACGCCTAACGGTTTCTTACTTCTATTCCGTCCCTCTATGTGGGACTGCACTTTTACTGAAGACCCTCAATCCCCATTTACGCATGCACTCAGATCTCAAATGATGCTGTTGTTTTCCAGAAAGGCCCCTTGAGATAGATACTCATAAAATGCTCCTTTATCCGTTATGTTGTTTCTGCCTATATTTTGTTATACATGTATCCTACGAGTACAACATGATTGAGTTCATTGATGTATACATATTAACCATTGCACGATAAAGATGTAAGTTATACCACCCATGTACATACCCTCACACAGTTACACTGCCTGTGCCAGGCCAAGGTATGTTCCACAGTCATCTACCATGCATACAGTAATAATCCAGATTCTGGGGTGTTACACTGTGGGCGACTCGCCCTACAAGGGCGAGCACCAAGGGGCCTGACTGGACCGAGCCACAGCGCAGGGGAGGGGCACGTGGCTTTGTCTGTCTGTCCTGCCACATGTTCCCGGGTTGCAGCCCGGAGACAGTACCTGACATATTCCATAGAAGACAAAGAAGCCATGGCTATCACGTCCCAAGGTGCCTGTTCACACCTGGGTGGCGCTTGGACGAGCCACAGCTGTTGCCTGGTTATGCCCCCCTCTATGGTGGCTGGTAACGGCAGTCGCAGATGCCTGTCAATCTGCTCTCGCACCGCCTTGGCTATTGGACATTCCCAGAAGTGATGCAGGCGTGGGGAGTAAGCCGATCAGTATCTCCTCCATAGCTCCCACACTCACAGGGTTTGATGGGCACCCTGGAAAGGTGTGTGTTGCCCGGCAAGGGTATCCCATCAACCACCAAACGCCACAGCGTCTCTTTGTTTTTATTCTCCCAGCGATGAATAGAGAAGCAAGCAAATAATAAGCTATTTACGATAACAAACCGCCACCACCACTGCCACCACCATCGCCACTGCCAGTCCCAGGTTTGTTCCGAGCACATCTAAGGTTTAACCAGGAAACAATAACTGTAGTAGTCGTAGACGTATGGCAACACACTATCACAATAGAAGGTGCAAGAAGCACCCTGTCAACATCTCGAGAGGCCTTAGCGGCAATCAACTACTACAATATCCTGATAATTGCTACCGCTTTTATTAGCTAGCCTAGTAATTTTTAGTTGCTTTTAGTTTCAGTTGTTTTAGTTTTCATGTCGTATATTCAGTTTGTAAGGCCCCTGGGAATTTTTAAAGTCGGGAGTCCCTGTAAGGAGTCCTAGTAGTGTAATGCCCTCGGGAATTTATGCCATCGCGTGGTAAATGCACTGATTTCTGTTAGGCAATTTGTATGCTATTAAAAGCATTTTCTGACCTCTTTATCTAGGATTTTTCAGTCTTTTGTTCCATGTACTAGCTATGTATTCTACTGGGCACTGTCCAGCTCTGCAGAATACATGCTCTAAGGCTTTAATTATCCTCTAGAATATTGAATGTTTGTATCTAGTGAACGGCCTGCCAATGGGTCCATCAAGGAATATCCTTACAATGTTAGTTGGCAGTTAGATTGAAGTGTACAGCAATGATTGTCCGCTATCACAGCTACTGCTTTTATTCATACCCACTTCTTTGATGTCCAATAAACGGAGCTTCAGCAATTTGTTGGATCTTCACTTAGGAGGATTGCCAACATCGTTAATTTGCCATCCTGGTCGCGAAAGGTAAGCATTACTCGCCAAGATAAGTTTTAGAATTTAGAATGAGAAGCGAATTTAGAATGAAATTTTAGGATGAATCGCCCGGTGCCAGTGCCACGATGTGCAGCTGCAGTGTGGTGCCGGTGCCGCACAGTGCTGCTGCCACGCACGCTGTGCCGCTGCCGCGCGGTGCCGCTGGCACGTGGTGCAGCTGCCGTGCAGGGTCACTGCCACGTGGCAGCTGCACCGTGCAGCAGCTGCACATCATGGCGGCAGTGGCCCTGCACAGCAGCTGCACCACGTGCCAGCAGCACCTCATGCCAGCGGCACTATGCAGCAGCCACATGGCGCGGCAACAGCACCGCATGCCAGCGGCACTGAATGTCAGCACGGCATGCAGTGCCACTGGCCTGCGGTGTGGCTGCCGCGTGGTGCCGCTGGCAAGAGGTGCCACTGGCACGTGGTGCGGCTGCCGTGCAGGGCCATTGCCGCGCGGCCCCAATGGCATGCCATGCTCCTGGCACATGGTGCGGCTGCCATGCGGTGCTGCTGGCATTATTATTATAAACATGTTATAGAGCCAGGTGAGCCAGGTGAGCCACTGCCATGTGGTGCCACTGGCATGCAGTGCCGCTGGTGCACAGTGTCGCTGTGTGCAGGGCCGCTGGCATGCAGTGCGCTGGCATGCAGTGCTGCTGGCATGTGGTGTCACTGCCGTGCAGTGCCGCTGCTGCGTGGTGCCTCTACCGTGCCGTGCCACTGCCATGCAGTGCTGCTGGCTTGCAGTGCTGGATTATCAGGATATATACACCTTTTTAAACTAGTTGGATAACATGCTATACTGATAGGAAGACAATCATACACGTGATTCATAAAAATATATCATTTGCTAGCTAGCTGATGAACGAGATGCTTGAGGTGACCAAAACTATTAACTACATACAGACCACCACAAATATCTACGAGAAAAATCAGGGGAATACCTTAGAAATACCTAGACAGAAATTAATAATAAGAAATATATTACAATTGCCCCCGCTTGACTTACAACATTGAATTATAAAACTTATAATGCAACAAATAACATACTATTGTGCCTTTACTTGTGTAAACGAGAATCAACTTTGGACTCCAGTAAACAGAGACGGTGGGAGTGCGGGGAACTGGGGCAGCAGGCCCCAGTCCCCGCACAACCACCGAACACTTCTGGGTGTTAACAGCATTGAAAGCGGTAGTCAAATGCATATATAAAAGCATCATTATTATTATTATTATTATAAACATGTTATAGAGCCAGGTGAGCCAGGTGAGCCAGGAGAGCCACTGTCATGTGGTGCCACTGGCATGCAGTGCCGCTGGTGCACAGTGTCGCTGGTGCACAGTGTTGCTGTGTGCAGGGCCGCTGGCATGCAGTGCGCTGGCATGCAGTGCTGCTGGCATGTGGTGCCACTGCCGTGCAATGCCACTGCTGTGTGGTGCCTCTACCGTGCCGTGCCACTGGCATACAGTGCCACTGGCATACAGTGCCACTGCCATGCAGTGCCACTGCCATGCAGTGCTGCTGGCTTGCAGTGCTGGATTATCAGGATATATACACCTTTTTAAACTAGTTGGATAACATGCTATACTGATAGGAAGACAATCATACACGTGATTCATAAAAATATATCATTGCTACCGCTTTTATTAGCTAGTCTAGTAATTTTTAGTTGCTTTTAGTTTTTTTATTTAGTTTATTTCGTTTTTGTTAATTATAGTTTTTTTGTCGGTTATGTAATCATTTATGTAAGGCCCCTGGGAATTTGTTTAGTCGTCCGCCCCTGTAAGGAGTCCTAGTAGTGTAAGGGCCTCGGGAATTTATGCCGTCGCGACGAAAATGAAATGATTTCTGTTGGGCAATTTTAAAGCTATTTAAAGCATTTCCTGACCTCTTTAGCTAGGTGTTTTCAGTCTTTTGTTGCATGTAGTAGCTATGTATCCTGCAGGGCACTGGCCAGCCCTGCAAGATTCATGCTCTAAAGGTTTTATTTTTGTTTAGGATATCAAATGTTTCTAGTCAATGGCCTGCTAATGGGTCTAGAAAGAAATATCCTTACAACATTCAGTTGACAGTTAATCTGTATCGCACAGCAATTATTGTCCGCTATTATAGCTACCGCTTCATCTATAGGCCGCAATTTGTATAGATATTTTAAGCATTTTGGCTGCCAAACTTGGAGCTTCAGCAATTTGTTGGATCTTGCCAACATCACCTTTGCCATTCTGCTCGTGAAGGGTAAGCATTATTCGCTCAGGTAAGTCTCCAAATAATAATAATAATATAATTCTAAATGTGATTTCAGAACGCTGCTGCTGCCGCGTGTTGCAGCTGCCACATGTTGGTGCTGCCACATGTTGCCGGTACCGTGCACTGCCATTGCCGCGTGCTGCCACTGCCATGTGCTGCTGCTGCTGCACGGTGCTGCTGCCGCATAGTGCAGTTGCCATGCACTGCTGCTGCCATGCAGTGCAGCTGCCATGCACTGCTGCTAGGTGTCGCTTGGTATGGTGCCACTGCTGCGCACTGCCTCTGCCGCATGCTGCTGCTGCCGTGCACTGCCATTGCCACTCACTGCCGCTGCCATGCGCTGCCATTGTCACATGTTGCCACTGCTGTGTGCTGCTGCTGCTGCACTGTGCCGCTGCCACACACTGCCGCTGCTGCTTCATAGTGCAGTTGCCATGCACTGCTGCTGCCATGCAGTGCAGCTGTCATGCAGTGCAGCTGCCATGCAGTGCTGCTGCTGTGTGGGGCCGCTGCCACCTGCTGCAGCTGCCGCACTGTGCTGCTGCTGCGTGCTGCTGCTGCAGTGTGCTGCTGCTGCGTGCTGCTGCTGCAGTGTGCTGCCATTGCCACATGGTGCAGTTGCCACTGCATGGTGCTGCTGCAGTGCAGTGCAGCTGCCACGTGATGTCCTAAATTTAATTTAGACCCAAGGGTTTGCTAGCCATATGAGTACATTCAACAGCGGCACCAAGTTTAACTGCATTATCACTCTTGCAATCAACATTTTTTGTAGATATTTTGCCGTATCCATTTTGCATAAAATGCAAAAAATATTAACTTTAAGAATTCAGTTGCCATGATTATTTACACGATATTTAGGCAGCTCATACTCATAAGATTGATCATTATTTAATTCCGATTTCAGATCTTTAAGGTTGGTTATTTCTGCATAGATTTCTCGATTTTAATATTGATATGTGTGCATTAAATATGTACTTAGCATTTAAAGCATTCCAATAAATGGATGAATAACTTCAAAATAATATTGGCTCATGTAATTAATCGCTGATTCGGACAAAGTACTAGATTCCCATTACCTGCTAAGCTCTTTGATATAATATCCACTGATTTTGAAAGTTTATTTTGGAGCCCATGAATTCGTATTGTTATACCTCTATTTTACATTCATTTTTAATTATGGGTGGAATAATTAACGAAAACCTGTCTGATTCAGGAAAACCCTAAAGCAATATAAAGTTATGTAGTGGATATTAAGTCAGTTTGGATTATTTAATATATTTAATATATATTTAGCCTATATATAATTTATAGGCTAAATGGCCATTAAAAAATAAAGAAACTTGGGATAAAGTTAATCATGAAGAGAGTACAATATGCTGCTAATTTCATTTGATTAGCTAGAAGACGATAACGATTTTTTCATCCATCGATGATTTGCTGGATTTTGCAAGGGGTGCAGCTGCCATGTGCTGCCGCTAATGCATGGTGCAGCTGTTGTATCTCTGTCATATCCGCCTAAAGCAAAAGCTCGATCCAAGGATGCCAGTCAACTGGCCAACCTGGATATTAGCCATGAGATACTACAGCAGCTCCCACTGCAGGGTGCTGCTGCCACACAGTGCAGCTCCCACCTATTTCTTTAATAAGTCGCATTTCAAAACTCATGGATGGCGCATCGAAGCTAAATAAATGTACACATATGGACAGTGCGAGCCATGAATGCCAAATAAAGGAGGGATATGATGAAGGTGGAGGGCGGTCTGGATGCCCCCCTGGACTACAACGTGGGAAAATGTTGAACCAAAATATTAGCTACATACACACCACCACAAACAACTAAGAGAAAAATCAAAGGAATACCTAGGGTGAAACATCTATGGCAAGTGGAAGTGTGGGGAACTGGGGCAGTGAATCTACTTTGGACCCCAGTACACCAAGACGGTGGAAGTGCGGGGAACTGGGGCGGCAGGCCCCAGTCCCCGCACAACCACCGTACACTTCTGGGAGTTACAGCATTGAAAGCGGTAGTCAAATACATATTTAAAAGCATGATTTGCTAGCTAGCTGATGAACGAGATGCTTGAGGTGACCAAAACTATTAACTACATACAGATGAGGGGAATACCTTAGGGGAAATACCTAGACAGAAATTAATAATAAGAAATATATTACAATTGCCCCCGCTTGACAACATTTGAATTATAAAACTTAGAATGCAACAAATAACATACTATTGTGCCTTTACTTGTCTAAACGAGAATCTACTTTGGACCCCAGAAAACAGAGACGGTGGGAGTGCGGGTGTAGTAGTCGCCGTAGCTCCTATGTAAGGAGCGGAGGCCTAGGCCGACAAAAAATTCCGTCCGTCGTCGTCCGTCGTTCCGTCCGTCCGTCCATCCGTGGGCATTAGGAAAGCGTCGGAAAAGGGCTGTGGTGTGACAGCCTGTTTTCTTGGGTGAGGTCACTGGTTCGAATGTCGCATTTTTTGAGTTTTTGGGGTCGCTATTATTGTCGCTGTTTCGTAATCTTTTGAAATTTTCTTTGTATGTATATAAAGAATATTCATACAAAGATCAATATTATGAAATATATAGTAATTCTGGCAATAATATTAGAGCGAACCTTCCCTGCATGTGCAACATGGCACATGCATGGCAGCTCGGAGGACCTGGCCGCGGCCGCCGCCGCATCTGTGCAAGCAATTGGATGCCACGTGCGTATACACACACACATATATATATGTGTGTGTGTGTGTGTGTATACACACGTGGCATCCAATTGGATAGTACGACGGGACGAGCATTGCCAAGAGGCAAAACGTTTGCACGAAATATTTACATCATCATTTGTTCAGTTCGCTTGCACAGATCCTGTCATGCTTGCAAGTTTCGTTGGGACAATGGCTGCGTTGTGCGAGATACAAACATGCTGCATGGCCGCCCATATTTATTATATATCGATAGCTAGTCTCTGTCGCTACCTTCATGCAACGTGTGTGGTACCATTAACAATTGTATTAGAAGTGCTGCGTGATGAATGCACACAATCATGGATATGAAAGCTCAAGGTATGTGTGCCTAACAAATCTGCTTCCATTGCCTCAACCAGCAGGAGCCATGGAATCATAATTACTGCTTGCACGTGTATGTATGTACTTGATGATGTGCATGCAATAACAACCATCCAACCAGTCCTACATCTTTGTTCATCTGGTTACACAAATCCATGCTACGATGATGCATAAATAAATAAATAAATATATATATATATATATATTGCATGTGTCTATCTATATAAATTATGCTAGGTATAAAGGTAGATATTTATATGTACCTTTATGAATATCTCTCTATATAAATATAGATGTATCATACCGCATGTGTGCGTCTTAAATAATTAGTAATGAATGGTCGGTCTGGCTTGAGATGCATGCATGCATGCATGTATGTGTGGAGATAGATGGATGTATATATGTATATGTCTATGCTAAGTCCCCGCGCATAGATAGTGTGTGCAGGGATGGATGGGGAGATTGTGGGTGATTGAGGAGCGAGGTGAGGAGGGCAGTCCACCTCAAGCAGTACTCAAGTACTTTTCTGGCTCCGCCAGACGTTTATGGAAGAAAGCACGCCAGACGTTGGCAAAGAAGCCACTGTAAGCTTGAAAATCCGTAATATGACGCTGTATGTCTAGATATACTGACAACAGACCTCAAACAAAGCCGCCGCAACCACATGTACAGCGGCCACATCCAACATCACCGCCAAGGTTCCAGATGGCGTGTCATGGCCAAGCAAAGTTCCTAACAACCACTGCCCTGATGCAACCCCCACCACCATTGCTGCAAGAAACACGCAACAAAACTGATTACCCCAGCGCGGAACCGAACTGACAACAGCACGTGACCTTGACTCTGCTGACTTTGCTTGGTAAACGGATCGGGGGCTACGGCTCCCCCGGGACTGACGGGACTGGCTTCATCGTACACACTCGAGTACAATATAGGTGTGCAGATACATGCCATCAGCATCTCGAGAGGCCTTTGCGGCTCTCAACTACTACAATAGCAGCGAGACGGAACGTCAAATTCAAATCCTGAGGTCGCCAGTTCGATACCTATGAACAGCAAAGTTTTAAATCTGACGTGATTCAGGTTCCCAACGGAGAGTTGGATGAGTGGTTGAAAGCTAATACGACTTGATGTTAGGAAAACCCGTGAGAGCTAGGGCGGCAAGTCGCGATGTGGGATTGAGTGAAACCTTTCTCATGGCCAGGGAAGGCCATGGTTACCATCGGCTGATGGGGGCCTTAGTGCCCATGACGTGCCCTCCAGAGGGGGGGGAGTGTAGTAGTCGTACACACTCTAGCACAATATAGATGTGCAGATACACGCCATCAGCATCTCGAGAGGCCTTCGAGAGGCTCTCAACTACTACAGCGGGGATTTGGGGCAGCAGGCCCCAGTTCCCGCACAACCACCGAACACTTCTGGATGTTAACAGCATTAAAAGAGGTAGTCAAATGCATATATAAAAGCATTATATTATAACTACTGTAACTAATTGCTACCGCTTTTATTAGCTAGCCTAGTCATTTTTAGTTGCTTGTAGTGTTTTATGTCGTTTAGTTTTTGTTATTTTAGTTTTTGTGTCGTACATTCAGCCCCTGTAAGGAGTGCTAGTCATGTAAGGCCCTCGGGAATTTATGCAGTCGCGAGGTAAATGCATTGATTTTTGTTAGCCAATTTCCTAGGCTATTAAAAGCATTTTCTGACTTCTTTACCTAGGTTTTTTTAGTCTCTTATTTCATGTAGTACCTATGTATCCTGCAGGGTTGGCCAGTGCCCGCCCTGCAGGATTCATGCTCTAAAGCTTTTATTATGCTCTAGATAATATTTAAAAAATCTTTACAACGTTTAGTTGACTGTTAATCTGTATCGTACAGCAATGATTTTCTGCTGTTATAGCTGCCGCTTTATTTCTAGCCTGCAATTTCTATAGATACATACTGCTTTGGATCTTCAGCAATTTTATGGAGCTTCACAGAGGATTCTCAACATCACCTTTGCCATCCTGGTAAGCATTACTTGCCAGACTCAGTCATCAAATAATTTCGGAATGCGCACGATTTAGGAATGTGATTTTTGAATGAATCAGGCGGTGCAGCTGCCGGTGCTCCTGCCGTGCAGTGCAGCTGCGGCGTGGTGCAGCTGCCGCATGGTGCAGCTGCGGCGTGGTGCAGCTGCAGCGTGGTGCCGCTGGCATGCGGTGCCACTTGCATGCGTTGCTGCTGGCATGTGGTACCGCTGGCATGCAGTGCCGCTGGGCTGGCATGCGGTGCTGCTGGCATGCAGTGCTGTGTGTGAGCTGCCACTGCCGTTGTAGTAGTTGAGAGCCGCAAAGGCCTCTTGAGATGCTGATGGCATGTATCTGCACATCTATATTGTGCTAGAAGTGTGTACGACTACAACACTTCCCCCCCTCTGGAGGGCATGTCTCGGGCACCAAGGCCCCATCAGCCGATGCTAACCATCGCCTACCCCGGCCATGGGAAGATTTACTCAATCCCACGTCGCGACATCACACATTAGCTTTCAACAACTGTCCAACTTATCGTTGGGAACCTGAATTACGTCAGATACGGGACATTGCTGTCCGTAGGTATCGAATCGGCGACCTCAGTATGTGAATCTGATGTTCCCTCTCGCTATCATTGTAGTAGTTGAGAGCAGCAAAGGCCTCTTGAGATGCTGATGGCATGCATCTGCACATCTATATTGTGCTAGAAGTGTGTACGGCTACTACAGCCATGCAGTGCTGCTGGCATGTGGTACCAGATTACCAGGATACACCCTTGCTTTCTAATTATAAGGATAGCATAAACTATACTGATAGGATGATAATAGTATATATCATACATAACATATACATTCCTTGTGCCCAAGCCAAGTGCCCCTCGGCTCAGTCCGGTCAGGACCCCTGGTGCTCATCTTTGCAAGGCGAGTCACCCACAGTGTAACACCACTTAAATTCCTTGCTAGCTAGCTGATGAATGGGATGCTTGAGGTGACCAAAAATATTAACTACATACAGACCACCACAAATATCTAAGAGGAAAATCAGAGGCACACATAGGGGGAAAATATCTAGTGGAAAATTAATAATATGAACTATATACGAACTGCTCCCCCTTTACTTACAACATTGGATTTTAAGCCTTATAATGCAATAAATAATATACCATTCTGCCTTTGCTTGTCTCAACAAGAATCTACTTAGGGTACATTATTAAGCTGACCACGGTGATGCTGAAAACAAGCAAGGATACACATGGATTTGTTGGGACAACGACTGCTGCAATAATTTATATTTTTTTCTATTTCGATTCCTGGGTTATTTTATTTTCTTATTCTTGTTCTTATTTCTCTGTATGCAGTTCGTAACTAGACCCTTCACGTTCGTAGTCTAAAATGTAAGCACATTATCACCTCAGCCCATCTCCCAAACTCCTTTACTTATCATATGCAGAACCGCCCCCACCATCCTCTCCACCACCGCCGCCACCACCACCACCACCACCGCCAGCGCCAGGTATGCTCCGAGCACACGTAGCACGATGATTGGACCTTACCGTGCCATGAGGAGGATGGCTTGCCTTGCGTGCACCCAATCGGTACATAATCCAATTTAGTGGAGCACTTTTCATCTTGATTGTTGGCGAGATACATAGTAAATATTAGGGGTGTTACACTGCGCTGTGGGCGACTCGCCCTGCAAAGACGAGCACTGGGAGCCCTGACCGGACCGAGCCACAGCATAGGGTTGGGGCACGCGGCTTTGAGCATTATATACTACTTGATTATTATTGTGTGTTTGTGTGTGTGTGTGGACAGGAAATACATATTTATCCCATCTATCACGTGTATGTGTATTTGTTTTATGCATGAGCATGCAAATGGTACAAGTACCCTCTTTGTACCGCCAGCAGGCTACGCCAGCGTACATTATTAAGCTGACCACGGTGATGCTGAAAACAAGCAAGGATACACATGGATTTGTTGGGACAACGACTGCTGCAATAAGTTATGTTTTTTTCTATTTCGATTCCTGTTTTATTTTATTTTCTTATTCTTGTTCTTATTTCTCTGTATGCAGTTCGTAACTAGACCCTTCACGTTCGTAGTCTAAAATGTAAGCACATTATCACCTCAGCCCATCTCCCAAACTCCTTTACTTATCATATGCAGAACCGCCCCCACCATCCTCTCCACCACCGCCGCCACCACCACCACCACCACCGCCAGCGCCAGGTATGCTCCGAGCACACGTAGCACGATGATTGGACCTTACCGTGCCATGAGGAGGATGGCTTGCCTTGCGTGCACCCAATCGGTACATAATCCAATTTAGTGGAGCACTTTTCATCTTGATTGTTGGCGAGATACATAGTAAATATTAGGGGTGTTACACTGCGCTGTGGGCGACTCGCCCTGCAAAGACGAGCACTGGGAGCCCTGACCGGACCGAGCCACAGCATAGGGTTGGGGCACGCGGCTTTGAGCATTATATACTACTTGATTATTATTGTGTGTTTGTGTGTGTGTGGACAGGAAATACATATTTATCCCATCTATCACGTGTATGTGTATTTGTTTTATGCATGAGCATGCAAATGGTACAAGTACCCTCTTTGTACCGCCAGCAGGCTACGCCAGCGTACATTATTAAGCTGACCACGGTGATGCTGAAAACAAGCAAGGATACACATGGATTTGTTGGGACAACGACTGCTGCAATAATTTATATTTTTTTCTATTTCGATTCCTGTTTTATTTTATTTTCTTATTCTTGTTCTTATTTCTCTGTATGCAGTTCGTAACTAGACCCTTCACGTTCGTAGTCTAAAATGTAAGCACATTATCACCTCAGCCCATCTCCCAAACTCCTTTACTTATCATATGCAGAACCGCCCCCACCATCCTCTCCACCACCGCCGCCACCACCACCACCACCACCGCCAGCGCCAGGTATGCTCCGAGCACACGTAGCACGATGATTGGACCTTACCGTGCCATGAGGAGGATGGCTTGCCTTGCGTGCACCCAATCGGTACATAATCCAATTTAGTGGAGCACTTTTCATCTTGATTGTTGGCGAGATACATAGTAAATATTAGGGGTGTTACACTGCGCTGTGGGCGACTCGCCCTGCAAAGACGAGCACTGGGAGCCCTGACCGGACCGAGCCACAGCATAGGGTTGGGGCACGCGGCTTTGAGCATTATATACTACTTGATTATTATTGTGTGTTTGTGTGTGTGTGTGGACAGGAAATACATATTTATCCCATCTATCACGTGTATGTGTATTTGTTTTATGCATGAGCATGCAAATGGTACAAGTACCCTCTTTGTACCGCCAGCAGGCTACGCCAGCGTACATTATTAAGCTGACCACGGTGATGCTGAAAACAAGCAAGGATACACATGGATTTGTTGGGACAACGACTGCTGCAATAATTTATGTTTTTTTCTATTTCGATTCCTGTTTTATTTTATTTTCTTATTCTTGTTCTTATTTCTCTGTATGCAGTTCGTAACTAGACCCTTCACGTTCGTAGTCTAAAATGTAAGCACATTATCACCTCAGCCCATCTCCCAAACTCCTTTACTTATCATATGCAGAACCGCCCCCACCATCCTCTCCACCACCGCCGCCACCACCACCACCACCACCGCCAGCGCCAGGTATGCTCCGAGCACACGTAGCACGATGATTGGACCTTACCGTGCCATGAGGAGGATGGCTTGCCTTGCGTGCACCCAATCGGTACATAATCCAATTTAGTGGAGCACTTTTCATCTTGATTGTTGGCGAGATACATAGTAAATATTAGGGGTGTTACACTGCGCTGTGGGCGACTCGCCCTGCAAAGACGAGCACTGGGAGCCCTGACCGGACCGAGCCACAGCATAGGGTTGGGGCACGCGGCTTTGAGCATTATATACTACTTGATTATTATTGTGTGTGTGTGTGTGGACAGGAAATACATATTTATCCCATCTATCACGTGTATGTGTATTTGTTTTATGCATGAGCATGCAAATGGTACAAGTACCCTCTTTGTACCGCCAGCAGGCTACGCCAGCGTACATTATTAAGCTGACCACGGTGATGCTGAAAACAAGCAAGGATACACATGGATTTGTTGGGACAACGACTGCTGCAATAATTTATATTTTTTTCTATTTCGATTCCTGTTTTATTTTATTTTCTTATTCTTGTTCTTATTTCTCTGTATGCAGTTCGTAACTAGACCCTTCACGTTCGTAGTCTAAAATGTAAGCACATTATCACCTCAGCCCATCTCCCAAACTCCTTTACTTATCATGCAGAACCGCCCCCACCATCCTCTCCACCACCGCCGCCACCACCACCACCACCACCGCCAGCGCCAGGTATGCTCCGAGCACACGTAGCACGATGATTGGACCTTACCGTGCCATGAGGAGGATGGCTTGCCTTGCGTGCACCCAATCGATTTATATTTCAGTTTGCATCGGAGGAGCACTTTTCATCTTGCCGTGATACATATATGTGTAGACACTGATGAATACATACCTTTATTCTTATTTATGTATGTGAACATTTCATGATTGCGCATGCAAATAGTACATGTTTGTGACTCACCAGCCAGCCGGCATGGACTTTGTCGATAATTGTGTAATGTCCTTAACAAATATTTAAAATATCGCCCACAGACCCACCGCCACCAAGCCCTCCAAACCCACCCAGCCCGCCCCCTCCGCTGCCCCCCGGCATTGCTGCGGTGACTACCGCATATACCGCTGGATTTGTTGGATTGGACCTTGTTGTGGATGGAAGTCTAAGCGCGGTACGTAATTGAATTAAACTGGTAAACCCAGAGCGGCATCTAACTGTGTTATCTTTAGCAAGCTTCTTTGGATCAGAATTATAAACGTAAATATATTCATGTTACCACTGACTGCTTGAAACTTTGGGAGGCATGAACATTTTTACCAGTCCCGTGATTTTCATTTCCACCTATCCCCAAGTAAATTAAGTAAAGGGATGTACCATAGTTATTGGGAATCCATGTCCAAAAAAAACCGACAGACTGACCAGCCCTCATGTACACAGTAGTATACATGTGGCCACGCACGCACCAGGATGCATCTCCTTGCACAGATAAGTATGTGTGTAGGATAGGGGGGTTTTGCTTCATCCATGGACGCCACCTGGCAGTCCCCACCTTCCCCAGTATTTCGGGGCACCCTCATCCTTTCACCCACACGGATTTCTCCGAAATTTTCATGGGTTCAGCACCCACCACCAGAATCGAATGGAATTTGCCGGTTATAGGGCGGCATGAATTCCACTCCTGGTCAGCTCGCAGGTCACTATAATCGGGTTCAATTAGTACATCTCTGTGGGGGCAAGGCAAGTGTTATGGTGCTGTCACCGATTGCCTCCATTGCAGGTCGCACTCAACGACTTTCTAACTCAGTTCAAGCAGCAAGTGTCCGACACTTGGGGCATCCCGATAGATCAGGTCGTGGTGAGAAACATCATCATCGACGGTGCAGCAGTCCCGGTCCGACGCCACCGCAGATCTGCGGCAGAAACCCTTCCCGGATTAAATATAGGAGACGCCAAGGACACAGTATTGGCCTCAGCATCAGGAGAAACCCTGCCGTCTACCTCTCATCGCCGGTCTCTATCCACCAATGCTCCCCACATGGCAGGACTCCGTGCACTCGGCATGGTTTACCTCGAGCAAACCGATGAGCCACAGCCAACGACTTCAGAGTCACTTTGGGAGCTGCAGGCGATGGAGCAAAAGTTAATGAGATCCCTATCAGCGAGGGCAGCGACGGGTAATCAGCAGGTGTCTGAAGGAGTGACTGACCCTGGCTCCAAATCAGCTGATTGGCTGACCACCGCCAAAGATATTGACCCCAGTCAACTGGGGAGGCAGATGCATCGACGGTTCCTTGGAACCAATAGCACAACCAACGTAGATTTCAGTGTCACTCAGATAATTGAAGTCCCGCTGCCACCTTCTCCACCCCCTAGACCACCAAATCCCCCAGGCCTTGTAACTTCACCCAGCCCACCTCCACCACCCCCACGCCCGCCACGCCCACCTCCTGGCCTTCCAGTTAGCCTTGCAACCCTGGCCGCTGCCACAAACGCCTCTATCGTGCAAAACCCCTTTGCACCTCCATTGCGGCCACCGGCACCATCACCGCCACCCCCCCCATCACCGAGTCCACCCAAACCACCACGGCCACCACCGAGCCCCAAGCCGCCAAGGCCTCCTTCCCCTAAGCCTCCTTCTCCTCGACCCCCATCACGTCCTCCATTCCCACCCGGCACGATTTTGCCACCTCCTATACCACCAAGTCCGAAGCCTCCCAGCCCATCCCCTCCGAATAAGCCTCCGAGTCCACGACCTCCTAGTCAAAAACCACCATCACCTAATCCACCCTTGCCTCCCAGTCCTCCATCACCTAGTCCTCCCCGACCCTCCTCCCCGCGCCCACCCAGTCCACCTCTGCCTCCCTCTCCAAGGCCCCCATCTCCATATCCACTTCCTCCCTCCCCACATCCCCCCTCGCCCCCTCCCCCCTCCCCCTTACCACCCTCCCCCTTACCCCCATCACCTTTGCCACCATCACCTTTGCCACCATCACCCATTCCTCCGTCCCCTCCTCCCCCGTCTCCCCTACCACCCTCCCCACCCCCTCCATCACCCCCGCCCCCATCTCCCCCTCCGCCCTCTCCTATTCCACCCTCCCCCCCACCGCCCTCTCCTCTGCCGCCATCACCTCTCCCGCCATCCCCTTTTCCACCCTCCCCTCCGCCACCATCACCGAGGCCACCCTCGCCATTCCCACCACCTCCTCCACCACCCCCACCATACAGGAGGCAACCCATATCTTCACCATTACCTCCACCAAGCCCCCCACCGCCACAATTGCCACAATCGCCGGCGGTCGCTCCTTCCTTACCACCGTCCCCCAATCCGCCACCTCCCTTGCCGCCACCCGTGTCTCCACCTTCGCCACCGCCTCCAAGCCCGCCCCCACCATCCCCTCCACCTCCATCGCCACTTCCGCCATCTCCTCCACCACCCCGCCCACCACCTCCATCACCTCCACCACCCGATTCATCTCCTGCTTCTTCACCACAACCAGAGTCAGCATCCCCACCACCGCCGCCACTTGCGCCTCTTCCAATGGCTTCACCTCTGCCATCATCGCCAATAATACAGCCCCCCCCAACCCGTCACAAGCGTCCCAAACCGCCACCACCACCGAGCCCGTCTCCTCCATCACCGCCTCCATCACCGCCCCCTCCCGTGCCCTTCCCAATGCCTCCACCCAGTAATCCCTCTCCGCCACCCCCCAGGCGTCGTATTTCTCCACCCCCACCACCACGGAAGCCCTTAGCCCCACTTCCACAAAAGCCCATTCCACCAACCCCACCTTCTCCCCGTCCTTCTCCCCCACCTAAGCCCTCCCCGCCACCCTCTCCGAAGCTTCCACCAAAGCCCCTCCCGCCTCCTCCGCCAAAGTCCCTCCCACCACCGCTGCCCAGCCCACACCTACCATCCCCACGTTCCTCTCCCCAACCATCACCCGTTTCTACAGCGGTCCTCTGGGCCGTAGCAGCAACATACACGGATGTGAGTATGTATGGCATTATTCCGTCTGCTGGGGTTAGTTGTGCTATTCATTATACGTACACGCACTCAACGCAGTCATGGCTCGAGTGCTGCAGCAGGGCAGTAATGCGGCATGCATGAACCATGAAGTAACATCAGCTGGCCTCCTAGCATAATTTATGCACCTCATGGATTGCCATACAACTTATTCCCGCCATCACTCCTCTGACAAAATTGCAGGCCCCTGATCAGGCGAGGAAGGTGGTGGGAAGCCCCACTGCCGCAGTGTTAAGAATAGCGCAGTGTACTCGCCCCATCGCGGCCCTTGCCTGGGCACCAGCGAATCGTAAGGTTTGTATTTATATGCTGAAAACACCCCGGTCCATATGTGTAACATGAGCGTATCGACCGTGTACTAGTGTTAGCTTCAAAAATAAAAATGCAGCGCATCTCTGTTCATGTCTGAATAAAATATGATCTTAGGGCTCCCAGGCCACGTCATAACAATGAACTCACATGGGGATGGTAAAACGTTCTAATTAGCAGCCCGCTTCCACGATCATACGGGAAACCCGCCCGAACCTCCAGTCTGTGTTTTCGTATCATGAATCAGCAAAGGCCTCACAAGGTAACGACCAATTAGTATCTTAACTATCGTTATGCCACTAGGTTTGGTGCCATGGAAAATACGCTAATCGTGAAATCTATCTCATCGATCAGCCGTCTGGACCTCTTCCTGCATGCAGGCTGGTTCACGACTACTGCAGGTAACCTTCCCAACTACCGAGGCATCCGAGGTCCGTGGCGTTGGCATTTACCTGCTCAATAGGGGCTCCCTGGACCCAATGCTATTGAGTGTAAAGCTGGTGCTCCTAACACCGGAAAGCAAGGTGAGAAGGGGCGTGTAATGGTTACTGCCGACAAGCTCTCTAATCTAATGTATGATGCTGCACTTGACCCTGCTGCATCTTGTGCTTGGCATCTTGTGCTTAGCATCCTGTAACGTAGCATCTAAATAATTTATGCCCTACTGTATGAACATTACAGGAAGGGCGTGACGTGTTCATACAGTATGCCACCCATTGAATGGGTGGCATCGATCTAACTGAAGGGGGCTATTTAATTGTGATGCAAGACAGATAGTAGGTCTCCCATAAACATTATAAAATTTAGTAAGTGCATTTCCTATCCATATTTTGGAAAGTATATCTGGTCTCATGGATCTGCATGCTGGTCCAAACTAACTAAATGCCTTGCTGAACAATCTATTTCCTGATGTTGACAGTCTGTATATATTCCTCGACTGTAGCTGGCACATTACGACCCTGCATGGTGACAGTATTATGTACCTGATCTATTTCCTCTACATGTTTGATTGCAGGTCCTGATGGCACCCGTTTTTGACTCCTCTATCGATACACCCTTGATAATTACTTGCCCCGGCATGACAAACGTGACGATCAATACTGCAACAGCTGCGTCACGTATTGGCCTGAGCTTATCAAACTTCTTGAAGACCTCCATCACAGGAGTGTGGCTGGAATTCAACAGTGATGCGGTGTTGGCAGTCTCTGACCTGCCATTCTTGGCGGCAGTGGGACTAATTGCCACGGTTTAGCAATCAGTGACGAAACATTATAATGATATGAGGCTTCATAAATAAATTTGCATCGTAGGCAGGTAGATAAGTGAAGAAGGTTTTTGTTGCACAAGACTGGAGCGGTACATTTGTACTCGGTGGCAAGGGTTGTGTCCACTGTATGTATTTAACGTGTGCTCTCATGAATGTACTGTTTACGATAACAGCAAGTAAATAAATTTTAAATTGCATGGTTTTGTGGAGGAGTTATCGTTATTCCATTCCATTCAGCTGGCTTGTGCTAATGAACGAATCAGTGGGCATAGTAGATGGATACACATTTGTAAACTGCTGTCAAACTGTTGGTGTACGGCAGCATGCAGTTATATATGAAATTCAGACACGTTGTCGTAAGTTGTTTGTAGTCGATTAAATTATGGATGGATGCGTTATTTATACTTATCCTCGACGTTCACAGATGCTTGATTAATAACTTCAAGTTCACTATATAATGGCATAGATTGCACAGTTTCGTTTTCACCATGCTTCATAATAATGTGAGCCTGTCTATATTATTGAACGTGACTTCACTGTGTTTATTTTTGGTGGCCTTGTTGATAAGGATGCGATACTATGTAAATGTAAAGACCTGGCAACAACATGGCTTAAATGTTCATGTGTTCCTCTCAAAACACGCACTATAGTGTATGTGTAATATACGTACATGAAAAATATGCGCTTGGAAGTTGGAGTCTACTAAAGTAGTAGCCAAGCACGATCTCCTGGAGAAGTAGCCCGGAACACTGAGCATATGTATTTTAAACATTCAACTCAAAGCCCGATCCGATATGTGCCCAACTGAACCAAACTCTATACTCTTCAGCCCTCATCACCTCCAATTAATTCAACCTGCCTTAGGATAAAGTCGAAATTATTTGGGTTCACAATGTGGATACAATGGTACCTGGTCGCCTGGTTGTGAGGGTGTGACAGGGGCGGCTGGAGGCGACTGAGAGTGGCTGGACGCGAGGGGGCGACAAGTGGGGACCACGGGGTCGAGTGGGGGCAACAGGGGCGACTGGGGGCGACGGGGGATGGCTGGTTGCGATAGGGTGACTTGGGGCGACTGTGGGAGACGGGGGCTGACTGGCGGCGAGGGGGGCGATTGGGGGCGAGTGAGGGCAACAGGGGATGGCTGGTTGCAACGGGGTGCCGGGGGCGGCTGGGAGGTTGGGGTTGAGGGAGGAAGGGAGGGTGAGAGGAAAGAACGCTGGCTAGGGGTGGAATGGAGGGAGGGGTCTAATGGGCGAGCAGGGCCACTGGAAGGGAATTGTGAAGATAGTGCGGAACTGAGCAAGAGGGATATGTGATGAAGTAAGAGAAAATGAAGCGGAGGGCAGGAGCAATGGAGAAAGGGAGGGACATGCATAGTGACATGGAAGGGATGGAGGGAAGGTATGGTAGCAATGGGATGTGTGAGAGAATTAGGGGTGAAATAATTAGAGAGGATGGAGAGAAGGATGGGACAAGGGAGAGAGGAATGAAGGGATGGTTTTGTAGTAGTCGTACACACTCTAGCACAATATATCGCCGGAGCAAGCGAAAAGCTTGCTAGGCCATAGCTTAGTTTTCTTCCTGGGGACCCCGATTGTCCTTCCGTCACGCTTGCGGTTACTGTCCATAATGGAAACTTATGTCAACGGTCAGTGAAATGGTATGACAGCCTGTTTGTACATGTGAGGTCGCCGGTTCGAATCTTGCCATTTCCGACTTTTTCATTATTTTTTTTTGTTAATTGAAATGTGCCTTAGAGCCTGAAATAGTTTTAATTCGACATGGCATCCATTGGTGTCAGCCTGTCAGGTTTATGTATGAGCGGCCATGCATTGCATGTTTGTCTCTCCCACAACACAGCCAAATTCTGCCTCTCCCACAACTCAGCCATATTTGCAAGCAAGACAGAATATCTGGCACGAGCAATTAGACAGACGACGTAAAATGCATGTGTGAAATTTGGGCTCTTGTCAAAATCGGTTCACTCTGCTGTCGTATTATCCATTTGGATAGTACGACGGGAAGAGCGGTCGCGAAAGTTGACGGAATTTCATAAAAACTTTGAGTCGTTTTCTATCCATAATTAGGCATATTGTAATGTATATTGTATGTTTTAAATGAGCGGCCATGTATTGCTTGTTTGTTGCTCGCACAACACAGCCAAATATGCAAGCCAGTCAGGATTTCTGGGCACGAGCAATAACACAGACGATGTGAAATGCGTGTGCAAATTATCGCCTGCTTGTCAAAATTGGTTCATTCTGCTGTCGTATTATCCATTTGGATAGTACGACGGGAAGAGCGGTCGCGATGGGTGACGGAATTTCGTGAAAATTTTGAGTCGTTTTAGCATCCATTATTAGCCAATTTTAAATGTATCTTTTGTGCTTTGTTGTTTTATATAAGCGGCCATGCATTGCTTGTTTGTTGCTCGCACAACACAGCCAAATGTGCAAGCCAGACAGGATTTCTGGGCACAAGCAATAACACAGACGATGTAAATGTGTTTGCACAAATTTCGTCTCTTTGTCAAAATCGGTTCATTCTGCTGTCGTATTATCCATTTGGATAGTACGACAGGAAGAGCGGTCGCGAAAGGTGACGGAATTCCGTGAAAATTTCGAGTCATTTTAGCATCCATTATTAGCCAATTTTAAATGTATCTTTTGTGCTTTGTTGTTTTATATGAGCGGCCATGTTGTTCGCAAAACACAGCCAAATATGCAAGCCAGACAGGATTTCTGGGCACGAGCAATAACACAGACGATGTGAAATGCGTGTGCAAATTATCGCCTGCTTGTCAAAATCGGTTCATTCTGCTGTCGTATTATCCATTTGGATAGTACAACGGGAAGAGCGGTCGCGATGGGTGACGGAATTTCGTGAAAATTTTGAGTCGTTTTAGCATCCATTATTAGCCAATTTTAAATGTATCTTTTGTGCTTTGTTGTTTTATATGAGCGACCATGTTGTTCGCAAAACACAGCCAAATATGCAAGCCAGTCAGGATTTCTGGGCACGAGCAATAACACAGACGATGTGAAATGCGTGTGCAAATTATCGCCTGCTTGTCAAAATCGGTTCATTCTGCTGTCGTATTATCCATTTGGATAGTCCGACGGGAAGAGCGGTCGCGATGGGTGACAGAATTTCGTGAAAATTTTGAGTCGTTTTAGCATCCATTATTAGCCAATTTTAAACGTATCTTTTGTGCTTTGTTGTTTTATATAAGCGGCCATGCATTGCTTGTTTGTTGCTCGCACAACACAGCCAAATGTGCAAGCCAGACAGGATTTCTGGGCACAAGCAATAACACAGACGATGTAAATGTGTTTGCACAAATTTCGTCTCTTTGTCAAAATCGGTTCAATCTGCTGTCGTATTATCCATTTGGATAGTACGACAGGAAGAGTGCTCGCGACAGGTGACGGAATTTCGTTAAAATTTTGAGTCGTTTTAGCATCCATTATTAGCCAAATTGAAATGTATCTTTTGTGCTTTGTTGTTTTATATGAGCGGCCGTGTTTGTCTCTCCCACAACACAGCCAAATTTGCAAGAAGGACAGGATTTCTGGGCAAGAACAACAAGACAGACAAAATAAAAAATGAGCGTGCAAATTTTTGCCTGTTTGTCAGAATCGGTTCAATCTGCTGTCGTATTATCCATTTGGATACTACGACGGGAAGAGCGGTCGCGAAAGGTGACGGAATTTTGTGAAAATTTCATGTCATTTGCCATATATAATGTGCGTACACGAGTGTAGTATCTAACCCACAACATCATCCTAGAACCTACAACACATCCAATCTTCCATTGGGGCCACTCACGTTTAAGTGGACCGAATTGGAGAACGGATGAAGACCATATACGCACTCATCGATTCGCTCCCGTCCGGCCATTCGCGTTTAAATGGGTTTCCGGGAGGAATGTCTGAGGACACCGACGATGGGCCGGGACGGTCGACAAGATAATCAAGAGAATGTTGTGCACGTGTATCCAGAAAATAAGATTTGGTTCTGATTATTGTTAGATAGCTCGCCCTGCATAGACTCCAGTCTATTTCTTATAGTATGATTGCTCATTTTTTGTGTTAAGCCGTTCAGTTCACCTCATAATAGTTTTGCCGTAGTCAGTTGCAGAGACAAGGCATTTTCCCCAGTCGTTTTACTTACAGAGCTAACCGATGGGTTACCCCTCCAAAAGGATACCCGCCCACCCCAATAGCACCGCTACCCATGGGTTACCCACCCAGTACCCACCCATTACCCTCCCAACCAATGCCATAGGGACGGTGACGGAATTTTGTGAAAATTTCATGTCATTTGCCATATATAATGTGCGTACACGAGTGTAGTATCTAACCCACAACATCATCCTAGAACCTACAACACATCCAATCTTCCATTGGGGCCACTCGCGTTTAAGTGGACCGAATTGGAGAACGGATGAAGACCATATACGCACTCATCGATTCACTCCTGTCCGGCCATTCGCGTTTAAATGGGTTTCCAGGAGGAATGTCTGAGGACACCGACGATGGGCCGGGACGGTCGACAAGATAAAGTATAAAATCGTTAACTGTATCTCCTACCTGAAGATGTTGCTGTGCCTTGGGGCTGATGAAGGGAAGGAATATGCCACAGATGACCACAGGCATAAAACCCCTTGACATTAGGTCTGCCTGGGGAAGACAGTGATCATGGCAGAAAGGAGGGGGCTTACTCGCATGCTAGGTCTGAACAGCTGGCTGTGACTGATGGTGGGTCTAGGATTTATGTGGTGTGTCCATATGGGTGTACTGATCTGTGTGTGCCAGCTGGTCTGTGCCATAAACATGCGTATAGGAGAACAGAAGACTGCTGCAAGTATCAGTGCCCAATAAAATGTGATTGGCATAACACCCCAAACTAAAGTTCCCAGTGTAACTTACCTGTACTGCAGATCCACCACCTCAGTCCTGCCCAGAGCTGATGAATAAGGGAAGGAATATGCCACAGATGACCACAGGCATAAAACCTCTTGACATTAGGTCTGCCTGGGGGAGACAGTGATCATGGCAGAAAGGAAGGGGCCTACTCACAGGCTAGGCCTGAACAGCTGGCTGTGACTGATGGTGGGTCTATGTGGTGGGTCCCTATGGCTGTACTGATCTGTGTGTGCCAGCTGGTCTGTGCCATAAACATGCCAATAGGACAACAGAAGACTGCTGCAAGTATCAGTACCCAATAAAATATGATTGGCATAACACCCCAAAGTAAAGTTCCCAGTGTAACTAACCTGTACTGCCGATCCACCACCTCAGTCCCTGAAGATCTTGCTGTGCCTTGGGGTGTCCAGAGCCGATGTCTCTTGCACAATACATAGTGTAAAGGTGACATGCATGCAGTGCATAATGGTGAGGAATATAACTATATAGCAAGGCTAAATCATATATAATGTGCGCACACGAGTATAGTATCTAACCCACAACATCATCCTAGAACCTACAACACATCCAATCTTCCATTGGGGCCACTCGCGTTTAAGTGGACCGAATTGGAGAACGGATGAAGACCATATACGCACTCATCGATTCACTCCTGTCCGGCCATTCGCGTTTAAATGGGTTTCCAGGAGGAATGTCTGAGGACACCGACGATGGGCCGGGACGGTCGACAAGATAAAGTATAAAATCGTTAACTGTATCTCCTACCTGAAGATGTTGCTGTGCCTTGGGGCTGATGAAGGGAAGGAATATGCCACAGATGACCACAGGCATAAAACCCCTTGACATTAGGTCTGCCTGGGGAAGACAGTGATCATGGCAGAAAGGAGGGGGCTTACTCGCATGCTAGGTCTGAACAGCTGGCTGTGACTGATGGTGGGTCTAGGATTTATGTGGTGTGTCCATATGGGTGTACTGATCTGTGTGTGCCAGCTGGTCTGTGCCATAAACATGCGTATAGGAGAACAGAAGACTGCTGCAAGTATCAGTGCCCAATAAAATGTGATTGGCATAACACCCCAAACTAAAGTTCCCAGTGTAACTTACCTGTACTGCAGATCCACCACCTCAGTCCTGCCCAGAGCTGATGAATAAGGGAAGGAATATGCCACAGATGACCACAGGCATAAAACCTCTTGACATTAGGTCTGCCTGGGGGAGACAGTGATCATGGCAGAAAGGAAGGGGCCTACTCACAGGCTAGGCCTGAACAGCTGGCTGTGACTGATGGTGGGTCTATGTGGTGGGTCCCTATGGCTGTACTGATCTGTGTGTGCCAGCTGGTCTGTGCCATAAACATGCCAATAGGACAACAGAAGACTGCTGCAAGTATCAGTACCCAATAAAATATGATTGGCATAACACCCCAAAGTAAAGTTCCCAGTGTAACTAACCTGTACTGCCGATCCACCACCTCAGTCCCTGAAGATCTTGCTGTGCCTTGGGGTGTCCAGAGCCGATGTCTCTTGCACAATACATAGTGTAAAGGTGACATGCATGCAGTGCATAATGGTGAGGAATATAACTATATAGCAAGGCTAAATCATATATAATGTGCGCACACGAGTATAGTATCTAACCCACAACATCATCCTAGAACCTACAACACATCCAATCTTCCATTGGGGCCACTCGCGTTTAAGTGGACCGAATTAGAGAACGGATGAAGACCATATACGCACTCATCGATTCACTCCCGTCCGGCCATTCGCGTTTAAATGGGTTTCGGGGAGGAATGTCTGAGGACACCGACACCAGGCCGGGACGGTCGACAAGGAAAAATATTAAACTCGTTAACTTACCTGTATCTGCTTACCTGAAGATATTGCACTGCCTTGGCGTGGTGTCCAGAGCTGATGAGACAAGAGACTAGAGAGTCAGTTTGAGACGAGAGTCAGTTTGCTGCGTGGCGGAGAATAGGAGCGGGAGCTTGCATGGATGTCGTGCCATCACTAGCATGCATAAAACACACGAGACATACATGTGATGAACGAAGTCGTGATGGCAGTAGTACAGCACGACATCAGGAACAAACGACTGCAGCACGACAGGATGGCCGCACACTGAGACAGCGGCAAGACGTCAGCAAAGCAAGGCAACAACATGGCAAGGCGACGGTTTGCCCCCGTCACCCCTCCCCCATGCCCCCGTCAGTCATCCTCTCCCCTCCTCAGCCCTCCTGCCTTAAGGATGCACCATATCCCCCCACCTCCGCCACCCCTTCCCCCGCCTCCGCCACCCCTTCCCCACCGTTGATTGCCCCTTCCCCCTTGCTTCCGTCAGCCCTCCCCCCTTGCCTCCGTCACCCCTTCATCCCACTGTGGCCCTACGCCAGCCTCCACAACTTACCCTTGGTGTCGTCGCTTCAACTTCGTAGCCAGTGTCCATGCAGACTCCTACATGTAGCTGGTGAGCCACGGCTCAGGACCTGTGGCAGCAGACTAGACACGCAAGCAAGGCAGCAGACGTTAGGTGCAGTACAGACATGGTAAGAACACACAAGGATCAGCAATAAACAGGCACATTCCTAGCAGAAAAGGAGCGGGCGCTTGCACGGATGTCGTGCCATCACTAACATGTGGAAAACACACGAGACATACATGTAATGAACGAAGTCGTGATGGTGGCAGTACAGCACGACATCAGGAACGGATGCACCATATCCCCCTGCCTCCACCGCCCTTCCCCCTGCTTCGGCCGCCCCTTCCCCCCCACTCCATCGCCCCTCCCCCCGCCTCCACCGCCCCTTTTGCACCCTCCTCTGCCCCTCCCCCTGCCTCCGCCGCCCCTTCCCCCGCCTCTGCCTCCACAGCCCCTTCTCCACCCTCCACCCTTCTGTCGGCCCCCCCTTCCGTCGCACCTGCCACGACTGTGGCACAGAACGACGGCGGCACAACATGTGATGGTGGCACAGCGGGATGGCGGCAACAAATAATGGTGGCACTGCGTGCGTGAAGACTGCTGCACTGCCCCTCCTAACGTCCGTCCGCACCAGTATGCCACTACCAACCCTTCGTCTTTTGCACGCACACACACACACACACACACACACACCATTTAATGCGGTACCTCCCTACCTACGTCGCACCACCCGTCCCCACCTCCAACAACCACCACCAACCCGCACCTCCCTGCACAAACCAGCCCCAAAGAAACACCCACCTGCGCAATGGCGCCTTAATTGCAGTCCTGGGCAAGCCCCCAGTCGACAGAAACTCGCTGCTGCCAGGAAAGTCATGAGCTGATTAGCGCACCTGGGAGTAGGAACACGTACGAAGACATGAGCCATGACAACAAGAACCAAACAGAATGTCTATTTCGCGCAATACATGATCTGCAACATGAAGATCCCAGCAAGATCAACCCATTTTCACTGCCCGATTTTATCCCGCCGCCGATCACCAGTAATCGCCGCTGATCGCGCTGATCACCGCGCCAATCACCACCGCCTATCCTTCTCCCTCTCCGTCGCCACTCGCAACATCCTGTCATGACTTACTATTGTGATTACATCGCAATTATTGCTTCTCGCCGTGCCAGGTAGAGGAGCACCGACTTGTCCGCCTGCATCGTTGCTTGTAGGAACGCATCCTGTGCGGATAAAGACCGTGGATTTCTTAATAAAAGAGGAAATATAGCTACAAAACAAAATCTTTCGCGCCTTGCTATTGGAAAGTGATCCTACGATGCGAAAATGGACTAGCTCTACACAACAGAGATCGGAATAAAGTAATGAGCTAAACTTCTAAGTAAATTAACTTAAAAAAACTAGGTAAGTGCTATAGGTGTTACATCGCATGGCGTGATGTGCTGTGGTACACGCCTGCTCGGTTCATACGGCAGTTTAACAGAATTCGAAAGTTTAACTAACCTCCTGTATTTACTACTGTTTTGTAACGGGTTGTTGTGATATATTACTATATTATTATATGATTATATTAATATATTACTATTACTGTAAACAAAAGTATTAGCACGAAAGTTCGCCCCACAATGGAGCCAAGTTTGTGTCCGCTGAGCTGGTGCTCTCATAGGATACAGGGGCGCGAGGTTATTCATTGCATGGTTTCGGATTTAGGTACTGGAGGATAACTTCGTTTGCAGTCGTGCGTTTTCCTGGGCGGGATGTCCTCGTGGCTACGTCGCCACTGAAACATTTTGCGATTTGTATGGCATGCTGCGGTTGGTTCATTTCCAGTATCACGGCGCGGAGCCGCTTACGAATAAAATGATACCGTGCTCAGGGGGTGTCGCGGATACCATTCGTCAGCAAAGCAGTGAGAGCTGCATTGCCATGGGACCCATCGTGTGTCTACAGGTGCTCACAAGTATCGAGCCGGCTGCGTCCCACATCGTGTTGCCGGTTGCTTGCGCCAGCACTGTGCACACGCCTGCGGAGAGATCCGGCCGCGCGGTAAGGTCTAGAGTTCAGGTCTGACGGCAAGGGTGAACGTGGCCTATGCTAAACGTGGCACGTAGGAGTGAAAGGTGTGAGCCAGGAGGCATGACGAATCGAGCACGCGGCAGGAAGGCAGGCAGGCTTTAGGATTCTGTGGACAGTGGAGGTGACTGGGGCCTTGTCGTGTTCGATAAGTTCCCGTGCCAGAAACCGTGGCATTGCTTATTGAGAACACACTCTAGGGGTTGACGAACAGTTGTGATCAGGAAACCAGGTCTGATGGTTGCAAGATCCCATTGGCATGCCATAAACCGTCACTTCCCATTCCTCCATCCCTCGCACCCTTTCCCTCACTCACCCGCAATGATCAATCCGAGCACCGCCCCTCCGTCCTCCATCATGACGGCCACCGTGGTGGGGTCCATGCCGCTGCAGATGTACTGCAACAGCCCCATGCGGCGGGCCGTGGCGGCCCCCACCACCACCCAGCTGGCCACCCACAACGAGTAGCCCTCGAGCAGTCCCGAAAGCAATAGCACTGTTCAGTCAGCAGAGGTGAGAATGGCAGCGGATGCGGATGCGGGAATGATATTGGGATGCACGCACGGAATTATGAAGGCTAAGGAACGAGGGGCGAGGTGAAAGGTTTCAGGCAGGCCAATACTTCGTTACTATGCTGGTAGGAAGGGTGGGTTGGGAAAGGCAAGTAAATGGGACCTATAACCCACAGGCCGCACCCGCTGCCTCCCTCAATATCCCGCGTGCCTATGACTCAAGGCACCGCCTAGTAGTGCTGGCACCGGGGGTGGCGCCACTGCCGTCTCCAAGCGTGTCGCCTCTGTCGCCACCGCCAGTGCCGCTAGCGTGCAGGGCAGCGGCGGCGCAGCGGATGTTGTTGATTTGCGGGCTGCTGAGCTGAGCAGCCCTGTGATGGTGGAGGTGCTGGCAGCGGTTCGGAAGCAGGCGGGGCATGACGGCTGGGTGGGGCTTCAGTGTTACCTCATACACGTATCCACGCTGCATGGTAGGGAGGTGGTGCTGGGGGGCAATGGTCCATGCCTTGATCGGCCGCCAAGCAATCCGATAAGGCTGCATTGCTGCGGTACAGCAATTAGCTGTAATCCGAACCTTTGTGTTACACAGCTACACCTCAGCAGCTGCGGCAGGCCCTATGCACTTCTATATATACCTATCCCGTTTCGCACCTGTGTTCCCTCCCCCTTCTCCCTTCACGGGGGCCACGTTACTTGTGACACAAAGCACCACATTGATTATACCACCGGCGTGGATCTTAGCCACCTGGAAGTTATCCGGCCGCAATTTATGCAAGATGTCGCCGTGCCACGTTGCATGCGCAATACACCCCCTACCTAACCACCACCACTGCCGCCGCGGGCGCAGCCTGCCTATCACACGCGCCACCCTGCGATTCCCACCCCGCAGCCCGTGGTCTGTGCTTATTTGCCATGCTGTCTGCGGGAAATCTGTTTGGTGATGGTGGCATCGCGTTATGCAGCCAGCATTAGGTAGCAGATCAGCAAGCAAGTTAACTACTGCGTTACCAATGGCAGGGCCCAGTGATCGAGCCCGTTGTCTTCATATCTACATACATTTACCGTATGAGGCCATTCTCCATTTCTCCGCTGTGTTGGGAGTCCAGGTGCGGCTGATGGCTGCTGAGCAGGTGTTGTCAGTTGCACAAGCAGTGGCGCTCTCTCTCTGCAGCCATGTCGATGATCGGCTTGCTGAGAATCTGAAGGTCTGTTGGATAAAAAGGGTTAAAACCCTAGCGAGATACAGGGATGTACGGAATGTACGGATGGCATATCAAAGCCTGATTGGGGGCTGCGTGGGTATTATGAGCGAGGGATGCACGTACTTGAAGATAGGCGACTGGAACAAAGTTCGTATGATAGTCTTATGGGCCTTACGTGTGGGCACACCCCCATACACACCACGCACGTGTCCTCTTGCAATTATTTAATACTTCGCAGTGCCTCCCGGTAGGTATAAATGTGTCGTAGGTGTAATAGAAGATTTGATACGGAGTCAACGATGGTTGGTTTGAGGAAGCAAGTAACCCGCTGTCGACCCCCACCTGCCTCCCCGCCATGATCCCCCTGTCAGCACAAGAGTCCTCCGCCTCTACCCCTATGTCCCCCTCTCCCTCATCCCATCGAGGATCTACCCAGATAGCGCCCACACCTGCTTTCATCCCCCCCCCAAATACGGCCATTGCCCTCCTCCTCAACACTTGCATGCATGTGTTTAACATTATTGTGGCCTCCTCAAATAAAGGTCACATGTCAGAGGGCGGGCAGGAGTCGAACCTGCTGCCCCAAGAGGGGTATTTCCACACCGCCTCACTGGTGTAAAATCCCAAGACTTAAATTGCCTGTACATGTCGATCCACACACAAACACTCGTGTAGCCTCTTGCCTAATATTGCCATGGCTACAAAAGTGCTATCAGAAAAAAGCAGGATGGTGTTAGTGTTGTGCAATTTACCATCGCATTACTTATAACAGTCCTAGCGAACCTGATCCAGCATTACCAAGTGGGGAGCATCAGATTGAGATCACAATGACTGCAAAGGAGGGAACAAACATGGCTAAGTGGAAGTCCTGCCTTTCCCCAGCTGGGGGCCCGAGGAAGGGGGAAATAGAAGAGGGTTCGACTCAGTGACTGCAGCGATGGACGAATCCGACTCAAAAGCGGAAGCTTGAGCTGACCCACTGAGCCTGAGCGAGCAGTCTACACACCGAATGTAGGAATATCAAATGATCATGCAATCTATTATTTACCTTAAGGATAGACGTGCGGAAACACTCTGCAACAAAGAAAGCTGAGCTGCTGGCTTCGTAGGCTTCAAAGCACCACGAAATCAGCAACCTACAAATTAGGATACACAGAGTAATTACTGTGACCGTGCTGAATGATGCGTAAGTTTAAGAGTCTGGGTGACTTCCTTTTTGCAGACGGTCCGACTAATCAGGTGGGACCTGCGTGGTGCAGGCTTTATCGTGGCTGCAGTACCAGACGAGGACTTCATTTAGGAAGCATGCATGGAACGTCTTCGTCCCACTTGCATCTGCCCATCCCTCGACCTTTTCCGTACATATACCTGATGGCCCAGTACCTCGTGGTTATGCTGGGAAAATGTTTGCACGGGGTCAATGCTCTTATTACGAATACACTCATGTTATGCTGTTGACTTTATTCATGTGTCATTGGCTTCCCCTGGATGGGACCTACACGAACCTATACGTAAGTTATATCAATGTGCTCCCCGCAGGTCGTACCAGCAGACTGCTGCCACCCGCTTGTAGGTCTCATGGATCCTCCCAAGGATTTGTGTGTCGGGTGTGATTTGTGTGTCAGGTGACCCTAAGTCAACCCGCAGACAATCTGTGTGAACGTGTCGCCCCCACCCTTTCCTTATCCGTCCAGTACGATTGCATGTGCCATGCTGTATATTTGGCTCTGGTGTTTGTTAGATGGTCGGCAGCAGATATGTGGATTTTCGTTGCATACATACACATTCGATGCTATCAAGGCATGGCGGCAATGAAGGGCTCCTGTAGTAGTCATAGACGTACAACACACACTATCTTAATATAAGGTGCAAGAAGCACCCTCATCAACATCACGTTAGGCCTTTGCCGCAATCAACTACTACATTTGATAGCAAGACTGGATGTCACTGATGGACCCTAAGGTCCTCAATTCGTTCCCGGCAAGTCACAACTGTCGTGAACGAAGTGGTAATGTGACATGATCTCATCATGACCTGCAGCAGTAGGAATTATAGTTGGTATTAAGAATGGGGTCTGGTGCTTGAAAAACCTGAGAGTGCTATGATGCATGATAAGGTGAGGCTTGGGTGGACACAAAACCCCCATGGTCAGGGTTGAAGATGGCAAGCACTTGTGACAGGGAACTTGGTGCCCGAGATGTGCCTTCCAGAAGGGGGAGATTGTAGTAGTCATAGATGTACGGATACACACTATCACAATGTAAGGTGCAAGAAGCACCCTGTCAACATCTTCAGAGGCCTTTGCGGCAATCAACTACTACAGCTCCTGGCCAGCACATAAGCAATGCCGCCCTGCCTTATTGCACCCTGGGGTGGAAGTACCTACATTTATAAAGCAATAAGCAGACCTATACACACCCAGCAGCCAATCGGCCATGGTTACAGGGATAGATATTTTGAAAATGTGATTGGTATAACACCCCAAATCATACAGCTGCAGAAGGCCACAGGCATGGAAATCCTTTAAATTAGGTCTGTCTGAGGGAGTAAATGATTATTGCACAAAGGAGGTGGCTAATTCGTAAGGTCTGAACAGCTGGCTGTTGACTGATGGTGGGTCCATATGGGTGTACTGACCTGTGTGTGCCAGCTGTTCTGTGCCACAAATATGCCAATAGGAGAACAGAAGACTACTGCAAGATTCAGTACCTGTAGTTGCCGTACACACTCTAGCACAATATACATGTGCAGATACACGCCATCAGCATCTCGAGAGGCCTTTGCGGCTCTCAACTACTACAGTACCTAAATAAACGTGATTGGGATAACACCCCAAAATAAAGTTCCCCTTGTAACTGACCTGTATCTGCAGATCCACCACCTCAGTCCCTGGAGATATTGCAGTGCCTTGGGGTGTCCAGAGCTCAAGGATAGAATTGATAGACCACATGCATGGAAAGTATACCTAAGTAAACCTGGCAAAGGACCTTCCTCACAAGGTCTGAATATGGACTGATGGTGGGTCTATAAGGGTGTTTAAATGTGTGTGTTTCAGTCTGTGCCTAAACATCTTTAAATGAGTGAACTGGACGTGACTGTGTGTCTGTGCCTGCCAGTAGCACATCTACATATTAAAGGCAATGAATTGCGACGGCGCCTTTGCGAGGAAATGCTCGCAACCTTGTGGAAACTTATGTCAACGGTCAGTGAAATGGTATGACAGCCTGTTTGTACATGTGAGGTCGCCGGTTCGAATCTTGCCATTTCCGACTTTTTTCATTATTTTTTTTTTGTTAATTGAAATGTGCCTTAGAGCCTGAAATAGTTTTCATTCGACATGGCATCCATTGGTGTCAGCCTGTCAGGTTTATGTATGAGCGGCCATGCATTGCATGTTTGTCTCTCCCACAACACAGCCAAATTCTGCCTCTCCCACAACTCAGCCATATTTGCAAGCAAGACAGAATATCTGGCACGAGCAATTAGACAGACGACGTAAAATGCATGTGTGAAATTTGGGCTCTTGTCAAAATCGGTTCACTCTGCTGTCGTATTATCCATTTGGATAGTACGACGGGAAGAGCGGTCGCGAAAGGTGACGGAATTTCATAAAAACTTTGAGTCGTTTTCTATCCATAAATAGGCATATTGTAATGTATATTGTATGTTTTAAATGAGCGGCCATGTATTGCTTGTTTGTTGCTCGCACAACACAGCCAAATATGCAAGCCAGTCAGGATTTCTGGGCACGAGCAATAACACAGACGATGTGAAATGCGTGTGCAAATTATCGCCTGCTTGTCAAAATTGGTTCATTCTGCTGTCGTATTATCCATTTGGATAGTACGACGGGAAGAGCGGTCGCGATGGGTGACGGAATTTCGTTAAAATTTTGAGTCGTTTTAGCATCCATTATTAGCCAAATTGAAATGTATCTTTTGTGCTTTGTTGTTTTATATGAGCGACCATGTTGTTCGCAAAACACAGCCAAGTATGCAAGCCAGACAGGATTTCTGGGCACGAGCAATAACACAGACGATGTGAAATGCGTGTGCAAATTATCGCCTGCTTGTCAAAATCGGTTCATTCTGCTGTCGTATTATCCATTTGGATAGTACGACGGGAAGAGTGGTCGCGATGGGTGACGGAATTTTGTTAAAATTTTGAGTCGTTTTAGCATCCATTATTAGCCAATTTTAAATGTATCTTTTGTGCTTTGTTGTTTTATATAAGCGGCCATGCATTGCTTGTTTGTTGCTCGCACAACACAGCCAAATGTGCAAGCCAGACAGGATTCTGGGCACAAGCAATAACACAGACGATGTAAATGTGTTTGCACAAATTTCGTCTCTTTGTCAAAATCGGTTCATTCTGCTGTCGTATTATCCATTTGGATAGTACGACAGGAAGAGCGGTCGCGACAGGTGACGGAATTTTGTTAAAATTTTGAGTCGTTTTAGCATCCATTATTAGCCAAATTGAAATGTATCTTTTGTGCTTTGTTGTTTTATATGAGCGGCCGTGTTTGTCTCTCCCACAACACAGCCAAATTTGCAAGAAGGACAGGATTTCTGGGCAAGAACAACAAGACAGACAAAATAAAAAATGAGCGTGCAAATTTTTGCCTGTTTGTGAGAATCGGTTCAATCTGCTGTCGTATTATCCATTTGGATACGACGACGGGAAGAGCGGTCGCGAAAGGTGACGGAATTTTGTGAAAATTTCGAATCGTTTGCCATATATAATGTACTCACACGAGTGTAGTATCTAACCCACAACATCATCCTAGAACCTACAACACATCCAATCTTCCATTGGGGCCACTCGCGTTTAAGTGGACCGAATTGGAGAACGGATGAAGACCATATACGCACTCATCGATTCACTCCCGTCCGGCCATTCGCGTTTAAATGGGTTTCCGGGAGGAATGTCTGAGGACACCGACGATGGGCCGGGACGGTCGACAAGATAATCAAGAGAATGTTGTGCACGTGTATCCAGAAAATAAGATTTGGTTATCATTATTGTTAGATAGCTCGCCCTGCATAGACTCCAGTCTATTTCTTATAGTATGATTGCTCATTTTTTGTGTTAAGCCGTTCAGTTCACCTCATAATAGTTTTGCCGTAGTCAGTTGCAGAGACAAGGCATTTTCCCCAGTCGTTTTACTTACAGAGCTAACCGATGGGTTACCCCTCCAAAAGGATACCCGCCCACCCCAATAGCACCGCTACCCATGGGTTACCCACCCAGTACCCACCCATTACCCTCCCAACCAATGCCATAGGGACGGTGACGGAATTTTGTGAAAATTTCATGTCATTTGCCATATATAATGTGCGTACACGAGTGTAGTATCTAACCCACAACATCATCCTAGAACCTACAACACATCCAATCTTCCATTGGGGCCACTCGCGTTTAAGTGGACCGAATTGGAGAACGGATGAAGACCATATACGCACTCATCGATTCACTCCCGTCCGGCCATTCGCGTTTAAATGGGTTTCCGGGAGGAATGTCTGAGGACACCGACGATGGGCCGGGACGGTCGACAAGATAATCAAGAGAATGTTGTGCACGTGTATCCAGAAAATAAGATTTGGTTATCATTATTGTTAGATAGCTCGCCCTGCATAGACTCCAGTCTATTTCTTATAGTATGATTGCTCATTTTTTGTGTTAAGCCGTTCAGTTCACCTCATGATAGTTTTGCCGTAGTCAGTTGCAGAGACAAGGCATTTTCCCCAGTCGTTTTACTTACAGAGCTAACCGATGGGTTACCCCTCCAAAAGGATACCCGCCCACCCCAATAGCACCGCTACCCATGGGTTACCCACCCAGTACCCACCCATTACCCTCCCAACCAATGCCATAGGGACGGTGACGGAATTTTGTGAAAATTTCATGTCATTTGCCATATATAATGTGCGTACACGAGTGTAGTATCTAACCCACAACATCATCCTAGAACCTACAACACATCCAATCTTCCATTGGGGCCACTCGCGTTTAAGTGGACCGAATTGGAGAACGGATGAAGACCATATACGCACTCATCGATTCACTCCCGTCCGGCCATTCGCGTTTAAATGGGTTTCCGGGAGGAATGTCTGAGGACACCGACGATGGGCCGGGACGGTCGACAAGATAATCAAGAGAATGTTGTGCACGTGTATCCAGAAAATAAGATTTGGTTATCATTATTGTTAGATAGCTCGCCCTGCATAGACTCCAGTCTATTTCTTATAGTATGATTGCTCATTTTTTGTGTTAAGCCGTTCAGTTCACCTCATGATAGTTTTGCCGTAGTCAGTTGCAGAGACAAGGCATTTTCCCCAGTCGTTTTACTTACAGAGCTAACCGATGGGTTACCCCTCCAAAAGGATACCCGCCCACCCCAATAGCACCGCTACCCATGGGTTACCCACCCAGTACCCACCCATTACCCTCCCAACCAATGCCATAGGGACGGTGACGGAATTTTGTGAAAATTTCATGTCATTTGCCATATATAATGTGCGTACACGAGTGTAGTATCTAACCCACAACATCATCCTAGAACCTACAACACATCCAATCTTCCATTGGGGCCACTCGCGTTTAAGTGGACCGAATTGGAGAACGGATGAAGACCATATACGCACTCATCGATTCACTCCCGTCCGGCCATTCGCGTTTAAATGGGTTTCCGGGAGGAATGTCTGAGGACACCGACGATGGGCCGGGACGGTCGACAAGATAATCAAGAGAATGTTGTGCACGTGTATCCAGAAAATAAGATTTGGTTATCATTATTGTTAGATAGCTCGCCCTGCATAGACTCCAGTCTATTTCTTATAGTATGATTGCTCATTTTTTGTGTTAAGCCGTTCAGTTCACCTCATGATAGTTTTGCCGTAGTCAGTTGCAGAGACAAGGCATTTTCCCCAGTCGTTTTACTTACAGAGCTAACCGATGGGTTACCCCTCCAAAAGGATACCCGCCCACCCCAATAGCACCGCTACCCATGGGTTACCCACCCAGTACCCACCCATTACCCTCCCAACCAATGCCATAGGGACGGTGACGGAATTTTGTGAAAATTTCATGTCATTTGCCATATATAATGTGCGTACACGAGTGTAGTATCTAACCCACAACATCATCCTAGAACCTACAACACATCCAATCTTCCATTGGGGCCACTCGCGTTTAAGTGGACCGAATTGGAGAACGGATGAAGACCATATACGCACTCATCGATTCACTCCCGTCCGGCCATTCGCGTTTAAATGGGTTTCCGGGAGGAATGTCTGAGGACACCGACGATGGGCCGAGACGGTCGACAAGATAATCAAGAGAATGTTGTGCACGTGTATCCAGAAAATAAGATTTGGTTATCATTATTGTTAGATAGCTCGCCCTGCATAGACTCCAGTCTATTTCTTATAGTATGATTGCTCATTTTTTGTGTTAAGCCGTTCAGTTCACCTCATGATAGTTTTGCCGTAGTCAGTTGCAGAGACAAGGCATTTTCCCCAGTCGTTTTACTTACAGAGCTAACCGATGGGTTACCCCTCCAAAAGGATACCCGCCCACCCCAATAGCACCGCTACCCATGGGTTACCCACCCATTACCCACCCATTACCCTCCCAACCAATGCCATAGGGACGGTGACGGAATTTTGTGAAAATTTCATGTCATTTGCCATATATAATGTGCGTACACGAGTGTAGTATCTAACCCACAACATCATCCTAGAACCTACAACACATCCAATCTTCCATTGGGGCCACTCGCGTTTAAGTGGACCGAATTGGAGAACGGATGAAGACCATATACGCACTCATCGATTCACTCCCGTCCGGCCATTCGCGTTTAAATGGGTTTCCGGGAGGAATGTCTGAGGACACCGACGATGGGCCGGGACGGTCGACAAGATAATCAAGAGAATGTTGTGCACGTGTATCCAGAAAATAAGATTTGGTTATCATTATTGTTAGATAGCTCGCCCTGCATAGACTCCAGTCTATTTCTTATAGTATGATTGCTCATTTTTTGTGTTAAGCCGTTCAGTTCACCTCATAATAGTTTTGCCGTAGTCAGTTGCAGAGACAAGGCATTTTCCCCAGTCGTTTTACTTACAGAGCTAACCGATGGGTTACCCCTCCAAAAGGATACCCGCCCACCCCAATAGCACCGCTACCCATGGGTTACCCACCCAGTACCCACCCATTACCCTCCCAACCAATGCCATAGGGACGGTGACGGAATTTTGTGAAAATTTCATGTCATTTGCCATATATAATGTGCGTACACGAGTGTAGTATCTAACCCACAACATCATCCTAGAACCTACAACACATCCAATCTTCCATTGGGGCCACTCGCGTTTAAGTGGACCGAATTGGAGAACGGATGAAGACCATATACGCACTCATCGATTCACTCCCGTCCGGCCATTCGCGTTTAAATGGGTTTCCGGGAGGAATGTCTGAGGACACCGACGATGGGCCGGGACGGTCGACAAGATAATCAAGAGAATGTTGTGCACGTGTATCCAGAAAATAAGATTTGGTTATCATTATTGTTAGATAGCTCGCCCTGCATAGACTCCAGTCTATTTCTTATAGTATGATTGCTCATTTTTTGTGTTAAGCCGTTCAGTTCACCTCATGATAGTTTTGCCGTAGTCAGTTGCAGAGACAAGGCATTTTCCCCAGTCGTTTTACTTACAGAGCTAACCGATGGGTTACCCCTCCAAAAGGATACCCGCCCACCCCAATAGCACCGCTACCCATGGGTTACCCACCCAGTACCCACCCATTACCCTCCCAACCAATGCCATAGGGACGGTGACGGAATTTTGTGAAAATTTCATGTCATTTGCCATATATAATGTGCGTACACGAGTGTAGTATCTAACCCACAACATCATCCTAGAACCTACAACACATCCAATCTTCCATTGGGGCCACTCGCGTTTAAGTGGACCGAATTGGAGAACGGATGAAGACCATATACGCACTCATCGATTCACTCCCGTCCGGCCATTCGCGTTTAAATGGGTTTCCGGGAGGAATGTCTGAGGACACCGACGATGGGCCGGGACGGTCGACAAGATAATCAAGAGAATGTTGTGCACGTGTATCCAGAAAATAAGATTTGGTTATCATTATTGTTAGATAGCTCGCCCTGCATAGACTCCAGTCTATTTCTTATAGTATGATTGCTCATTTTTTGTGTTAAGCCGTTCAGTTCACCTCATAATAGTTTTGCCGTAGTCAGTTGCAGAGACAAGGCATTTTCCCCAGTCGTTTTACTTACAGAGCTAACCGATGGGTTACCCCTCCAAAAGGATACCCGCCCACCCCAATAGCACCGCTACCCATGGGTTACCCACCCAGTACCCACCCATTACCCTCCCAACCAATGCCATAGGGACGGTGACGGAATTTTGTGAAAATTTCATGTCATTTGCCATATATAATGTGCGTACACGAGTGTAGTATCTAACCCACAACATCATCCTAGAACCTACAACACATCCAATCTTCCATTGGGGCCACTCGCGTTTAAGTGGACCGAATTGGAGAACGGATGAAGACCATATACGCACTCATCGATTCACTCCCGTCCGGCCATTCGCGTTTAAATGGGTTTCCGGGAGGAATGTCTGAGGACACCGACGATGGGCCGGGACGGTCGACAAGATAATCAAGAGAATGTTGTGCACGTGTATCCAGAAAATAAGATTTGGTTATCATTATTGTTAGATAGCTCGCCCTGCATAGACTCCAGTCTATTTCTTATAGTATGATTGCTCATTTTTTGTGTTAAGCCGTTCAGTTCACCTCATGATAGTTTTGCCGTAGTCAGTTGCAGAGACAAGGCATTTTCCCCAGTCGTTTTACTTACAGAGCTAACCGATGGGTTACCCCTCCAAAAGGATACCCGCCCACCCCAATAGCACCGCTACCCATGGGTTACCCACCCAGTACCCACCCATTACCCTCCCAACCAATGCCATAGGGACGGTGACGGAATTTTGTGAAAATTTCATGTCATTTGCCATATATAATGTGCGTACACGAGTGTAGTATCTAACCCACAACATCATCCTAGAACCTACAACACATCCAATCTTCCATTGGGGCCACTCGCGTTTAAGTGGACCGAATTGGAGAACGGATGAAGACCATATACGCACTCATCGATTCACTCCCGTCCGGCCATTCGCGTTTAAATGGGTTTCCGGGAGGAATGTCTGAGGACACCGACGATGGGCCGGGACGGTCGACAAGATAATCAAGAGAATGTTGTGCACGTGTATCCAGAAAATAAGATTTGGTTATCATTATTGTTAGATAGCTCGCCCTGCATAGACTCCAGTCTATTTCTTATAGTATGATTGCTCATTTTTTGTGTTAAGCCGTTCAGTTCACCTCATAATAGTTTTGCCGTAGTCAGTTGCAGAGACAAGGCATTTTCCCCAGTCGTTTTACTTACAGAGCTAACCGATGGGTTACCCCTCCAAAAGGATACCCGCCCACCCCAATAGCACCGCTACCCATGGGTTACCCACCCAGTACCCACCCATTACCCTCCCAACCAATGCCATAGGGACGGTGACGGAATTTTGTGAAAATTTCATGTCATTTGCCATATATAATGTGCGTACACGAGTGTAGTATCTAACCCACAACATCATCCTAGAACCTACAACACATCCAATCTTCCATTGGGGCACGAGCAATAAGACAGACGGCGTAAAATGCTTGTGGAAATTTTTGCGTCTTTGTAAAAATCGGTTACTTTCGCTGTCGTATTATCAATTTGGATAGTACGACGGGAAGACCGCTCGTGAAAGGTGACAACATTTCATAAAATTTTTGAATCGTTATTGCATCTGTGATCTGCCAAATTGTAATGTATCTTTTATGCTTTGTTGTTTTTTATGAGCGGTTGTGCATTGCATTTTGTTTCTCGCACATGACAGGCACCGTCCAAACGAACTTTGCAAGTCAGACAGGAATTCTGGGCACGAGCAATAAGACAGACGGCGTAAAATGCTTGTGGAAATTTTTGCGTCTTTGTAAAAATCGGTTACTTTCGCTGTCGTATTATCAATTTGGATAGTACGACGGGAAGACCGCTCGCGAAAGGTGACGACATTTCATAAAATTGTCGAATCGTTTTTGCATCTGTGATCTGCCAAATTGTAATGTATCTTTTGTGCTTTGTTGTTTTGTATGGGCGGCTGTGCATTGCAAGTTTTTACCTCGCACATCACAGGCACCGTCCAAATGAAATTTGCAAGCCAGACAGGATTTCTAGGCACGCACAATAAGACAGGCGATTTAAAATGCGTGCGCAAATTTTCGCCTCTTTGTAAGAATCGGTTACTTGTGCTGTAGTATTATTCATTTGGATAGTACGACAGGGAGAGTGCTCGCAAAACATGACAGAGTTTCATGAAAATATCTAGTCATTTTTTGCATCCATATTTGCCAGATTCTAATGTATCATTTGTGCTTTGTTCTTTTGTATGAGTGGCCATGCATTGCAGTGCATAATGGTGTAAATGTATATAGCTACTACATCAAGTAGAATGTGTGCACACAAGTATAGTATCTAACCCACAACATCATCCGAGAACCTACAACGCATCCGATCATCCATTGGGGCCACTCGCTATTAAGTGGACTTAATAGGAGAACGGATGAGGACCATTAACGCACTCATCGATTCACTCCAGTCCGACCATTCGCTATTAAATGGGCTTCGGGGAGGAATGTCTGAGGACACCGACACCAGGCCGGGACGGTCGACAAGGTATAAAATCGTTAACTTACCTGTATCTCCTTACCTGAAATGCTGCTGCCCCTTGGGGTCATGCCCAAAGCTGATGATTAAGGGAAGGAAAATAAAACAGCAGAAGGCCACAGGCATAGAACCCCTTGACATTAGGTCTGCCTGAGGGAGACAATGATCATGGCACAAAGGAGGGGGCTTACTCACAGGCTAGGTTGGAAGAGCTGGCTGTGACTGATGGTGGGTCTATGTGGTGGGTCCCTATGGCTGTACTGATCTCTATGTGCCAGCTGGACTGTGCCATAAACATGCCAATAGGACAACAGAAGACTGCTGCAAGTATCAGGACCCAATAAAATATGATTGGCATAACACCCCAAAGTAAAGTTCCCAGTGTAACTAACCTGTACTGCAGATCCACCACCTCAGTCCCTGAAGATCTTGCTGTGCCTTGGGGTGTCCAGAGCCGATGTCTCTTACACAATACATAGTGTAAAGGTGACATGCATGCAGTGCATAATGGTGACGAATATAACTATATAGCAAGGCTACATCATATATAATGTGCGCACACGAGTATAGTATCTAACCCACAACATCATCCGAGAACCTACAACGCATCCGATCATCCATTGGGGCCACGCGCTCTTACGTGGACTTAATAGGAGAACGGATGAAGACCATTAACGCACTCATCGATTCACTCCAGTCCGACCATTCGCTATTAAATGGGCTTCGGGGAGGAATGTCTGAGGACACCGACACCAGGCCGGGACGGTCGACAAGGAAAAATATTATCAAAAAGTGAAACTCGTTAACTTACCTGTATCTGCTTACCTGAAGATATTGCAGTGCCTTGGCATGGTGTCCAGAGCTGATGAGACAAGAGACTTTGAGACGAGAGTCAGTTTGCTGTGTGGCGGAGAGCTAAGGGGTGCAGCAGACATGTTTGAAAAGGTTTGTAAAGCAAGTTGAATTCAACAAGCAAGCACCAGTACATCGTTTCCCAGCAACTGTTTTGTTATGGAAGAATGAATCCCTAAGTCCAGACCAAATCAATACACATGGTAAACTTCGTTTGGAGCACATGGTACGGATGCTGGGAGGCTCCTATTGTTTTTCAGGCATTAGGGGAATCACTGCCAAGTCCAGATCAAGCCAAAAACACACGGAAACTTTGTTTGGGACATTAGGTTCAGATGCTGGGAGGCTCAGCATAATTGTCAGGCGTCAGGGGGAATCACTGCCAAGTCCACATCGCGCGAAAAACACACCAAAACTTTGTTTGGGACAGTTGGTTCGGACGGTGGGAGGCTCGGAATAATTGCCAGGCGTGGGGGGGAATCACTGTCAAGTCCAGATCGAGCCAAAAACACACGGAAAATTTGTTTAGCACAGTTGGCTCGGATGGTGGGAAGCTCAGAAGAATTGCCAGGTGTGGGGGGAATCACTGCCAAGTCCACATCAAGCCAAAAACACATGGCAATCTTTGTTTGAGACTGACTGGATGGATGGTGGGAGGCACGGAATAATTGCCAGGCGTCAGGGGGAATCACTAACTTGTCCATATCTGAGGAAAATACACATAGTTCACTATGATTATACCATTATTATGGCTCCTGGGAGGCTAGCAATAATTGTTAGGTGTTAGGAGAATCACTGCCATGTCGGCATCTATCCAAAAACACACAGCAAACTTCGTTTGTGGCAGATGGTATGGATGAAAGGTGTCGGGGCAATGACTGCCACATCCAGATCTAACATTATACACACACACTCAATGTGGGAAACATCATGGCACAACGAAGGCTTGCCTCCGTCGCCCTTCCCCCATGCCTCCGTCAGCCCTCCACCTGTCTCCGTCAGCCCTCCCCCCGGCTCCTCCACCCCTTCTCCACCCTCGATTACTCCTTCCCCCTTTGCCTCCATCACCCCTTCATCCCATTGCGGCCCTAAGCCAGCCCCCACAACTTACCATGGTGTCAGCCAGTGCCCATGCAGACTCCTACATGTAGCTGGTGTTGCCACGGCTCAGGACCTGTGGCAGCAGACAAGACATGCAAGCAAGGCAGCAGACGTTAGGTGCTGTACAGACAGGGAAAACACACACAAGGATAAGCGACAAACAGACACAAACCCAGCAGAATAGGAGCGGGGGCTTGCACGGATGTCATGCCATTACTAACACGCGGAAAACACACGAGACATACATGTGATGAAGTCCTGATGGCAGCAGTACAGCACGACATCAGGAACGAATGAAGGCAGCACGACAGGATAGCCGCACACTGAGACAGCGGCATCGCAAGACGGCAGCAAAGCAAGGCAACAACATGGCAAGACGACGGATTGCCCCCGTCACCCCTCCCCCATGCCTCCGTCATCCGTCCTCTCCCCTCCTCAGCCCTCCTGCCTTAAGGATGCACCATATCCCCCCACCTCCGCCACCCCTTCCCCAGCCTCCGCCGCCCCTTCTCCACCCTCGATTGCCCCTTCCCCCTTGCCTCCGTCAGCCCTCCCCCTTTGCCTCCGTCACCCCTTCATCCCATTGCGGCCCTAAGCCAGCCCCCACAACTTACCATTGGTGTTGTCGCTTCAAGTTCGTAGCCAGTGTCCATGCAGACTCCTACATGTAGCCGGTGTTGCCACAGCTCAGGACCTGTGGCAGCACACAAGACACGCAAGCAAGGCAGCAGACGTGAGTTGCTGTACAGACATGGTAAAAACACACAAGGAAAAGCAATAAACAGGCACAATCCGAGCAGAATAGGAGCGGGCACTTGCACAGATGTCGTGCCATCACTAACATGCGGAAAACACACGACAAATACATGTGATGAAGTCGTGATGGCGGCACTACAGCACGGCATCAGGAACGGATGCACCATATCCCCCCGCCTCTACCACCCGTTTCCCCCACCTCCGCCGCCCCTTCCCCCGCCTCTGCCGTCCCTTCCCCCGCCTCCGCCACCCCTTCCCCAACCTCCGCCGCCCCTCCCCCCGCTTCGGCCGCCCCTTCCCCCCAACTCCATCGCCCCTCCCCCTGCCTCCGCCGCCCCTTTTGCACCCTCTTCTGCCCCTCCCCCCGCCTCTGCCGCCCCTCCCCCGGCCTCTGCCGCCCCTTCCCCCCGCCTCCGTCACCCCTCTTCCCCCATCCGCCCCTCCTCCCGCATTCGTTGGCAGCCCCTAATCCGCCGCCCCTCCTCCCCCTTCCGTCCGCCCCCTCTTTCCGTCGCCCCTGCCATGACTGGGGCACGGCAATTTTGCGGCATGGCACAATGGTGGCACAGAACGACGGCAGCACGACATGTGACGGTGGCACAGCGGGATGGCGGCAACAAATAATGGTGGCACTGCGCACCACCAACCCGCACCTCCCTGCACACACCAGCCCCAAAGATTCACCCACCTGCGCCATTGCGCCTTAATCGCAGTCCTGGGCAAGCCTCCTGTCGACAGAAACTCGCTGTTGCCAGGAAAGCCATGAGATGATTAGCGCACCTGGGAGCAGGAACACGAAGACATGAGCCATGACACCGATAACCAAACAAATATCACGAATGTCTATTTCGCGCAATACATGATCTGCAACATGAACATCCCAGCAAGATCAACCCATTTTCGCTGCCCGCATTTTATCCCACCGCCGATCACTAGTTATCGCCGCTGATCACTCTGATCACCGCGCCAATCACCGCCGCCTATCTTTCTCCCTCTCCGTCGCTGCTTGCAACATGCTGTTATGACTTACTTACTGTGATTACATCTCAATTATTGCTTCTCGCCGCGTCATGTAGAGGAGCAGCGACTTGTCCGCCTGCATCGTGGCTTGTAGGAAGGCATCCTGTGCGAATAGAGACCGTGGATATCTTAATAAAAGAGGAAATTTAGCTATAAAAGAAAATCTTTCGCGCCTTGCTATTGGAAAGTGATCCTACGATGCGAAAACATACTAGCTCTACACAACAGAATACAGAATACAGAGGTAGGAATATAGTTATCGGCTAAACTTTTAAGTAAATTAATTTTAAAAAACCTAGGTAAGTGCTATAGGCGTTACATCACATGGCGTGATGTGCTGTGGTACACTGTAGTACCGGTAGGCCAGCCACCCACCCACCCCGTAATGCAGACATGCACGCCCTTTTTGCCAGCCCTCCCCCTCACTCACTGCCGTTCCTGGCCCCCATTTCCCATAACTCTCGCTTCCAGCCCCTTCACACATGCACACCGCCCCCCTTTTGCCTACCTAGCCCATGCATGAACACCGCCCCACTTTCGCCTACCTAGCCCATGCACACCGCCCCCTTTTCGCTAACCTAGCCCATCCATGCAATGCCTGGCGGGGGCTCCAGTGGTGAACATTACAGTCACAACCATGCACCTGCAAGAACACAAAAAACACAGCAAACAGACGTCAAGTCCTTTCAAAATCCCCTGCAAATCCTAATGCACGCCCCATCTCCCCTCCTGTCTGTAACCCCCATTGCCAGGCCTTCAAGCCCCCCTTTATTATGTGGCCCCTCCATCGGCCCCCCAACTCGGTTGCCTGTGCAACGCACCCAAACCTTGAAGCCGCACCCACCTCCCTACCCCGTCACACCCCTCCCCTGCTGCAGTCGCCACCCAATGTCATCGACGACTGTGCAGTGCACCCAACCCTTTGAAACCGCACTCATGTGCCTGCCCCCGTCAACCCCCTTCCCTGCCGCCATCACCGCCACACCCCTTCGTCATTTGCCAACCCTTCTAGGAACGGCTCTCCCTCCGCATCCACCTGCCCCCTTCCTGACCCTTCTGTGCATGCTGCAGCCATACATCATCACCCCTGAGCTACCCAGCCAAGGATGATACACTCACTGGACATGCCTTGTTGATACTGGTAGGCCTGCAGCAGGACAATCATCTTGGCCAGCTAGCGCAACCTGATTGCATGCGGCATTTGTGCATCTGCGGGCAGATCGTAGCAAGCAAGAAAAAAATAAATGGATCACAGCGCAGTAGATCCTGTGCAAACGAACAGTAGCAGTAGCAACCCTTCCAAACCGCACTCATCTGCCCGCCCCAGTCACCCTCCTTCCCCTGCCACTGTCGCCACCCAACTCCGTTGCCCCTGCCATGCACCCAACCTTTGAAACCGCACCCACCTGCCCGCCCCCGTCACCCCCCCCTCTCCTGCTGCCGTCGCCACCCCATGCCGTCCCCTGCTGTGTAACCATATGCAACCCACGCATCCAACCTTTTGAAACCGCACCCACCTGCCCACCCCCGTCACACCCCTCTCCTGCTGCCGTCGCCACCCAATGCCGTCGCCTGTGCAGTGCACCCAACCCTTTGAACCGCATTCATGTGCCTACCCCGTCACGCTCCTTTCATGCATGCTGCCGTTGCCACCCAATGCCGTCGCCTGTGCCACACACCCAAACCTTTTGAAACCGACGCCATCGACTCGTCCCCGTCACACACCCTTCCCCTGCCGCCGTTGCCACCCAACTCTGTCGCAGGTGCCGTGCACCCAACCCTTTGAAACCGCACCCACCTACCGCCCCGTCACACCCCTCCCCTGCTGCAGTCGCCACCCAACGCTGTCGCCTGTGCAGCACACCTTACCATCAACACTGCGGCATTACCAGAGTCACTGTTCAGCGGTTCCTGCTTGTCTCTCGGTGTCACCACTGATGCCACATGCACACCTGTGCATGGTGGCAACACAGGAGAGCGGCCCACTGGCAGATTGGGATGCGGCAGTGGGGATCCATTTGGGTCGTTAATACACGTCTAATTAACCTAATGTCCATATACATCGTCCTATTAGCCATACCACCGTGACCACTGGATCATCGGAGGGCCGCTGGTGTAGCATTAGCGCCAGTGGTAGCGGCAGCAGTGCGGTGGTGCCATCAGGCTGCCAAGGAGTTCTCAATGCCCGCCACCACCAGGTTTGTACATGAGATGGGACAAGCTATCTCATATGTGGCGGTGTGATGCTTATTTCGGATGCCAGCATCTTAAATAAGGTGCCTACACCGCTGATGAGGCGCCGGTTCTCCAGCTGGTTGTTTGCGGAGCAATGGCTGCCCGTAGGTCAATTAATGGTTTCATAAGTTGGGGGCGGCATCTCTGCGACATCCAGAGGTCACGCTTAATGGGGGCGCTTGGAGTAAATTAACAAGGGTGGATTATTGTAGGTTTCAGTTGGGAAGCACCTGCGTGGTGAAGGGGGTCGCACAGGTGGCAAAGGTGGCGAAACAAGAACAGCAGATCACCGCCCCACAGGTGGTCCCCAGGCGGGTCCTCTCGAGGATTGTAACACATTGGTCTATAGGTGGTGGGGGCGGCGGCAGTGCCGTCAAAAAGCACGGCAATGAGAGCAACCCTTGCGATACAAGTTGGGTAATTTCTACCACGTGTAGCCGTTGCCTGGCTGCCCAGCAGCTGGTGGCGGGGCTTATGGGGGCGTACAGGGCAGTGGGAAAGCTGAGGCAGCACATTCAGGTGCATATGTGAGTTTAGGTGGGTGTTATGTTGCGGAAAAACCCAGAATGTAAAGGGTTGCAGGCTGCTGTCACCCGGGTCGGAGCCAAGGGTGGTATGAAGTTATTTTGAGGGCAAGGGTAAAAGGCGACGGCGGGATTGTTGACTCCTCTCAATACGTAAGGAGCTAGTGATTACTGTGCCCCAACCTGGCCTGCACAGGCAGAAGACGTCAGTGAACCATCGTAATGTGAAGCTTCCAGACATTTGGATCTTTGTGACACTCGACCACTTGGCTGTTTCATCATCATTTGGTTGTATTCATTAACACGGTCCTGGTGCCGCTGAAGTGTTGTATCACGGTTTGCCCCACGCCCATGCACCGGACTATAGGACCCGGTAAGGCGCCCGGCAACCAGTGATTAGAAGCATTATC